>OZ023263.1:153738554-154338554 GCA_964006375.1 Tillus elongatus | reverse complement strand
ATAAACTGATCGGTTATGAGAATTGAATAAAAAACTTAAAAAAGTATGAAACTGCTGTCTACATGAATAATGGTATGCGATTATAAATGTAAATGTTGCCTCAACTTAAGTCTGTAGGTATATGGAGTGTTATACAAAACTTGAAGCAGAGGGTATAGCCTTCACTTCTGAAACACAAAATACAGGCTGTTTCATTTAAAAAAATTAAGTTACGACAGCTTAATTTTTTTATGATTTAGCCATTATTTGGGAGCGCCCTGTATACGGCACTACGATTTTTTCGATGAATAATATAACCTTAAATCTCTCCGAATGCGTCATTTTCATTGGATTCTGCTATGCATAGGTAGAAACGCCGTATCATAATTTTTGATATGTACCAAAAATGTGAAAGTATGCAAAATAAGTGCACTTGGAGAAACCCAAATCACCACAACACATATTTCAGAGACCTTACGATAGTTTCGTTGACAATGTCAACATCTTCAGAGGAAGAAAATTCTAAACTAAAAAACCAGCTCCCGTGTATTTAAATCGCGTCAAGGTAAACGAACTAGTCCGAAGTAAAATTGTCGTCCAAGAACGATCGTTTGTTTACTGTGTAGTTAAACTACGAGGTCGAAGAAGTTTTTAATCTTCTGGTCGACAAATTTATCAGCCCTTATCTAATATAGGTTTGAAGGAACCGAGTTATTTAAGGAATCTGCACGTTCCCTTTCGATCTACAAATTTACTATGTGGATATTGGATCATGCCGACAAAGAGATCTGGTGAGATAAACAACATCAACTCAACTCATCTTTTTTAAATACGAAACTAAACCCGGGTGTCTGTCTCATCATGTTAACTCTAACAAAGGATAAATAATTCAACTAAAATACTACATAAAAACTATATATATTTTGATTTTAATTCTTCGTGAAAGTATTTATATTGACTACATAGATACAAACAAAACGAACGGGTTTTACGTCGAGACAAACATAGAAATTAGTATATGTATAAGCCGGCCGAGTTATTGACAGTAATTTATTATTCTACCAGACAAATTAGGAGTATTTAAGCGGTCAAATGCAAAGTGAAAATAAAGGACTTGAAATTAAAGGTGCCGCACGATTCAATGAAGTTTTGTTCTTAATAGACTTTAATATAAAAATACTTTCTAATGAATCAAGCACAGTTTGATGTCTAACATTTTTGACAGGTTTCAAATTTTCTTTGTCAATGTGGTGATTATTATCCCATATATGTTGTGCCACACATGAGTTGTCCACCGTACCATATCGTAACTGTGCGAGATGTTCACGACATCTTGTGGCTATGTTTCTCCTAGTTTGGCCCACGTATTTAAGATCGCAATCTTTGCAACTAATCTCATAAATACCGGACATTTCAATGACTTTGTCTTGTCTTTCGTATTACCCAACATATTTTTTAAATTACTTTTCGTCGAAAAAGTCAAATGTAAATCGGGTTTCTAAAAAATACTTTCCAACCCCTTTGTGATTCGTGGTTCATAAGGAAAACACACAAATTTTTTCTCTATTTTATCTTTCTTAAATGTAGTACATTCAGATATCATTTTATTTGTTCTGTGTTTGTTAACAAATTTGTCTATTAAACCATCCGAGTAACCGTTATATCTAATCTATTTTAACTTAACGGAAATTTAATCAATCTATTTACCAAGAAATTTAAACTAGCCGTTTTTTGTGCAAACGTATGATGTGAGTCGTTAGGAATATAACTAATAGTAGCCGTTTCCTTCCTATAGACATCGAATTCAAGCGAGCCATTATTTTTATTTTTAATAACTAGTACACCTAGGAAAGAAAGTATATTGTTGATTTCTATTTCGTGGGTAAATTTTATTAAATCAAATTGACTATTTAATTTTTCAGTAAATTCTTCAACCTTACATATATTTGTGTCAAACACTGCAAAAAATCCGTCTCAAATCTACCCATAAACAAATCTGCAATAAAAGGAGACAATGGATTGCCCATAGCTGTGCCTTCAGTTTGTTCAAAAAACTCATTGTTAAATTGGAAAATATTTTGTTTTATACAAAGGCTAGTTAGAGTTAAATATTCTTTGCAGAGGTCTTGACTTATGTTGTTCAATTTTAACAATTCTTCCAAATACTCCAACGCTTGTTTTGTGGGTACACTAGGAAATAATGACGCCACGTCGAATGACATCAAAATCTCACCTTCTAATAATTTAACATCTCTAATTTTATCAATAAATCAAGCGAATTTAGCACCGAACAACTTTTCTGTTTAATAGGTAGACTTTTAAACTCGTTTGACAACCACTTTGACAAATTATATGTTGGAGAATCTATAGCCAAAATAATAGGCCTCATTAATTTTCCCGGTTTATGAATTTTCGGGAGACAATATCTTTTGGGGAGTTTAGGATTAAAAACTTGTAAACGACTTCTTAAATCCTTTGTTATGAGATTTGGACATTTTTTAAATTGTTTTTAACTTCGTTAATCATTTTTGCTTTGAATAATCTAATTATGGAGGTCAATAAATATAGTATGCAAGTAGTGGCGTTACAGGAAACACACTTGAAAGGAAATGACATACAAAGGGTTGGAAACTATATCCTATTTACAAGTGGTAGTGATATGAGAAGGTATGGAGTCGCATTCTTAATAAGCGAAAAGCTACAAGATAAAGTTAAATGTTTCAAACCAAAGTCAGACAGACTATGTTCCATAAGAATTAAGGCAGAAGATAAGATGATTAGTATTGTAAATATGCATGCTCCAACAGAAGAAAAAGAAGAAGAAGTGAAAGATCAGTACTACGAAGAGCTGGAAAAAACGCTAGAAGATATACCAAAAAATGACGTGATAATTTTGATGGGAGACGCAAATGCAAAGATAGGCAATGAAGACATATATAAGTCAATAACAGGAGGTGAAAGTAAACATACGGCGAGTAATGACAATGGAGTAAGGTTGATATCTTTAGCAATAGAACAGAATATGAAAATAATGAGTACACACTTTAGAAGAAGAGATATACATAAGGGAACATGGACGATACCGGGACAAAATAAAACAAATCAAATAGATCACTTGTTAATAAAGGAAGAACATGCTTGGCTAATCACCAATGTGAAAACACGTAGGGGTGCGGAAGCTGATTCAGATCACTTCTTGGTAAAGGCTGTTTTAAGATTCCCAGATACGATTAAACAGACACAAAAAAGGAGGGCAGAAACTAGATACAATGTTAATGATCTACGAAAAGAAGAAATAGCCCTCAACTACAAGAAAAGAATAGACAAAGCTTATAGTAGTGATATGTTCCTGAATACAGACGGCATTGAAGAAAAATGGGAAAAGATAGAAAAGACGGTGACTGAGGCAACGAAAGCAACCCTGGAAAAGAGACGAAAACAAATAAAAAAGTACTGGATGAATGAAGAATGTAAAGCCGCACTAAAAAAAAGAGCAGTATTAAGACATCAAATGCTTCAGGCGCAAACGGAGGAAAACCTAGAAAAATATAACGAACAAAGAAAGAGAACAAAAAATATGTGTAGAACCCAGAAACGAAAATTTCTGGAAGACAAAATAAAAAATATTGAATATAAATATCAAAAAAATGAAATACGTAACTTCTACAAAGACGTGAAAGATATAAAAAGAGGCCACCAAAGCAGAGCAGTGTTCTTTAAGGATAAGGAAGGCAATTTGCTTGGAAACGATAAAGACATATGCAGAAGATGGAAAGAACATTTCGAAGAACTGCATAATGATGGAGATGAAGAAGAACTGAAAGAGTGTCATCAAGAGTTTTATGAAGAGGAAGAAGTTACAGAAGATCCAACGAAGCAAGAAATAGAAGAAATTATACAAACAATGAAAAACAACAAGAGTCCAGGTGAAAATGGCATTATGGCCGAAAATTTTAAATACGGAGGGACTGCTTTGGTTGCCATGATGTATGAGCTAATAAAAGAAATTTGGAAAACAAAAGAAATGCCAAAAAAAAAAAAATGGAATAAGACCATCATGGTAACTTTATTTAAGAAAGGAGATATAACAGAATGCACCAACTATAGGGGGATAGCGTTACCAGATGTGGCCTACAAAATTTTAGCAACACTAATAAAGAAACGGCTAGAAAAATATATAGAGCCTTTGCTAGGGGAATATCAGGCTGGTTTTCGGAAGGGTAGGTCGACAGTTGACCAGATATGTCTGCTAAAGCAGGTTTTGACAGGCTGTTACGAGTACGAGATTCCAGTACACATGATCTTTGTCGACTTTAAGACCGCCTACGATTCAGTGAAAAGAAGTAAAGTAGTTGATATACTTAGAGAGTTCAGAGTACCCGAGTATATTGTGAAACTGGTAATAATGACACTATGTAACACCACGTGCGCAGTAAGGGTAAACGGAAATCTGACAGAAGAGTTTGATGTGAGAAGAGGAGTGAGGCAGGGAGATCCGCTGTCAACGTTACTATTCAATATAGTTCTGGAGAAAGTGATAAGAGAGAGTGGTATAAACAGAACTGGGAGCTTGTTTGACAGGAGTCATCAGTGCCTTGCTTATGCGGATGATATATTGTTACTGGCCAGAAATAGAAAAGAGCTGGAAAGTATCACTAGAAGTTTGGTGGAAGTAGCAGACAGTGTGGGACTTCAAATAAATAAGGACAAGAGCAAGTATATGGCAATTAAAAAGACTAAAGTGACTAATAGTGAACCTTTTACAGTGAAAATGCGAGGGGAGAGAGTCATAGAGTTCGAAGAGGTTAATAATTACATGTACTTAGGTGTATTAGTAGACAATAGATGTGATGAGGAGGTAGAAATTAACCTAAGGATAGCAAAAGCCAACAGATGTGCGGGAGGGCTTAACAGCTTCCTTAGATCAAAGAACATCTCGCGTGCTGCGAAACTCAGAGTATATAGGACTGTGATAAGACCAACCTTGGCATATGGTTGTGAAGCATGGACAATGAACCGAAGACTGGAGGACAGAATAGCGATATGGGAGAGAAAGGTACTACGCAGAATCTTCGGAGGCAAGAAAGTAGATGGCATGTGGGAAAGACGTCCAAATGTGGAAGTGTATGAAATGTATGGAGAACCGCCGGTGTCTCAACTGGTTAAGGCACGCAGACTACAGTGGCTGGGACATATAGAACGAATGGGTGTGGAGAGAATGGTGAAGAAGTGTGTCTGGTCAAATCCAGAGGGTAGAAGGAAGAGGGGAAGACCAAGAAAAAGATGGCTTGATGCAGCACAACAAGACTTGCTAGAAAAAGGAGTCCAAAACTGGAAGACGATTGCACTGGATAGGAAGCAATGGAAATGTATTACCAAGCTATGGGCCTAAATGGCCTGTGAATGCTTCATATATATAATCATTTTTGGTAACGGATTTTTATCTAATTTTCTATACGGCGCTGACTCTATTGCATTACTCACTCGTTCTTTATAATCACTTTTGTCCATTAACACAACTTTATTGCCTTTATCCGCCTTAATATAAAAACAATCCTTTTCTCGTAATCGTTTAACTATTTTCATTTGATTATAATTTTTGTTTTTTGCAGGATTATTTTCTTCTAGATTTTTAGAGATTTTCTTTTTACATGCTTCACGAATAAAGTTTTTTGAAGAATCCGGTAATTTACTAATTTCTAGATCGAAAGGGAACGTGAAGATTCCTTAAATAACTCGGTTCCTTTAAACCTATATTAGATAAGGGCTCATAAATTTGTCGACCAGAAGATTACGCATTTTCACTACACAATAAACAAACGATCGTTCTTGGGCGACAATTTTACTTCGGATTAGTTCGTTTACCTTGACGCGATATAAATACACGGGAGCTAGTTTTTTAGTTTAGAAATTTCTTCCTCTGAAGATGTTGACATTGTCAACGAAACGATTGTAAGGTCTCTGAAATATGTGTTGTGGTGATTTGGGTTTCTCCAAGTGTACTTATTAGTGCTCATCACAGGTTCCAGTTTTCACATAGTGGTATGCAAAACAATTGGAATAACTTAAAAACGACGAACGCTATCAAATTTTAGAAGCATTATAATTCGACGGAAAATGCAAAAATGCAATAATATAAGCGGTGTTCGATTAAAAAAAAGAAAAAATGTATCACCGACGACTTATGGACTAGCCTGTTCTTGTCAAAATAATTTTATCATATGAAGCTCAAAACACCCTATAATTAATGTATTACTAGATAAAAACTGAAGCTAACCGCGAATGTGGGTTCTAGGAGGGCTTGTTCACGCTCATTTAAAGAAATCTTTTCAAAATTCAAAAGCCGCGATCTCCTCAAGAGCGAATTTTTTCTACGAAAATTCGCAAAAATTATAGGCTATTTAACCATAAACCCTCTAACTAAAAGAACTGCCAAAGCATCAGAGAAAGGGTCTATTTGAAATGAATTTTCTGCAAATATTTTAGTAAAATGAAGGACAATGACGGTTGAAGCTGGGACTCAAGGCTTTGTAAAACACACTCTTGTGACATTTACTCTAGAAAGCCGTTTACTCTAGAAAGCCCGTATTCGTTTTAAGTTCTTTGCCTAAAAGTTGCCAATTTTGACGTTTGAAATCGCGACTTATTATAAAATTTTCAAAATACTTTTCCACTATTTCTTGATCTTTTTGCGTCAGGAAATCTTAATTTGTCTGCAATATACAATATAATTTGTTATCCACACAAAATATTTTGTTTTTGTGAGTTTGTCTGGTCATCAGTGGCACCTAATTTTTTTCTTTAAATGCCCATAACTTTTTTTCTTCTTTAAGTTAGAGATCTAGGTTAGGTAAATAGTTTACATTTTATGATATAAACCCGCGTACCAATCTTGGTTGCCATAGCTTTGTTATTTACGGAGGTATAAAAAGTTCGGGACGCAGCAAGTGTATTATAGTAGTGAATTTTCATAAGAATTGTACCTACACTATTAGTAACGTATATTATTAAAACAAATTCTTTAAATTTAAACGAACCTTGGAGATTGGTTTTAGAAGTCCTAGTAAGCAATTACTTGAGGAAATTTCTGTTTTCTATGGAGATAGAAAATTAAAATTTGGTACATTTACGTAAGTACTGCAAGTCTCTTTAAAAAAGTTTTGTTACAAATTTCATTAAAGTTACAAAAGATTTCCAGAAAAATGTTTTCCAGAAAAATGTTTTTCAGAAAAATGTTTTATTATTTTCAAGGGTAATGTACCTGCCAAATTATAAATATAGCAGTTATTTTTCCTTATTAATTGCTTGGACGGTTTTGTTTTAGTCAACCAACAACAATTAAACTAGTTTTTGCAAAAAACGAACAAAAAGGGTTTTTCAAAACAAATTATAGCGATTATTATGCGCGAAGTTCATTATGTTATTTTTATTTAATTTAGTACCCACGCTGCGTTTTACTATGGCTCAAGATTGAAAATTCTAGCTTAATGGGAAATTGACTTATCAAATTTGAAATATTTTTACGAAAATTCTCTACCAAATGACATACTTGCTGCACCCAGACCCTTTTCAGCACTTATTTACTGTTGCTGAATCCATGTTTTTTTAGTGATCAAGTATTGTAGCTCTCGATGTGGGACTGATAAACGAGGCAACCTCAAATTCATTTTTGGAAAAATATTTTAAATAAATGAAATGATGTAAATATTTAAACATAATTTGAAAATCTTGGTTCGCTGCTTCAACGCGGGGGTTCTCCTCCATCTTCTGCATGCCTACAACCAACCTCAATGCATAAAAAAGAACAATATAAACAAGAAAAATTTCTTGAGGCCAACCCCGAAGAAAGTTGCAGGACCTGCGGTGAATAGGGGTTCTGCGCGGAGTAAACAGGATTTTAAGGAAGTATAGCTGCAAAATGGGATAAAGGTAGCTTATAGAGGCCCAACTAAGCTGATTTATTCGCACTTTCCGCTCACATTACCTTTTTATCTTCTTCCCCGCCCAGCACCCCTATTAACTCCTGGTCCCGTAGCTTTCTTGGGGGCTGTTTGCAAGAAATCTTTCTTGTAGTATGTGCATCCAGAAAGGGTTCTAAGCATGTTTCTGAAAAATGTTGTCTAAAAGTCCTCCTTGTGCTAAACTGCAAATTTACCGAAAATTTAATTTTTATTTACAAAAAGAATATACCTGCCAAATTATAAACGTGGCAGGTATTTTTCCTTATTAATCGCTTGGATGATCCGTTTTAGTCAACGCAATCGAAGCGGTTTCTGCAAACAAAATAACAAAAAATGTTTGTTAAAACAAATTTGTAGTTATGTTTTAAATTTAATACACACGTTTCTTTATATGGGTTTTACTATGTATCAAAACTGAGGATTCTAGTTCGCTGGGAAGTGGAGTTATCACCATTTGGATTATTTTTACGAAAATTCGGTACTATAAAGACTTGCTGCACCTAAACTATTTTTAACACATATTTACTATTATTGTTTAGTAATACAGTACCTACATGCATTGATTTACAACCTGAATCTGATGCACACAACCACTTTCTTATTTGTTTGAGTGGATGTTAAAATCATAATATTGTACTACAGTCGACGGCCGAAAGGATTTGGTAATGTCTGGTTAGAATTAAAATTTTGATTATTATTTACATACTCCTGTTTGTATTAACCTTAGAATATAGGTCGTTATTGTATATTGTAAGATCCTAAGGTATTAGCGGAGTCGGTTTCTAGGTTATCTTCTTTTTCTACTTTCTTAATGTCGTCTGTTGATTTCAAGGTTATGGTTAGAACGCTCATGTTTCTTTCATGACTCCTGTCAGTTAACAAATGACAATTAGTGGTGTTGTCAGATTAAACTAGGGGAGGGAGCTGGCTTTTAAATACCGTGAAAATAAGAAGCTTCATATTTATGCATAATAAAACGCAGTTCTAGATTACTTTTAAACAAATTCAAACACTTTCAGTGAAATTTTTATTTATTAACATTTTTATATCTTCAGATTCAGATGCCAGTTGTCACAAATGGCAACACCACTGATTGTTTATTGTGTCATACTTTCGTAGCCTGCCCGTTTAAAGCTTAATTTGGAGATTTTGTTTGCATTGGCAGCGGAACCCTGATTTATCTATCTGACTGTCTAATATTATAGGTATTCATTCAGAGGTAATTTCAGGTTATATTGTAGAGTATTGACTTTTTATTTAGTTATAACTCAAGATTTACTTAATTGATTGAGTTGAAATTTTGTAGATAGGACCACTTATATCATATATACGTGTTACGCGTAAAATTTTTGTTTAATGACGGATATATTGAGCTTTAGCCTAGAAAAGCGCCATCATGTATATATGAAAACAGATAAAAACTGAAACTAACCCCGAATATGGGTTCTAGTGGGCCAGTTTGGAGAAATCTTTTCAAATTTTAAAGGTGGCGCACTCCTCATGAGATAATTTTTTCTACGGAAATTCGCTAAAATATAAACCATTAAACTCTATAACTCAAACTTCCACCAACGTATGAGAGAGAGGGTCTATTTGAAATGAATTTTCTGGTAATATTTTAGTAAAATGAAAGACAATGACGGTTGAAGCTGAAACTTAAGGTTTTGTTAAACACTCTTCTTGCGACATTTTGTCTACATAACCCGTAGTCGTTTCACGTTCTTTGTCTAAATGTTGCAAATTTTGAGGTTTCAAATCGCGAGTGTTGAGAAAAATTCCAAATCGTTTTTTTTAAATGCCTATAACTTTTTTGATTTTAAACCTACAGAATTAACTTTTATCACATAGTTTAATTTTTTATGACATATACCCGCGTACTAAATGTCTTAGCTCTAACTTTGTTAATTCCGGAGATATAAAAGTTTTTCGAAAGAAAATGCAAATTGTCCGGGAAAAACTAGGCCGATTTTCCTGGCATTTGCAAAAGAAAGGTACTCACCAAATTTGATTAAAAAATCGACTCACTATTTTTGAGTTATCGGTGTGACACACAGGCGGACACACGCATATATATATATATATATATATATATATATATATATATATATATATATATATATATATATATATATATATATATATATATATATATAAATTGAGACTGACCCTGGATATAGGTTCTACAGGGCCTAGTTTGCGCTCATTTAAAGACATTTTTCAAAATTGAAAATTCGCGATTTCCTTTTTAGTACATTTTTTACATAAAACAAATTCATAAAAATAATAATCATGGATGCCACTGTCTATAAACACGCCCGTATGGTGTATACGACAAAATTTTTTGCTTATATTAAAACATGACTGACAAGTCATGTTTTATGACAATAAGCGACGTATTCGCTTTGTTTGAGTTTGATAAAAAACATTACGTTTTTAAGATAATTTATAAAATATAAACTTCAACTTTTGAAAAGAAGACATTTTTGATCATATGGTAATACGAACTTTCCTTCATAAAAAAACCTCAGGAATTCTCCTCTGGAATGTTTTCGATAGAACACACACTGTATATCAAGGAATTTATTAATTGTCCTTAACCTAGTAATGGCAATCTCAACTGTGATTTAGATATGTTTATCCTACATTTGAAAATGATACCAGGTACAAGAAAAGGAACACGCTATAGTTATAGTCGTTGCATTTATGGGTCAGACATGCAAGTGGCTCTACGAAAAGTCCCTGCGACTACGGCGGGGCCGTCAGTGTAGGTATCGTGTCCCGGCCGGTGCCGACGCCCATCGCCGTCGATCTCTGACGTCATAGGGTTGCGCCGCGCTCTGCCATCGTCGTTATGGCAACCGGTTCACTCGTACGTCACAACCGCTAGTCGGTCGGTCGGCGGGCATAGCGTGCGGAACCAGTTAATGGTCCAGATTTATCCCGGTTACCCCACATCCGGCACCACCAGTGTTGCCATGTGTAATTGTTGTGCCCAGGTCTTCTGCATTTTAGTAGATGCTTTTAAAAGTAAATATTTCAATTTTTATTCTTTCAGAAAATAAAATGAAACAATCTGATTCAGTTTCAAGTCATGATTTAAACTTAATCCTCAGTTGTGGAAACTTGGCGCTTTTTTTCTCCATACAGTAAAAAATTAAACTTTATATAATTTTAATGGCTCGAGGGGAGGATAAGTTAAAGAATAATTGCAGTAATTTCATATTCTATTGCGGAAAATGAAGTGAACATGTATGAAAATATTCTGTGGTCTGCAGATACTTCATAAGTAATGTAAATTTTATCTTATTTATTAAACAAAACTAACGAATGTAACTTTTACTAACATTTATCACATTCTGTGGCCAGTTTTGGGCTATATTAGCGTCATCATGGATTATACTATCTTTATCCAACCTCGTGAGCTATAAAGTGCGTGATCACCACGTGTATTTGATAATGTTGATTAGAAAATATTGTTTTATATAATGAAAAATCTGATTGGGTTGGAGGGATAAGCGTATAATTCTCAATCTATACTAAAATTAAAGTACCGTTGTAGATATTAACATGCATACATTAACCGATAAGATATTTTTATCCAACAGAAGGCTTTATGTTGAACTAAATGGTGAGAAATCAGAGATGTGTTCTACAACCATGGGTACTTCCCAGAGTAGTGTGCTGGGTGCACTCATTTTTTTTTGATATCAAATATCTTCCTGACTTTACTGATAGGGGAAAAGTACTTATGTATGCAGACGATACTACTTTAATTGCTAGTCATGAGTCTTATGAAGGTTTACATTCTGACATTAATATCATTCTGTTGCAATTTAAAAAGTCGTGCGATATTAATAGACTTATAATCAATTCCATCATAAATTAGGCCTAATACAGAATCCACCAATATAATTTGTGTGGGTACCATTGAATTATAGTGAGAGTAGCAGTTTCCTTGGTATCACTATCGATTGATATTTATCCAGACCAAACCACGTTGAGCCACCTTCTTCGCGGTAAGCTCAATAGCGCATGCTTTGGTCTGTCAAAACTAAAAGCTTCTTTGGGGAAGGAAAACCTGCTTGCGTACTACTTTGCACATGTGCAGTCACGCCTTCAATACGGAATATGCGTTTGGTAGCAATCATTTTATTGGGAGCAAGTATTCTTTCCCACAAGAGAATTATTAGATTACTTTTGGACGTTCCATTTGGAGCTACGTGCAGAAAACATTGTTTTTGAAAACAAGATACTTTCTGTTGTTCCAATATATTTATTTAAAATACTTACATATCTGCATAGCCACAGGTGGGAATACCGTCGAAATAGGGAACTTTATAGTTACAAGGAACGGGGTGTCAATTGCATGCATTTCGAAAAGTGCAGTCATGCTCCAGTTGTACAATTTATAACCTACTATGACAGATGAAAGTTCTGTGGCACATAGGCGTAGGCGTCAGTTCAAGATTATTTGTCTTAGTAAAACCTTTCACAACTTTACTGAATCTCATAGTGACATTATAGTGGCCTCCATCGTAATCTGTGCTTGTAGATTTTTTGTTATAATATAATATTGTTGATTGTTTGTTGCGGTAGACTTGAAATGCGCCTTTAAATCTGTTCTTTAGCGTGTTAGTTTGGTTACAGTTTGGAATGTTTTATGAAAGTTTGTGCACTTCTCTGACGTGATATGTATATATTTGTACATGTATGATTAAATAATAAATAAAATAAACAACGCTTATGATATGAAGCTTAAATACGGTAAGGTGTATAGCAAGGATGTCCATTATTGTTATATTTTTTTGAACTTATTGATATAGAATACAATGAATAGGCCAGAGAAAAAGACAGCAGGGACCAAAATACACTGTTCCATGTCATAAGGTATACACAGGATATAGCGGTGTTAGGAGAAACGTTAAAATAATTACATAGGATGCTGGCTGTGCTGTGTATTAAAAATAATCAAACTTAAAGTCAATATGACAAAAACAACATTAATAAAGCTAAGTAAGAATAGGACTGCAAAAGTCGATATAAATCCAGACGGTTAACAACTTGAACAAGTTAAACTGTTTACGTACCTTGAGAGTATTATTACCTATGATGGTAAGTGTGGCAAAATACTGAGAAGCGGGATCGCTAGCAAACGTAGTACTGTTCCCACTAATAAACAATTTAACTTGGGGGCAAACTAAAAAAATCGTATAATTTTTTATTGGGGTAATACTATGTTGCATCCACTGTTTTAAAAACATTGTCGCGAGCCAAAAGTTCACACAGGCATTAATTTTTGTTCAGCAGAGGTTGTAAATATATAAGAATGTATTTCCTTTTTTATATTTACGCAGCAAATTTTTAAAACAATTAATTTATCATAGTGCCCCGATAAAAAAACTTTACTTAATTTTGTCGTTTTAGTACACCTGAATAAAATTATGTTCTTAAAGTTTTGTTTACAAACAATTTTAATTTAAAAATTTTAGTTACGTCTAAACCTACGAATTTCTGATACTTGATCATCATTTATATGATATCCATGCCAAGGAGGCTGTGATGAAATAGTTAATCCACCAAATTTGGGAGACCGTCATTTTGGTTTTAGAGTGGCGACACATAAGATATCGTATTCTTCTCATCCAGCCCTTTCACACGAATGGCAAGAGGGTTGTGAAGAAAAAAGGAATCCGCCATCTTGAGACGTCCACCATATTTTCTTTAAAACGATATTCCATAGATTATGATGCATTGCCACCGAACTTACACGTGTGTAAAATATCAAAGCTCTAGACTATTAAGTAGTCGAAATTTAGATTTCGAGATTTGTGCCAAACAGGTGAAGTTAAATAAAAGCGTTTAATAAAAGGTTCTACCAATTAGGGCGTATATGTTTAACGCACCTCTTTACAGATTACTTTGTAGGTGGTAGTTTAGTTGCTCGCATACGATAACTACAACAAGTACAATTTGGAGAACCCAATTCATCACAATACGGTTTTTAGACCTGACAATCGTTTCGCTAACAAATTTAGCGACACCAGAGGGCCGAATAAACAGAAATAACAGTTTATTTATCCTCCTTTGACGCTAACGCTGTTAGAGAAACGATAGTCAGGTATAAAAACTGTATTGTGATGAATTGGGTTCTGTAATTTGTACTCATCAGTGTTGATCACAGGTTCCAATCTTCACTAAACGATAAGTACACTTAGAGCACCCAATCACAACAACACATTTTCAAAGATCTGGAGATCGTTCCACTAACAAGGTTAGCGTCATCAGAAAATTGAAAAATTCTAAACTCTCAACTACTAAATTTTGTCTTTGTGACAGCTGGTACCAGGGGCCACAAGAGCACGTGCCCCCCACTGAAACTCCCTTAACAATACAATTAGAAATGCAACAAGTTTGTTAAAAAAATATATGAGACAGTTAGAATCCGAATCTTAAATGTTTCGTGGGCCCGTGCTACCGCTCCTCGCCCGACAAACCGAAGTAGTTAATACTTACTTCTACCGCCCGGAAACGTGTAAAATGTCTTCGTCACTGTAGCGAGAACTATACGGAAGTATATGCGATAAACCATGACACTGATGCATATCCCGCTAATTTTATCTGACCGCGGCGCACATTTTGGATGTGTACTTCTATAACAGTTCGATTGTTGCTAATATTTTGTGCGTTTTGCCGTTGTGCGTCTGTCCATTTCACGTGTGGCATATAATCTATTAAAAATGTTCTAACGAGTCTCCTTTAAATTATGAGAAAAAATATCTATAAAAAGGCACAGCAGACTCACCCCAGCGTTTGATACTAACAATTTGACTGCAGGAGAAGTGAGGGAACTTAATAGATATTTTAATATAAACGTGTATGAAAACTTGATGTGGCTATGGGGTATTTCGAGAGGAATAAACTGTTGTGTTTCGTTTATATTTAAAGCAAAAGTTTTTTTACTATTTTTGAAATAAAATATATTCGAAAAAGTAAAGGACCGTGAACTTGGCTGCGTACGCATTTCCCACAATTTGTCTTTTAGAGTTGTGCCACAGTTATACCACGTACCGCCGCTGCGTGTTTATACTTGGTGTCAGGTAAAAACTGACACGCTAGATAGAGAGAGAGAGAGAGAGAGAGAGAGAGAGAGAGAGAGAGAGAAAATCACAAACAGACTTTTTATGTTTATATTTTAGTAGCCGGAAGTGCTTTTAAAATCCTGTTATAACTGTGTGTGTGTGCGTCTTTTGTTTCTTTAACGTCGGCCTATTTCCGCGACTATGGCCAATCACCGACGCTATGGAGCAATTTCACCTCACTATCCTGGAGATTTTGCGGAACCCCTGCCTTTCTGTAAGGAGGGTACTGATCTTTAACGTGTACAACATCGTATGGACACGGGATCAACGGCTTAACGCCCTCTTCGAAGGGCGGAACATGCAGACATTCAACTTGCTCAAATACAATGCCAAAACCTCGGTTGATGTTAACGTTACAGTTTCTACTGAAAAAGTGAAAGGAGTACCCTGGGCTCGAGCCCAGTACACTTAGGTTCAGAGGCACACGTTTTTGCCCCTGAACCACCGAGGCTCTCTGTTATAACTCGCTTTTATATCAAAGGGACAGTGCGAACAGTGAACTTATAATCAGTAGCGGAGCTCGCTTCAGGCCAACTGTGTTGTTTATGGCCTTAGAGATATAAATACTCTCGTAGGCGTCTAATTTCATTCGTTGTCTAACATTTTTAACAAACTTCAATCAATAGATTCAATAATATTATTCAAAGACTGTTAGACTACGTCCTCATCTATAACGAAAGCACTCCAAGGTAAATAATTATGTCGTGTGTATGACAGAACAATATCAATATGTTTCGGTCTGAAAACGTCTATTTCGACATAAAAGCTCGAATATCTAAAGAAGAACAAGACTTAGGCATACGACATTATAAACAAAAAGTACTCAGAATTTTACGCAAAATCTCAAAATGTCATAATATACTGGTTGTCCAATTTGAAATAAAAAAGTTGATATCTACTTGTAGTATAACTGGAAACATCACTGTTTTGAAAATATTTTACCCGGGTGTCCCCCAATTGCATTAGTACAGTACCAAATTTTCGGATTTTTACTGGTGATAGTTTTCCCGCAACTGATGCAGTTCCAGGTGATTCACCCTATATATATATATATATATATATATATATATATATATATATATATATATATATATATATATATATATATATATATATATATATATATATATATATATACAGTTGGTTGATGGTGTGACACACACAGGTAGAATATAAATCTAGATAATTTATTTAAACATACTTTTCTATGATTTAGGGGAAAATTATAAAAATGGCTTTTTCAATTTTTTTACAGCCCCTAATCGTACATGTATAATGCACCAATTTATTGATAGGGTAATATAAAATAAATAAAAGACCTGCAGAAGCCGCGCAACGTCGTTGACTCAAACACACAAATGTTGTTTTAATTCATGTTATTAAGGAAGAAGCTTCCGCGAAACTAGACCCAGAATAATATATATATATATATATATATATATATATATATATATATATATATATATATATATATATATATATATATATATATATATATATATATGTATATATGTATGTATCACACTGATAACTCAAAAAATAATGGGCCGATTTTGATAACATTTGGCATGTACCTTCCTTGTGTAAGTGGCTTGGATGAGTTTGGACCAGGTTTTCTCGAAAAATTTTGAGTTTTCTTAAGAAAAATATGTCAAAAATTAAAAAAAAACTATTCTAACTAAATTTGGTAGGTAGGTATACGGTATAAAAAGTAAACTATACACTAAAATCTTGATTTATATGTTACAAGACAAAAAAGTTATAAAATAATATTTGTGATAGAAAAAATTCAGATGCTTTGGAGTGAATTATTTATACAAATTAGCTCCCTAAATTTAACATAGATAAGTTTAAACAGCCCTAGTAATATTCTAAGAAGACAAACTGCGTTGCGTTTTTTATTACAAAGCTTATGAAAATTCGCTACTATAACGCACTTGCTGCGTTCCCACCTTTCATAATAACAAATTTTCATGAATTTTCATAGTTCTGAAGCTATTTAAATTATTTGTTCTCAAATTTAATCCGTTTCTAGCTTTAATTTAAAAAACATCGATTTCCCAATCCTAAAATTCTCAAAAAGTTTTGTGCAAAATCAGTTATTTTATATTAAAGATAATATAATTTAATGCATAGCGTTTAATTCTATGTTAAATAAAAAAGAAAGTTAGAATTAATCCTTGATGAAAATAGATCTTAGCGTGTAGACACGGCAACACTGTCTGAACCAGTTAGGGCTTAACTTCACTTTACACCCTACTGAATGCATCTTACAAAGACATGCCTTTCTGCTGGCGCTTTTTATTGTTCTTCCCTTATTATTGTTTTAGCTGAGACATTTTTTATACTTCTATCTCATTTCCTCTATCAAAGTTAAAATGGTAAAATGGACAAATTGAAATACGGAAATTGTGATTTTGTATTAACAATAAAAAGGGACTCCTTAGTAAAGCTGCCCTGAAAAAACCTTTATGATATTTAGACCCTATTTCGTCATAGTTTTTACTGGTAAGTAAATGTTCTTGCGGTTATAATAAATAATGTAACTAAACCATTTAATTTTCTTTATTCTATAAAAAGTTCGGGACGCATCAAGTGCGTAATGGTGGCGCATTTTTATTAAACGCTTCAAATTTGAATAGCTCATTTTTCTATAAACCTAGAAAGCTGAATTTTGCTATTTAATCAAAATAGCTTTGTTATCTTTTTTAGTAAATTGGTCCGATCGGGCTGGCTAACGAAATCCTTCGCGGTCTTAATAAAATGAGGATATGTGCCAAGTTTCGTTCAAATCCGTTAGGTATTTTTTGAGTTATTGCTTGGACACACACTCACAAATATATATATATATATATATATATATATATATATATATATATATATATATATATATATATATATATATATATATATATATATATATATATAAACATAAAAAATTCAAACGCACCTTGGTTTCGGGCTTCTAATTTTTGCAAAGTTTCATCATCGATACCGCTCTATTACCGAATTTTTATAATAACAATTCCCTGATGATGATCGATTTTCTTTATGCATTTGAAACAACAAAATCGGGACAAATGTCTACTGCTACTAATACCAAGTACGTGCAAGTATGTGAAATTACTCAGTCCATAAGACTGGTCAGGTATAAAGACAAAGTTGTTAGTTGTTCTAATCTTATCTCTAAATTTGAACATATTTCCCACAGTAAGATACCCAATATTACAGCGTGATTTTATCATCATCATCACAGCTTAAAGGCGATATCACCCTGTCGTTGCAACAATAATTGTGCGTCTTCAGCAGCTCTCTTCATTTCATTGTAGCTACCAAACTTTATCATTTGTGTCAGGTTTTCCAAAAGTCTTTTCACTGGTCTACTTCTTCCGTTTTTCCAAACATATGTTCTGTAAACAATGTTGTCAGAAAGTTATTATGTCTCAGATTTTGGCGACTAAATTTTGCCGCTCTCCACTCAGTTTCTTTCAGAAATCATCTTTGTTCTCCCACCTCTTGTAGCATACTGTTATTTGTCTTTGTGAGTCACGTATTTGTCATTTATTCATTTTTATTGGCCTTTCTTTTGGTGTACCATGGCTTTCTCATTTTTCTCCATGTCCACGTTTCGTCAGCCTGTATTCACTTCGTGCCTTGGTTAGTCATAGCCCAGACTTCCGCGCCATAGGCTACCATACTCCATACGTATGACTTGATTAACCTCCTCCTCAGGTCCCACTTAAAATATTCATTAGTGAGAAAAGTAATTTGTCTACTGAATATGTGATTTGCCATCGCAACCCTTCTCAGATATTTGCTACATTTGTCATGATCCGTAATAATACTCGCAAGGTACTTGAACATTTTAATATTTTACATGAAAGAAATGGAAACCGGTTTGGCTCTAATTAGAGCTCGTCAGTGTGCCATACCAATTTCAGCGAGAGGACACTTATAAAGTAATACGGCTAAGTCAGTCAGCCTCCTAGAACATTGTGAGATGTACGACAAAGTCGCCATCTCGGTGCGGAACCAGGTAGTATGTTGTCATGACAGCTTCAATTAACACAAAATGTTATAAATAGAGACTGTGTACAACCTACCAAGGATTATGTAAATTCTTGGCGTTCAAGTTGTCGTCCGTTCAGCTTTTGATCCATTTTTGCAATCGCTTCCTTACTCATCTTGGGTACTTTTGTTTTCGTCATATTGATCTTTAATTTTATTCGCTTTAATACACATTTAAGCACACTCAGCGTCATTTGTAATTATATTCCCGTTTCTTATATCAGCGCCATGTCATCCGTGTACCTAATACAATAAAACCGTTGTTTATTTCGATTCCTGTTGTCTTTTCATTCAGTCTATTTACTGTATCTTTTACAAATAAATTGAACAATATGGCGATAATAGGCATCCGCACCTGACGCTTTTTCTCATTTTAGCTTCAGTTACATATCCGTTAATAATTAATGACCTAATAGCAAGATTTATTAGTGAATTAAAAAAAAAATCACTAATAGAGAGGTTTTGATGGTGAGACTTTTGAGTTTCCTTTCAAAACAAATTTTTTCTCCGAAAATAACAAAGATATTATAATGAAATGTACTATATATGTTGCCTTGGGAGAGACCTTACTAAGTACCAAAATTCAACTTTCTCAGTGTATATAAAATTGAGTTATTCAAATTTACATATTTTTTGAAAAATTTTTTTTCTTCAAAAATTACAAAGTTATTTTAATGAAATTTGGTGGATATCTTGCCCTAGGAAAGACCTTACTACATACCAAAATTAAACTTTATAGAAAACTGAGTTATTCAAATTTGAAACATTTAATAAAAATTCACTACCATAACGCCTTGCTGTGTCCAGAGTTTTATTATTTTAAATTGAATTTTGTGTTTAATTTAGATTTTATTGGACAAAACGCAATAGGCGGGATCTGCTTGAGTTGCTCTTGAGCTCATTGTATATTCTAGAAATAAACGAAGTTTAAACAAATTTACCTGTTGACATATCAAAAAAAAAGTTTGGCACTTACATATTTCAACTTACATATTTAAACGCTATAAATAAAAAAATTGTATTTATTACAAGCTCAAGTGTATGCTTATTTGTGAAGCACGTTGTATAGTCTGTAAATTTTTGTACAGTTTGCTAAATACAAGAAGGAACGTGAAGCAATAAATTTTTGTGCACAAAAAATTATTGTTGGCATTTAATCGTGTCTTGATGCCGTCTTGATATTTAGATTTTATAATATGCCTTTAACAGTACGCCTGAAAAAAAATCTCGTTTTTGACTTTACAGCTGGAATATTTTTGTGGGCCCTTTCCCTACGTTTTAATCATGGAATAAGAAGTAGATATACTGGTAAATAAATCTAGTTTTTTCTTTCAATGATACAGCAATTACCTATTCCATCATTTGAAGCTATGTCAGATGAAGAGTTTGTGGTAGATTATCGACCTATGTCTTTGGCAATAGACCAGAAATGCTGTTTGAAGAGAAGATGACTTTACCTGTTGTTGATTGGCAAAAGTCATCGTTTTCCTGATGGATTACCTACTTGCAGTTATTCCTTGTAGATGCAAATTCCGTGTTTCGCTTCTAAGGTTTTGCCCTAAAATTGTACGCAGATTTTTAGTAGATACTGCTTTGTGGCAAGCTTAATCCAATAAGGATTTTGATATGGGTGTGGTGAATGGGAAGTATATTTTTTATTTATAGATTTCCATGTCATGAAGATATTTTGAATATGGAGTTGGTGCATGCTGTGCTTCGAAAACAAACATCTGCACAGAGAAACTAAGAACAAATATTTCTCAATTAGTTTAATTCAGCATTTTTGTAGTGCCAGATTGGTCGAGTGTTTTCAAGGAGATGTGTTTAAATGATCATTTATACAGGTGTACTAAAGTCTAAGTGCGGCATTTTAAACAATTGCTGTAGTGATAATATGTTAAAACCAAAAAATGAAATGCATAAAAACTTAGTAAAGTACATTTTTGATTAAAACAGGCTTAAAGCGTGATAGGGCCTTAGGAAGACATTTTCGGACATAGGTACTTTTACTCAAATCTCTCCTCTAGCGACACTGAATAACCCCCAGTAGTTTGCTCTTACAGTTATAAGTTACCTTGTATACAGGTGTTCATTGAAAAATGTTGCACCACGGGTTTTCCCAGAACTGCTGAGAATTAAAAAAATTCGGGACGCAGCAAGTGCGTTATAGTACTGAATTTTAATAAGAATTGTACACTATTATTATACAGCATATTACTAAAATCAATACCTTATTTAAACTCACACAGACCGTGAAGATCAATTTTAGAGGTCCTAGTGCGCGCACATTTGAAGAATTGAAGAATTCTTTCAAAGTGTTACCATCGGTATCGCTCTATTATCAAAAAAGTATCGTGTTCTAACTTCTTTTGAGAAAAATGCCCAAAACTCAATTTTCTATGAAGCTAGAAAATTAAATTTTCTTATATATACATATATATATATATATATATATATATATATATATATATATATATATATATATATATATATATATATATATATATATATATATATATATAGATGTGTATGCTTTCCAGAAGGTAACTTAATTCATATTTAGAAAAGTATAGTCTCTGCCAAATTATAAACGTAGCAGTTATTTTTCGTGTTAGTCAACCTAATCAAACCGGTTTTTTCAATATCAAGAATAACAAAATTTGTGCTAAAAATTATAATTTCAGACTCAAAGGTGACAAAGTTATTGAGGCGTTTTAAACAAAAATGAGATGTTATTCAAAACGTGAGAAATCTGTAGATTATTGTTCCTCCAAATGTCAAAGTAAAGCAACAAAAAACTCATACAGTCATCGATCGGAAATCGATCTCGGAACCTTATGCCATATCTTGGGGTACGTTAACTCAGGTTTAGTTCACATGATACTTGACTTCATGCCCCGGGATATTTTATATTATATTAAAAGTGACCGTAACAATTAATTACAGAATTAACAGAATTGTCGCTTGAAACACATTCAACGACTGCTTCGAACTTAGATGACGTCTTATATTTAAGTTTAAAGATAAAAGAACAAACTGTTTTAAAATAATTTTTCTAGAGACTTGATTTGATTTGGTTTACATTTCCACTATATTATGCTACACTTTCAGTCTAAAACTGTATTTCGGGCCGTTCAACAAGCTCCAAATATAGTGTATTCTAAAAAATGAATAAATTCCCATTGAAAAAACAATCGCTTGGCAAATTTTTAATTTCATATCGTCTGTCATTTGCGATATTTGTGGCCGACATTTCACGATTGTTGGTTCTGGTAGTATGTTTTATGGCTGTTATTAATTTTGTTCGTTACCGTTGATGTATGGTTTATACCTGTTGTATGAATCAATTTACGCATGACAGTTAACTACTGTGTCTGCCAGGCACTGGAATTTAACCACTAAGTCGTTTTAAACCCATGCTTTTTGGATTTTATTTTTAATTTGGAAAAAAACTCTAAATATTGTGAACTAAATTATTTTAATTCCACAACATAGGTTTATTTACACCATTTCTAGCCACATGTATGGTCTCATTCCACTTTACTTTAATACTTACAAAAATTTAGCGTTTTCAAAAATATTTTTGTATATTTTTTGGGGAAAAATGTCCACCATATCTGATTTACGAACTCGTCCGCGGTCTTGATGCAGTGAAGATACGTGCCAAGCTCAGTTCAAATCAGTTGAGTATTTTTTGAGTTATCGCCCGGATACATACATGTTCTAGGGGCTCTAATTCCACACACACACATACATATATATATATATATATATATATATATATATATATATATATATATATATATATACATACATATATATATATATATATATATATATATATATATATATATATATATATATACATATATATATATATATATATATATATATATATATATATATATATATATATATATATATATATATATATACATATAAAAATTCAAATGGACCTTGGATTTGGGTTCTAGGGCCCTTAATTCGCGCTCACTTGAAACAATTTTCCGAAAGTCTTACCATCTTTACCCCTTTATTAGTGAATTTTCTCAATGAAAATTCACTAAAAAACCCTAAAACAGTCGATTTTGCTTGCCTAACAAAATTTGTAGCATTCAGCACTAGCGGGGGTGACTTTCATCCCGTTAGTTTGAATAGGGAAGGTAGGTCGAGGGCCACCATTTTGGAAAGCTTTTTTGAATCTCTATTCAAAGCTGCAATTTTTCAATCTTTCGATTAGTTTTTTAGATCTTTGCTTTCAAAAAACGTATAAAAATAGTATTAATTACTCGTTTAAGCTGTCATTACACTTAGGTTGTTTTAAGTTGGAACTATAGCACTTTTTAGGATGAGTGGCTCCACAAAAACCTAATTACTTACTATAATGGTCGCTGTCTTCCGGAGTCGCAAAAATGTACCTATGTGGCCTACTTGCCTGGTGCCAACCTTTCATTACCACTACTACTAAGAAAGAGATTTATGTGTTTTGGAAAAAAGAGATCAGCAATTTTATTTAAAATTTAATAATTGCTTAAAAAGACCACCGTACAATAATAATAATAATAATAATTTATGAACAAATACTCTTCTGAGATCTCTGGTATTATTTTTTAGTCATTATTTCCGTTAGTTCCTGCAGATCCTGTGGTTGAGTTTGAAATACATTGCTTTTTATATATCCCTAGAAAAACTCTACGAGATTCTGGTCTAGAAATCTAGCTGGCTATTTAACAGTACCTCTTCTTCCTATCCACTGACCTGAAACAAAAAAAGTAGAGAAACCTGTTTTACAATAGTTTCCTTTAATCTTCAAATATGCTTCGTAGATTTACAACATTACGACTCCTATAAATCAGCTGTTATGCTAAAATAAAAAAACAGCCTACCTGACTAATGATTACCCAAAAATTTCCTAACCATAGCTCTATAATGAGGACTGACATTATGTTGCTGAAAATGTAGGTGACTGATGTTATGATTGTGGCCATTTTCCAATATTTCGGTTCGCAAAACATCAATTTTATTCTTCAGCTACATTTCTTTATTCAAATTACCAGGAACGAAAATTTAACCAACAACTCGATTTCCTATAATCGCTGTCCAAACGTTTTTTTTTTTTTTTGGATTTTGGGTATAGAGTTCCCTGTAAAAGTGAGAATTTGTGTCACCACCAAAGCGACAGTTATATCTGTTGATAGCTCCGTTAAATGAAAACTTGCATTCGCCAGAAAACCAAATGTTATAGAGCAGCTTCGGCTTATTTATAATTATTCTGCTCAATTCTTCACAAAATTGGAGCATTCTGTCATTTTCATTTTTAACTCATGCAACAACCCTATTTTGTGAGTTATTAGTAGGTCTGCCAAATTTTCTGAATAGTGGATTGAGCTGTAAATAACTGACGAATGCTGTGATTTTAATTTTGCTCAAGTTGATCTATTACACCCACTTCCGTGACTTTGTTGCTTACACTCGCGCCCGCTCGTGCTTCTTATTGCACACTGAACCAGTTTTTTCAAATTCGCAATATTTTCAAAACATGAACATCACTTACATTTTTGTCTGGATGGTTTTTATTAATAATACGAACAGTCGCTCTTCCACACCAATTATTTCCATAACAACTTGACACAATAGTTGAAGTCATTTCGGTATTAAATTAATTTCCAATGAACAACACTTTAAAACAAAGGTAATGAAAAATTGTGTTGAAACACCGCACATTGGAATCTAAAGTAAAAGAAAACATGACAAAAAATTATCAAAAATTATCTACGGATTATCATCATTTTTACTTATTTCTACCGACTGGTATACGTTGCCAACGAAAACACAACATCACAAAACAATTTTTTCCCACTATCAAATGACCACCAACGATATAAATTTTCAAAAACTAATCGATGTCTTAGACACGAAATAAATACTACTATTTTAGGTTTTCACTCTGAAGCTTTGAAAGCAAATATCCATTAAACTAATCAGTATATTTAAAAATTGCAACTTCAAATAGAGAATCAAGAAAACTTTCCAAAAATGTGCCGCTCACCTACGTTCGTTATTCAAGTTAAGAGAGTGAAAGTCACCCTCGCCAGGTGCGCTAGGATTCTTCCATGTAAGCAAAATCTACGTCTCTTAGGGGTTTTCGAAATTCTCAGCGGTTCTTGGGAAAACCATTTTGCAACCTTTTAAAATGGACACCCCGTATAAATAATTATGAAAGCCAAATTTAATGGACATATTCTGGGACATAATCACTTTTAACGCCATTATTTGAAGGAAAAAGGAAGAGGTAGACCAACAGGAAAACTTATGGAAAACTTGACCTAATTGATGAAGTCCGGAAGCTACAATGAAATAAAAAGAGCTGATGACGATACAAGCCATGGTTTGACGTTAAGGCTACATCGTCTTTAGGCTACGGTTGTTGTTGTTGTGAGTCAACGTTTTAAAACATTCTTAATTTTTTAGTAGAAATTTCCCAGAGAATCATTGCCATTATGAAAGTAAGAATACAACAATTAATTAATACCGAAACACTAACAGTAAATATGAATTCGAACACTAACAAAGCCTGGACGCAGCAAGTGCGTTATGGTAGTGAATTTTAATAGAAATGATCTGGCACAAAATATTTTATTATAACTTTTTTTTCTTGTAAGATAGAAATCTAAATTTTTGTGCATAGTTTACTTTTTATATCGTTAATCTACTTACCAAATTTGGTTATCATAGATCTTGTATTTTTATCTTTTTATCCAAGCCATTTACAAAAGCAACGTACATGCCAAATTTTATCAAAATC
The DNA here is from genome assembly GCA_964006375.1 of Tillus elongatus. NCBI lineage: Eukaryota > Metazoa > Arthropoda > Insecta > Coleoptera > Cleridae > Tillus > Tillus elongatus. The sequence continues at coordinate 154,312,602 of OZ023263.1, read as the reverse complement.
GGCCCATTACTTTTTGGGTTATCGGTGTGATATATATATATATATATATATATATATATATATATATATATATATATATATATATATATATATATATATATATATATAAATTGTAACTGACCCCGGATATGGGTTCTAGGGGTCCTAGTTCGCGCTCATTTACACAAATTTTTTCAAAATTCCAAAGTCGGGATCTCCTCCTTAGTGCATTTTGTTACGAAAATTCACTAAAATATACTGACTTCCAAAAAAATCAGAACACCTAGTAAAAGTTGATTGATTTTAATAAAATTAATACCTAATGTGTGTGCAATCAATCTTTAAAAAATGAATACATTTTCAAATTAAAATATTAAAGAATAACAAAGTTAATTGAATAAAAATGAGTGAATCCGCAGCGGTATCTTATGCATTCGATAACTCTTCTAGGCATGCTTGAAATAAAATGGTTTATGGTATCCTGACGAATGTCATCCCAGGCTTCGTGAATTCGGTGACGAAGGGCAACTAGGGCATTTGGTGGTTGGGGTAAATTACCCAGTCGATTGTCAATTATATCCCACTCATTTTCGATTAGTGACAAGTCTGGGGAGTGAAAAGGCCATGGAAGCAGGGTCACATTATCTGCTTATAAGAACCTGGTAGTAGCCATTGCTATATGAGGACGTGCGTTGTCTTGTTGGAAAAATGGTTGCATTAACCCCTGTGCAACAAGCTGCGGTACATTTTTATGTAATCGTTTGTATTTAAATTCTTCTCAATTAAAATTAGAGGTAACCTTACACCGTATGTTATCATACCCCATACCATCACCCTCCGTGTTAAGATCGTATGCCGTTCTACAGCAAATTATAAATTTATGCGTTCTCCACGTAATCGTCTTACTCTTTTGGGACCATTGTGGACCCAAATACAGAATCGCAATTCCTCAGAGAACACAACCCGATTCCATTCACTATCACGATTTGACCTGCCGTTACACCACTCAAGCCGAGCAGCACGACGTCGAGGTGTCAGTGGATGTCATAAAAATGGTTTATACGAACGAAGCCCAAAAGCGCGTATTTTGTGATATATCGCTGCCATAGACACTTAGTGTTGTAAAACTCCCAAACAAGCACTTCCAATCGACCGTGTTGTGGAATCTCTGCTTTGTAAAGCCGCAATCCTCCAATGACGGTCTTCCCATCTTCCCGTCCCCGAATTCTTGACGATCGTTATGAATTTCTTCTTTGGACCACCTGGACCGACGTGGTTGAAATTTTGTCTCCTTAAAAAACCAGCTTCCTACATACCAACAATGCGCATCTTTTCGAATTCATTTAAATAATTGTGATTGTTCCTTAAATAGCGCCTAGGCATAAGGACACAATGACTCAATACATTGAGCACAAATCGCTACGAAATATTGCTTCAAACAGAAGGAAACGCAAATTTATAGAGATAATTTTTGATAAAACAAAATTAAAAAAGTGTTCACCCAATTTTATGGTCTATATTATTATCATTCCTTATCACAGACAGAACAGAGTTGTATTGAAAATTTCATTGCAATTGGTCGACTCTTACTGCGAGTTCGGATTTTTTTGTATGTCAGTATATTTGTTTATGTATGTAATACACGCACGCACGTAGCAATTTGAAACGTTCTTCAATTCCACCAGAGAATAATTACATTTTCTCAAACAACACCTATTAAAGTATGTGTTTTGTATTCATTACGTCCACTAATAACCCCAGATACAGTAATTTCTATCCGGGAAGTTAATTCCTTGAATATGGTAAACTAGTCAAGATTTTATTACAATTACAGGCATTAGACATGGACAAAACGAGGTCAAATAATTTTTGTGTCGTATTTTAAGGTAATGATAGCGAATTTGCGTTTTAAGCGAGTGTTCATAAAAAATAGATATATTTTAACAGTTATAGTGTATTTTCTTAAGGAAAAGTTGCAAATGATGATATTTAAAAGTTTCACAACATTTTTGAAAGAGCTCTTGAGTTGGGACCTCTACAACCTATATTTCAACTTATTTTTAATTTGTATTTGTTTATATACATGTATCCGGTTGTAACGTATTCACATCCGTTCTTAATTGATTTCACTCCATGCCAATCTAAGTCTGATACCTTTGCACCGGTTCTCTGTGCCATGAGTCAAATCACTTGAAATTTAATAGATTGGCACTACATGCCTAGCAAAATGGATACCAAAAATATATTTATTTATTATTTTGGTTTGTCAACTGTTTTCTGTTTGATTCTGTGAACATTGCAAAAATAATATGGTCTTCTCTCGTCCTATAGAAATACCTGGAATTGAAATATCTTTTTATCCTTGAATTTGAAACTATATATTTTGCAGGATAAGAATCAAATGTAAAACATCTATTGATTTATAAATTATTGACTTTTAGGGTTTTCCTCTTGGATCGAAATTGTCTTTCCAGCCTTTACATATCACCAAATATATTTCATTTGAAATTACGTATATTTTGGAAAGTGATTGGCTAGCCAAAAGCTATTTATTTGAACATGTTATCTAATGTAATTTCCTTCTATAATATATAAAACAATGTTTCTCCTTATATATATATATATATATATATATATATATATATATATATATATATATATATATATATATATATATATATATATATATATATATATATATTGTTCCTTTCTACCTTAATGTTTTTTAATTATTTTATAGTGACGAAGATTTTTATAAGATAGGGGTCAAAATTGAGACATTATCTTCAACTACCGCCAGGAAAAACACTTTACTTAAATAAGTCCGATTATTTTCGTCGAAAATGTTACACGGTAGTAAGTAAATAGGGATCATGCTTTAATGTACAGGGATATTCATTATAAATTACCCATCGCTTATCATCATTATTATTGCCTATAGAAAACAAAACTTAAAAAAAGGTTGTGTGGTTATGACATTATGTTAAAATGCTATCAAAAGTACAGTGGCGTGCAAATTTCAGGGGATACAAATATAATATAATTTTTATAAATGGGACATCTTGTATATTTTTAAATTTTTGGAATGATCTTTTTTCCTGATTTGAAAAATATACATAGGTTACCCCTAACTCATACCCTTTTTGAGTTATTAATATGTTAGTAAAACTAGTTATTGTAAATATGAAAAAGTTTTTTTAGTGAATTTCCTTTAAAAAAATTGACTAATGAGATCCAGACTTTTGAATTTTGAAAAAATTTCCTCAAATGAGTGCAAAATAGGACCCCTAGAACTCATATCCTGGGTCAGTTTCAATTTTTATATGCTTTTATATATACATATATATATATATATATATATATATATATATATATATATATATATATATATATATATATATATATATATATATATATATATATATATATATATATATATATAACTGAAAAAATAATACGCCGATCTTGATCAAATTTTTTCAGTATCTGACCTTTCAATGTGGCTTGGATAAGTCCGTTAGCCACGAAAACCGGGCTGGGTTTTCGCGGAAAATTTTGTGTTTTCTTTCGGAAAATATTTATATCTACGAAGTTTACCAAGTAAGGAAAACCAAATTTGGTACTCGTGTTTGTGTTATAAATAGTGACCCACGTACCAAAATTTAGGTCTTTAAGTTAAAAGACAAAAAGTTATAGGCATTTAATCAAAAAAATTTGGGGTTTTCCTCAAAACGTCAAAGTCGCGATTTGAAACGTCAAAATTCGCAACATTTAGACAAGGAACCTGAAAAGTACAATTTGGAGAACCAAATTTATCAAAATACAGTTTTTTGACTGAACGATCATCGTTTCGCTAACAAAGTTAGCATCATCAAGGGGATGAGTAAACTAAGTGAATGAAGACTAAAACTGGTATTTGTATGTTAGTTGCCAAGCAGTGACTTCCACCATAGTTTTCCACAAAAAATAGCTAGTTTGAATTTTCTGGTTTATAGATTATTACAGTTTCCCTTAAATAATGATACAACAGAGAACTTGAATATATTAAAAATGTAGCTATAAGTATAATGGTTACTCTGTCTGCTCAGTGGAGAAACTGGTCAATAAACATAAAACAAAGAAAATGTTAGCAGAGTCTACGACTTTCAGAAAAGATAAACCAGACAAAACCGTTGTCTGTTTACCATTCGAACCGCGAATTACGAGAGGTTTTAATAGCATCTTTAGGAAAGCCAATTTGTTGCTACATTTTCTACAAAACATACATTGAAAAAATTGCTAGGTAACCCAAAGGATACAGATAAGACCATAGATGTGTCAGGAATCTATGAAATAGGTTGTAAGGATTGTGAAGTTAAATATGTTGGGCAACCTAAAAGAACCATTGAAACTAGATTTAAAGAATATTCAGCGCAACTGAGATATGGCACTGTTGACAAGTCATGTATTACTCAGCACATTTGGGATAATAATGATCATGTAGATAAAAAAATTTTAAGTTAATAAAAATGTCAGGCAGTCGCGTCAGCTTGATGCTTACGAAAGTATGTAAGTATATATATATATATATATATATATATATATATATATATATATATATATATATATATATATATATATATATATATATATATATATATATATATATATATATATATCGTTAGAAATTTGAACAAAAATGTTTCGATTGATATAATAGGTCCGGTTCTATGTAGTACGTTGATCGAACTCTTAGAATGAATTTTTGATAACGACGCACAGCATAACAAAGGCAGGTATGCAATTTTAATCACAGGGTTTTAAGACTCAACAGTGGGGGTCTGTCTGTATACCTTCCTAGAGGACGCTGTTCGCAACTGCTTGCCAACTAACATATAAATATTTATATAAAATAGATATTGGAAATAGATTGTGCGAAAGATCTCGAACGGGTAGGACACTATACGGAATTTCCCCATTTTGCATCCAAATCATATCATCAAGGTCGGCTTGAGTTAGTAAAATAATATTAATTACTTCTGGGATAAGTATTTACAAATATATAACACTAATCAAAGTATAATCATAAAAGATAGGCCCAGCAATTTTGCTTCTAAACATTCCACACCAAACGCTAACAGTTTTTCTTCCTGCTTTTTATATTTGTTTTATCAATATTTTTCTGTTGTGTTTGTTTTCCCACGACCTTCGATTTTTCCTGTTAAAAACTGTTGCCGTAAAAAAGGATGATTGATCCGTCCATAGTATTTTTAGAAAATAATCGGGATGTTCCTTCAACTTTTCAACCAGCTGGCCGTAAGAGGCCAACCTTTTCATTTTGTGAGCCTCTGTGAAAACTTGTACGGGTAAAATTTTATATGGTCTGTAGTTGTTATTTTTTTACGTATGTTAGATTTTCGAATAACTTTTACCTAATTCACCGACTGCATTATTTCTACTGTATTTAGAAAGTTTAAAATAACCATACAATATTTAAAAAAGTCTAGTCGTGAATAAATATGCATGGGCGTACCTTAGAAATGAAGCAGTATCTAGCTGTTATTCTTGGTTTGCTTGAATTACACGCTTTATTCTACTGAAACTGGAGGTATTATTCACCTTTCGGTAAATATTTTTGAACGTATTTTCTGACGATGTTGGACGAATTGGATATAACACACTACATGCTCTTTTTGCCGCACGTTTAGTTTTGTTATTTTTTGGATAACAAGTAAAGATTTGTACTTTTTCTTCCTCGCTGTGAAACATTTTGGTTATTTCGTTAACGAAATGTCACTTAATAAACATAATAGCTCTCATTTTCAAAGTTGACTTTCATAAACTTAACTTTTCCATATTTATGTTAACTAGTTTTAATAACATATTCGACGTTCAATAACTCAAAAGGGTATTAGTAGGAGTAACATATGGTATATTTATGAAATCAGGAAAAAAATATAATTCAAAAAATTTAATAATATACAAGTATCCCATTAAAAAAATTGTTTTGTATCCCTTGAAATTTGCACGCCACTGTACCTTTCATAGCATTTTCACAAAATTCTAAAATACTAAGTGAGTGGTGGACGTGCCGTGAGAGCGAAACCGGTCTACGGTTCTAATTGTTGCGAGAATGCATCTAGTCTTACATACTTTGTCCCTATATTGGGGTAGAAATGGGCCAGGGCTGAAAATTTCCTAAATTGTGAGTTAGTTGTATACAGTCTGTATTTTTTTAACACTTAGTGTTATTTGGAGCTGGCGTGACAACATACTACTTGGTTCCGCAACTAGGTGGCGGCACGTCCACCACTCACTTAGTATTTTAGGGCTGGCTATACTATATCCGTATTGCTTTTGGTGCATTTTTGCTACAATTAGTATGCCGTACTGAAGAGCTCTAATGAGAGCAAAACCGGTCTACGGTTCTAATTGTTGCGAGAATGCATCTAGTCTTACATACTTTGTCCCTATATTGGGGTAGAAATGGGCCAGGGCTGACAATTTTCTAAATTGTTAGTTAGTTGTATACAGTCTCTATTTTTTTAACACTGTGTTATTTGGAGCTGGCGTGACAACATACTACTTGGTTCCGCAACTAGGTGGCGGCACGTCCACCACTCACTTAGTATTTTAGGGGGTGGGTAATTTATAATGAATAACCCGGTACATACTTCTTTCGGAACTAAAGCTACAGTTGTTATTATATTACGCCGTCTAACTTCGACGGGGAAAGACTTACGCCGATTTAAATGATTTTGTGGGAATATCAAATAAAGAATACTAATTAGTGTTTATTTTTCTTTAACATAATTTTAGAGAATCAAAACTTTATTTATTTTTAATGATAAGAATAATAAATCGCCTATATTCATTAAGACTATACTATTCAGATCCAACCTTGTGTACTACAAATTTAAACTACTCTATTTACTCTACATTTAAGACTGACTAACTAATACCGGAGTCTAGGTCAAGAGCTACTCTACAATAACACTTCTAGAAACGTTTAAAAAAGGTCTCACTAGGTTCCACTATAACCATCAATATATATATATATATATATATATATATATATATATATATATATATATATATATATATATATATATATATATATAATGTGTAGTAACCACATGGATTTAATTCGTAAGTCGCCCATTTATATTAACTAATATAAAAAGCACCATAAGTTTTTTGGCTTTTGTTTCGAGAAAGAATTTCCATCATCGAGTCAAATTCGTAACAAGCAACACTATGTGAACCATAAATGGATCAATTTTCTGTTGAGTAAAAATAGATTTAATACAGAATTAAAATACATAAAAAATGTGGCGAGATATAACGGTTACTCGGATGGTTTAATAGACAAATTAGTTAACAAACACAGAACAAAGAAGTTGATATCTGAATGTACTACATTTAAGAATGATAAAATCGAGAATTTTTTTTTGTGTTTACCTTATGAACCACGAATCACAAAGGGTTTGGAAAGTATTTTTTAGAAAGCCGATTTACATTTGACGTTTTCGACGAAAAGTAATTTAAAAAATTTGTTGGGTAATACGAAAGACAAAGACAAAGTCACTGAAATGTCCGGAATTTATGAGATTAGTTGCAAAGATTGTGATCTTAAATACGTGGGCCAAACTAGGAGAAACATAGCCACCAGATTTCGTGAACATCTCGCACAGTTACGATATGGTAGGGTGGACAAATCATGTGTGGCACAACATATATGGGATAATAACCACCACATTGACAAAGAAAATTTGAAACTTGTCAAAAATGCCAGACATCAAACTATGCTTGATTTATTAAAAAGTATTTTTATATTAAGGTTTATTAAGAACAAAACTTCATTAAATCGTGCGGCACCTGTAATTTCTAGCCCTTTGTTTTCTCTTTGCATTTGACCGCTTAAATACTCCTAATTTGTCTGGTAGAATAATAAATTATTGTCAACAACTCGACCGGTTTATACATATACTAATCAGTATGTTTGTCTTGATTTAAATACCTGTCGGTTTTTTGTATCTATGTAGTCAATATAAATATTTTCACGTAGAATTAAAATCAATATAAATATAGTTTTTATGTAGTATTTTTGTTGAACTATTTTTCCTTTGTTAAAGTTAACACGGTGAGACAGAGATCTGGGTTTTTAGTTTTCTATTTTTAAAAGAGATGAGTTGAGTTGACGTTGTTTATCTCACCAGATGTCTTTATCGGCATGAACCAATATCCACATAGTAAATTTCTAGATCGAAAGGAAACGTGCTGATTCTTTAAAAGAACTCTGGTCCTTTTTAAACCTATATTAGATAAGGGTCATAAATTTGTCGACCAAAAGATTAAAGCAGGTCTCCGACCTGTCTCACTGCGCAATAAACAAACGATCGTTCTTGGACGACAACTTCACTTCGGACTAGTTCGTTTACCTTCACGCGATATAAATATACGGGATCTAGTTTTTTATGTTAGAATTTTCTTCCTCTGAAGATGTTGACTTTGTCAACGAAACGATCGTAAGGTCTCTGAAATATGTGTTGTGGTGATTTGGGTGTTCTCCAAGTGTACTTAAGCAACACTAAGAAACTAACAATATCTGTATTATTTAAATAAGCATATGCGAGTATGTACAGTTTTAACTTTAATTCAAGAGACTGATGTAATATTTGTGTTTTTCACTACACCAATAAACGCTTCTTAAAATGAGAAATCTGAAATGTCTCTCAATTTAGTTGCGATTGCTTAAATCTCCCAGCACTACCCAATTCGCAGTGTTTTAACTTCTAAATGTTTAGCTAGCCAATATTTTTTTAATTGCTAGTTTTTGGCCAGTAGCATATACATGATAGCGCGACACTTTTATTTAGTTATAATGATTTTTGTACGTTTCTACGATTTTATTTTGTATTTATCTGATATGTCACATTTAAATGTACATGTTCTGTTTTTTAAACGCAAAACAGATTAGCGGTCACCTTATTTAAATCTGTATGCTAGCACTTTCTATCACCGGCGAAAAAAGTTTTTCAATTAAAATTTCGGATCTGTCCGGAAAATTCTGTGTCGAAAGACTTTTTAATACCATTGTGCCAAAACTGTCAATTTCCGCTTATTACGACACCAACGGTGTTTGGTGGTAAATTGAAACCATTTGAATTTAATATCTATAATAGATGTGTAAACGTGCTGTGGCTCATTTTATAATAATGATACCATGTTTTCAGTTGTTGCAATAGCGAAATCTGAGAAAAGATAGTATATTCTTCTTGGTGCTCACCATAAAATTTATTGTCACTTTACGGAGGGATGATGCAATCACCCTCATCACAGTAATTAAAACATGTTTGATGTCCCGTTTGAGAACAACTCTCCTCATTTGTGGTAAATGTTTCACTGACGTTTGTTTGCAATAACGGCGTATTCACAACAGCATAATACTGTTTTAAAGTACTGTCCTGGCCTGTTTAACTTCTTACCTTTCTGTAAAATGTTGAATGTCTGTAAAGTTTTGTTTGTCGATCAAATGACTTATTTTTATGAACATATGCTAGTATTATTGGATCACACACATTGAACACTCCACTAGACACAACATCGCATCGCATGCTGTTGTGATGGAACAATAATCCTTTATAAATCAGTGGAACTATAGGGTGAAAAATACGCTGTAGTGATTTTAAAAGGTTACTGTTACTACATAGTAACTAAAAATAGTACCATTCACTTCTTCAGGTAACGGAAACGTGACTGCCGCCAGAATATATCACCAAGAAGTTTCACAACTATTACGTGAAATGTGAAGCCGTCAGAAACGCCGCGGCAACTATTAATGCTATTTGATAGCGGCTGCGACTTTGCTGTAGCATTTTAGTAACATAAGAGAGTGTCGGCTACTGTAGTTTGCTACCTTCAGGTTCCTGGAATTTTTGAATGATTTTATAAGTAACGACGACATTACTAATACTTTGAAGGCAGCTAAGAAAGTAGTTATAAGTTATAAACATTACGTAATTGTCACTGCTAATGCGTAATATAAAGTTATTTTCCCCAGCGAGTCGTAGAATTAGTGGCGATTACGAAATAACTAATCTTTTCAAGTTCCGATCTCAGTCGCCGTCACTATGGTGCTATTTGGTATATTTGTAGAAAACCTTTTTTACTGAATTTTCGTACAAAACATGTTTCAGGCGAATGTGGATTAGAAGTTTTTAGTGAATTCTTGGAAACTTATTTTTTAGCGAATTTTCCTTTTTTTTGTTTACAAATTTTGATAAAAAATATTTTATAATGACCGTAAATAAATGTCAACAAATTTTAAGGCCAATAATTTTTTTACCGAATTTCAATAAACATTTGTAGTAAATTGTTTTAGCATAGTGTCTAGATTTTTTTTGATTGTCGAGGAAAAACCTTTTTGCGAAATTTCTAGGAGAAAATATCTTAAACGAATTTGTGTAGAATTTTATCCTGCTAATTTTCTTGGATTTTTTTTACCAGCGAATTTGAATAAATTATTTGTACCATACAACGTTTAATCGTGTTTTTTGTTTTGGTTGTCCCGATATATTAAAAAATCAAAAAAATGTGCGAATGGCAACCTGTCGCAGCCATATACTGCCCCAAAAACAAACAAATTATTCTGTTTTATGAAAAAAAGAAAAATACACACCAGTAACTTAATTTTCTATTAGGCTTGAAACGTAAAATTTGGTATGTATTGGTCTCTATTACTTGTGTTAATAATTTTATTAACATAACTTTGTTATTTTCGAAATATACAAACACGTTCCGGAAAAAAATGTTAAATTTTCGCAGACACACTGGTTAGATTTGGCTGGCTAACGGACTTATCGGTTCTATTTATACAATGACAGGTACCTGCTTAATTTATAAATGTCCTTCCATTAATCGCTTGGATAAGTTTGTAAGTCATACATTTCATGCCAGTTTTTTCGCAAAAAAAATTTCTACAACAAAATTTTATTTCCAAAACTATTTTCTTATTTTTAGTGATTTGAAATATTTTTATGAAAGTTCGATACCATAGAATATTTGTAATTGCTGAGATCAGAGTGTTACTTATTCATTTTTATAATCGCAACAAATTTGCTCATAGTCATATTACATACAACTTTATATTTATGTTCATCATCGGGACTTTCTATGTAGATTCAACTACATTATAAAATTACTACAGCATTACAGGTTTCACAAAGTTGGTTGTCTTCGAGTTAGTGAATAAACAGGCGAACATCAAAAGCGGGTAGAAAAATGTATGTAAACAGTTTCATTAACGTAAAACCCGTAGAAAAATATGACACCCTAGTTTACTTTTATCTGCACATTTCCTCTTTCTAAGTCTTTTAGTGTGTTTCTTGTGACACAGTTAGGAGTTGTTAAACCTAACATCCAATGATAATCTACCTTTTCTAATATCCCCAGTAATCCTCGTTTACAGCTCTCGCCATGCAAGAAACGACCTCTGAATTACTTCCTTCTTGCGACTTTACTCTTCCGGAAGACCTACACGTAATTGTCACAGATTTAGTTATCAAAAGAATGAACGGGACCATATTTAAACTTGCGAAAATATGTTGGCTTCACTTGGCATGAAGTTATTGAGGCATAAAACAAATTTATTTTCTTTTCTAGCCTCCGATTTCTTGATGCTTTATTTAGATTAGCTTGAAAATAAAGAAACTCATTTAGCCATTCTTTTGGTTATTATAATGTAGATCCATTTGGTTTAGATGACGATCTTTCCGCGAGTATTGGACAACAGATCATACGAGGTTTGACCAAGAGGTTTAATTAGACCAGTGTTACATTCAGCGTTACCGAACGCTGAATACCTATTTGGCGTCTTTAATCAATGTTGTTTGAATTAGATGTATAAAATTCTAACCATCTTATATGCATTGGCGCATCTCATACTCAACAGCGCACAATTTTTACCGCTAAGCCACTAATCTCTCGTTTATACGTACAATTTGGAGAACCCATCTTGTTTATTATCATCTGCACATTAATGTATTTCTTTATTTATTTCTAACCAAACATTCAAATCCTTGACGGCGTTTCAGTATTAATATTTGGTGCGGAATAATTGGATCAACAAGTATTATATAAAGGATGTCGGACAGGTGTGCGTTAATTGAAATTTTGGGGGCTTTCCTAGATAATTTAAATTAGATCGTTCGAGAGTAATTTTTTTCCACAATATGGGGCACCGGCTCATAATACGAGAAAAGTTTATAGATTGTTGGCGAAATATTGTCGAAATAGAGTTATAGCAACTCATGGTCCCACTCAATGGCTCTCGCGGTCACGAGACATCACGCCTTTGTACTTTTTGTGTGGACTTTTGTTAAAAAAGTCTATGAACATAAATATATTAGACGAGAGCGTTTAAAACAAAGCAATAAGAATTTTAAAGGCAATCTGGACTCTCAAAAAATGCTAAAAGCTATCAAAAGTGTAAAAAAATGTCAGGGAAATTGATAAGCTGTTTCTAGTGGGAACCCTGATTACGCACTTGCTGCGCCCATATTTTTAATTGTATTCATTTATTAATTTTTTATAATTAGTTGATTTATGCTTACTAATTGATCGGATATTCTCAAAGCTCTTTTTGTTGCTTTCAATAAACTTTGATCATACTAAAGGTTGAAGTGTTGCAGCTGGATTTGTAAAATCAATAAACCACAATTCTTGTTTGATATTTGTTGTTTACATGCTACCAAGATATACTAAGAGGTTTTTGAGAAGTCATTATATATCTTTGGTTTTACCTTTCATAAAAAAACTTTATGGAAATTTTTTGTTGCAAATTAAATTGCTTTTTAAAATTTCACATAATACATATGATGTTTTCTTTATGAGACTTATATTATATTATAACTTATATTATACTGTGAACTTAATAACGCTGTGTTTCTGTTTACATCGCCACGATCAACGATACAAATTACACAACTTTTCTAATCTAATAGTCTTTTCAGCTTCATTAATAAGAAAGTTAGCAATAGTGCAGACTTTTTACAGACTATATATATATATATATATATATATATATATATATATATATATATATATATATATATATATATATATATATATATATATATGCAGGGTGCCATAGAACAAACTACAATGCATAGAACCACACTATAGAAGACCAAAAAATAATAAAACAGGTTCCTACACACCAATATTCGATCGCTTTTTGTCATTAAGTTACAGGCTGTTGAAGTTTTTTCTTAATTCTGTAGTTCTTTAATTTCTTGTGATTGTAAAGATATGATTGAAGTAAAATTAGTTCACAGTATACCTTTGCACTATTTTGTGTCAAAATATTATGTTTATTTCGCATCCAGTGGTAAAGATAAAATGATTTACGTTTTTAAATCACAAAATGAACATTGCTTCACCGTGTAATTGTTATACAATATTTGAGTCAGAAAAGGTTTGCCAGCAGTAGGCTATAATTTTAGGAAACGAAAGAAATTAGGTAACTGTCAAACTATTATTTTAATAATTTTTTCAAAGTTTGTCGTGTTACTGTTCACCTACGTATTTAGTTTACTTTCTGGTTTTTTAAAGTGGTCGTTTTTTAATGTTGTGTTACGGCGAAGCTCGATCAAATTGTTTCGAGGCTCAACGTATCTGTCAAGAGATATCTCCATTAAGGCAAGTTCCTAATGTTAGAACATTTATTGATGTGCACAGGCGTTTGGGAGAAGATGGCTGCTCCAAAAAAGTCAAAAGTTGATACTGGGGCTCCCAGAACTCGTACTGTTGCCAACGAAGAAGCTATATTGCAACAAGTAGAAAATAATCCGAGAATAAGCACCGTAATAATACATGCTGCTGTGCCGATCGTGAACCGTGAGTCAGCAAGGCAAGTTCTCGAAGATCAGCTTCTTCATCCAATTCAAAATTCATCACCTATTGGAACAGGATTTTCTACTGTGCCTACAATATCGCGAGTGGTTACAAAATCAAGGGCAAAATTTTCTGTCATTAATTTTGCTTATTAATAAAGCTAGTTTTAGTCGCAATGGTGTTTTAAACATACATAACATGCATTAAATGAGTGAAGATTGGAACCTGTGATGAGCACTGATAAGTACAATTTGGAGAATCCAATTCACTACAATATAATTTTTGACCCGACGATCGTTTCGTTAACAAAGTTAGCGTCATCAAGGGGGTTCATTCATCCCCTTCATGACGCTAACCTTGCTGGCGAAATGATCTCAGTGTTAAAAAAACTGTATTGTGATGAATTGGGTTCTACAAATTGTACTTATCATAACACGCATTATTGGGGCGATGAAAACCGTAATACGAAATCATCAGTATATGTTTTATATTAATGTGTGGACAGGTATAATCGACAATTATCTAATTGGCTCATTTTGATTGACAGGCAAACTGTATCGACATTATTTGAAAAATGAACTGAACACTTTATTAGATATCGCATTGGATATTATAAGAAGAATGTACTACATGAACGACAGCGCGTCAGCTCATTTTTCTCCAAGCGCAAGGGCATTTTTGCAAAGAAGATGTGAAAATAGGTGGATTGGTCGTGGAGAACCTTTACTATGGCAAGCTCGTAGTTGCCATATTGTTAAATTTTACTGATAACAATTTATAGCAGTTATGACAATTTAATGTCTTTTAGTCAGTCGGATCAGATCAGCAGTGTTATTTGCAATTTATTTTTTCGTGACTAAATCACTAAACTAATAAAAATATAATAAGAGACAAAAAAAGTTTCCAAATGAAATTTACTACTTAGAAGAAAAATCTTAAAGTCATTGGCGTACACAATCTTTTTGTTGAATAAAAAAAGAATAAAAGGCCGTCCAAAATAAGACACCCTGTACTTCAATTTTTAAAATGCACAGTGAAATTGTGCAATTCCCAAAAGAAAATACCTGTGTCAAAATTGAAATCAAAAGGTTAAGCCAAATTGGAGTTAATAAAGATCTCTCTATATATGTTATATGATATTATTCCAGGAATTCGGACTTCAATAAAAGAATAGATGTTTTATGAATAATCTAACATAACAAAATGAATTTTATATACATGACTGTCCAGAAGTCCGTAATAAAATTAATATACCATTAACCTTTATTTTTTGCGAAAAACGCTCGGATACGTCAATTTAGTTTTATATATGCTCACATTTTGACTTTATTCGTTTGTTTTTTATAGACATTTGTCAAAGATATGACCACATTGATATTTTTTTAAATGGAAACATACAACTTGTGATACATGATTTGAAAGCTAATATCTCGTACAGTATGCTCATAAGTCTTGGCGCGATTCTGTCAAGATATTTCAAAATGGCGACTGTTAAAGTTTTTAAAAAATCCCTATTTAAATAAGCGGAAATCATAAATCATTGATGTGTTTTTTACCTTTCTAGGTAAGAAATTTTCATTGTTTCACGTTCTGTCATTTTGTGACATTGTAACTTAATAATACATAGTCATGGTTTATTTGTTATTTATTTTGTCAAAAAATAAATAAAAATGTAACGAAGCAAAACAAAAATCAACAAAAAGGTTGTTTAACGTGGCAAATGCTGGAAATATTCTCCACCCTCTACTTAGCATGCTCCCAGACGATGGTGAAATCCGTCCGAGATATACTTTATAGAGGTGGTATTTTTCTGCTTTCAAAAATATTCCAATAGTACCTTTAGATGTATCATGATTTTGAGCCAATGAAACTGTTGAAACATGCGGTTTATCCTGCAGAGATGATGCAATATCTAATTTTTCATCGTCGCCTAAAACACGTGGCCGTCCGTTCCTAGGCAAGTCCTTTACTGTGCCATGTTCATCAAATTTGTGGAATATTTTACTAACAGTGCCCTGTGAAATTTGTTTTTCCGGATATTTAGCATTAAATAAAGTGCACACTTCAGTTTGACTTCTTACTTTATCTGCACATCCTAACAATATCAAGACTACGATACGCTGCCTTTCCGATGAAACCATTTTTGTTTAGAAAATTTTAAAATAATACTTCCGAAATACCTAAATTAATTTGACAAGTTCAAAATGTCACAAAATGACAGAACGTGAAACAATGAAAAATTCTTACCTAGAAAGGTAAAAAACACATCAGTGATTTATCATTTCCGTTTATTTAAATAGGGATTTTTTAAAAACTTTTAATAGTCGCCATTTTGAAATAACTTGACAAAATCGCGCCAAAATTTATGAGCATACTGTACGAGATATTACATTTCAAATGATGTATCACAAATTTTATGTTTCTGTTCAAAAAGATATCAATGTGGTCATATCTTTGACATATGTCTATAAAAAAACAAACGAATACTGTCAAAATGTGAGCATATATAAAACTATATTGACGTGTCCGAGCGTTTTCCCCAAAAGTTAAAGGTTAAGGGTATATTAATTTTATTCCGGACTTCTGGGCAGACCTGTACATACATATACAATTCATTTTGTTTCACAGCATTATTGTGTCTCCGGAAATAACAAGGCTTATTGATGAGCTTTGATACTTTGCTTTTCGCAACAAAAAGTAAATCATGTACCACATGGTACGTTTATTTTAACTAAAGGAAAAGTAAGTTCTTAGCATTTAAAGATATTTAAATAAAAAGTGTATCAAAACCCACATTCTGAGGCAAGACTTTTTACTTATAAGAAGTAGTTAGTGTCTGATTTTAATCAAATGGTTTAAATTTTGCGATGGAAAATATTTTTTGCAAAACCGCGTTTCATTTTAAAGGGTATCTCCCTCTGTAATTAACATATTAGTTTCTCTATTTACAATAAATCTTGTAGCCTGGCGTCTCTATAGACCCCTTTCCTACCTATACCTCTGTATAAGTAGGAAAGGGGTCCCCAACACCTTAGATAAATGTATTCAGCAGGCCATGAAGAAGCACTGGAGGTCGGTGAGTGGTTGTACACAAGCGAATAATTTCGTGGAGAAGCCGGATAGAAACAAGGCTGTCTGGCTTTTTTGCAGGACTAGAATTGGAGCTCGCCGTATTATCGGACTCCTTGCAGGCCACTTAGTCTTAGAAGGCACCTTACATTGGTAGCGTCAAGAGACATCCCGTTTTCCAGGCATGCGATGAGACTGATAAACGTCTTACCAATACCGCGTTTCAGGCTTTTGGGAAAAAATGCTAAGGTTCTAACTTTGGACACATATATTGCAAATTAATCTTCCTTGACCAAAGGTATATTTAACGTAATATTTGCAAAAGCCCGTTTTGTCAAAGAAAGAAGCCATTTCTTCTATTTTACTCATTTTACTGAATATCCAATGAACACCTGCAGATGTATTAATTGTTGTGAAACCGTTCAGTACTAAATACAGCTTTCTTTGGCCTTTACGATTCCGTAAGAGGTAAATATGGTTGCAGAGAAGAAAACAAACACTTCTGAAGCGGGAGGTTTTCTCACATCTGTGTTTATTTACAAATGTGGTAACGATCTCAAATGTCAAATCTGCTCTTCATCAGTTTTTGCGTTTAACCTCTACCTACATACAGTCTGCTACACACACAAAGTTGTCACTAGTAAATAACACAAAATGTATATACGAGAGGGTAAGTAGTAAAAATTAAGTTAAGATTCAGTTTAAAATTGTTTATAATTAGCAGAGCTCCTTACTAAAACAGCTATGGATGTTTCAGGTAAAAATCAATTAACAGCTTAAGAAGATAAAAATTCGATATTTGTAGCCAAACAGTTGCAAGATTTATAATATATAATTCTTATTCGCTTCTATAAATACTCAACAATCTACTTACACTAAAAAACAGACAGCGACAAAGTGCAAGTTACTTACTGCCCTTTGTTTTCTTTCCAGTTCATGATAATATAAAATTATGAGATAAAGATACCTCGGTTATATTCCCTGTGGATTATTGAATTATAAAAATGCAGCGAGCAAAAGAAGGGGCGGGATGGTAATTTATTGTTCTAAAATCATTAGAGCTACCCTCGACTACCCAGGCTTTATATTCAAACGCCAGATGACAGGAGAGAATCATAATAAAATGAGAAGTGGCAGGTTCACACTGGCGTAAAATGCAAGAATATTTTTCTTTCACTTTTATGTAGATAAAAGTTTTACATTTAAGAAGGTGCATCAGGAAAAATTATTTAATTAAAAATTACCAAACATATCTCAAAAAATAGATCCTAAACAAAGTCCTCAAATAACATTCTTTTGTAAACATCTTCCACGAATTCTTTAATCAGTCCAGTCAGACTAATTTAAGTATTTTTTCCTTCAAGCAAATCTCACCCCTGGACAATAATCATCTCCGCTGGAGTCTACGTAGTATCCTGCTTCCTCGGGGTTGTCCGTTACAAATTTATTTGCCACATTGGGGCTTCCACATTTCCCCAAAATCTTAGATATTCTTAAAAAGTTGTGGAACTGGAGTTAACCTTGTTTTTGCGACCGCCCATTCCACCCTTCAGAAGTAGACGGTTACAACCATAAAATCTATCTAATTTAAATATTTTAAGTTAATAGCAAATCAAATTATAAGCATATAAAGAAGCAAGGTCCATCCATACTGGAGAAAACTCAAAAATAATATGTTCGCTAAACAAAACTTATGTAACATTACAGACCACCAGGGAGTTCCTTGGCATTAGGAAATATAATAGAAACTAAAAAAAATATATATAAATTAATTTTGCATTAAAACTAATTCTTCTAATGGATATACCAATTGGTCAAAATCATATCATATCATAATAACAGAGAGTTATGCGTTAAATAACGAATATGTCTTCATCAGTTGCTGTCGCTAAACTTACTGTGTGGACAAAATTATCCTCTTTATATGTCCAAACTAACTACACTACAACTGATGTAATAGCGGTGAGGCAATACATGATGATTAAATACCTAATGATGCTATACTGGTGATGTAATACCGGATGATGAAAGAACCGGTTATGCGCCGGCGCATGATGCAATGCTGGATGCCTCAGTACCGGATGATGCCACGGGATGATGTAATCGCAAGTAACATAATGAACGGATTATTGTTGTGTTAGTGGATACGTCTAACGTTGCGTCGGTGTTGAAAGCAACTGTGGATTATTTTGTGCTATTTCAAAAAGTGCTGAATTGACTGAACCCATTTCTGAATTCACTGAGTTGACTGGACCCATTTCTGATGTCATTGAATTTTGTGGATTTCTAAACATTCTAGGGCATCTAACTTGCGATAATCTATGATAACTTTCAATAACTTAAGATTACTATTGCCTATCTTACGTCCTGAGTCAATCATATGTTGGGAACCGCTAGATTTTTCTGCATTGAATCTGAAATGAGTTATGTCCTCTTTGAATTTTGTTGTTATTGACCTCTGCGTTTGCCCAATATAGAGGTCAATAGTGTTCTTGGTCCACCCAAACGGCTTTTTAAATTATCAACTTTATAAACAACTCTGCAATCTCTATTTTAAAATATCTTCTGTAACCCTTTTTGAACAAAAATAGGGAAAGTAAGTACAGCAAACTTTTTGGGTGGCTCATCGGATTTAGGCTTCAATGTCGTAATGTTACTTATGGACATTTTCTATCTATGCTTAGTAACTAATTTATACCCCATATCTGTAGAGAAACCGTTACAAATTGCAACATCTATAATTTTGTTCATCTCTGAATTGTATCGCTTACTGCGCAAAGGAAAACTGAGTAACCTCAGGACAAAAAACTCAAACTCAAGATTTTGTGACCGAAAGGATGATTTAATTATGATCGCATAAGTTTCTTTCCTATAAATGACAAATTCTAACCGACGTATCTTTTTGATAATAAGGGTGTCAAGTAAGGGTATCGGTCTTTGTCCAAACCATTCCTCAGCGGTATATATGACTTTGTTGCTTGTCGAGATATGTTTACTTGTAAAAGTTTTTTGAGCATTGAAGATAAACAATAGTCTTTGGTCCTAAATCCAGAGTAAAAGGTAGATGATCAACCGATTCAAAACCAATTTTATCAATTGTTTGGAGTTTTGCGAGCGCTTTGTAAGGCGTTGTTCCGCAAAAAGAGCGTACTGTTAGCTACTTTTGCCGACGTTTTACCACAACTTTCTCACGCAATTTAGTTGACAACTCACTATAGTATGCCTCCGTGTGAGTTCCACCTTGTTTAGACAACCTAGCATAATTATACCATCTTTGTCCCAGAAACCTGAAGCGAGAACCTCGTCAGTCTAATTTTGAACATGAAATTTGTTGGGTCGTAGAGAACCGGAATGCTTCGCTTTCGATAGCTATTTAGTCTCTGAATCATAGTGATAGATCACTGTTTTGTATATAGTCACAAAGCGATCCAAATTTTGAAGAAACTTCTTAAAAACGGTGGGATCTTTTCTTTGTTATAGCCAAACAAGTGCGCTTCTGATCAGCGTTCACCCATTTTGCATTTTTCCGAAAGCTTTCTCATACCCAAATTGTGACGAACAATGTAAAAAACACGTCCATAGGAAACGTGCAGTGTTTCTGCTATACGTTTCAACCCAATTTATCGATCAACTAAGACGATTTCACGGACCGATTCAATGTTTGCTTGTGTCGTCACAGAAATTGGTCTTTCAAATCGATGCTTATTCTCAGCATTTAATCGCCCTCTTTAAAATTCAGCAATTTAGTTTTTAATAGTAGCAAAATAATTGATCATGTATATCAAGGGAAGACGCACTAGCTGATGTCTTATAAATAAGGTCTGATAATGTTCTCTGATCTCAACAACCTCCAACAACCGGACAGTCTGTTTCCGGAGTCTAATAATAGTTGTGAATGAGTAGAGTTGCCCCATTAAGTAATTTATCTAGAATTATACAATAAAAAGTATGTAATTTTCAAAATGTAAGGGTCGCGAAGGATACTGATCACCTTAGATTTCTACCGCAACAGCAAACATTTCTTTGCTTATCCGAACTTACTAACCGAGAAAATCTCCTTTTTTATCATAATAGTTTTCCCCTAGATACGTGGTCTCCAAAAATTTACAGTTTTGTCCCTGATCAACTTTTGACATAAAACTTTGACTTTATCTAATAAAAGCTACTCCGTCAAAATAATAAATAAAGAGACACAGAGGGACACACACAGAGAGAGAGAGAGAAATGAATGCGCTTAATTAAATTTATCTAAATATTAGAGTTATAAAAGATAAGAAAATATGTTTCGATGAGTTATTTTGGAAACATTTCAAAAATTTTAAATTCCTGTACAAATACAAAAATAGCTTTTGACAAATCTACATTTGCGAAACATATTATTGATGCCCAGCATAGCTCACAGAAAATAACCGCGTAAAACCACAACATATTTGTAATGACAAACGCAAAGTTCACATTTTTGGCTTTAGAAGAAAAAAAGCACATATATGACAATAGCTATCTAATTTTTAATGAGCAAACTAATCTAATAGATTCCCCTTTCTTGGAAGTTCTTCTTTCTAATTAAACATTAGAAATAAAATATGTCTAAGTATATTTAAAAAGTTGTACTAAGATAATAGATTGCTGTCTGTCGATATTTCTGTGAAATGATAATGTTGTTATTGTTTAGTTATTTTATTGGTGTGATTGTTGTCATACTTATTATTTTTATAGTTTGTTTCTATTTTTATGCTAAATATTGACACATATCACGTGACATTCTGAAGACGTAATCTGTCATTTCTTATTCTATTTTTATTTTTAAGGAATTTTTTGATTATATCTACATAGCAACAAAATTGTATTTGTAATTGTTATGAATACATATAAATCAATTGCGTTTTCTTCTGGCTGGTGATGCTGTCAATAAGTGCATATAAACCAATTAAGTTTTCTTCTTTCTGATGATGCTGTCAAGCAGCGGAACGGGTTATAGAGAAGAAAAAGAACATTTGAGAAGCCAGAAAAATAGTCTCTACGTCTATATTTAGTATGGAACTGTTTCACTAAGAAAGGACAACAACAATTAATAAATAAAACTTCGAGCAGAAAAGTTGTTTCACCATGAATAATCCGAATAAAAACATGAAACTTGTCATTGAAAAAATACAACTATAAAGAATGACACTTTATCAATGCCTTAGATAAGTCAGCTCTAAATCTAATTTTCAACAAACTAAAAAAAAGCTATAGAAAAATGTCTGGACGCAGCATGAGCGTTATAGTAGCGAATTTTCATAAGAATGGTACACTATTATTATACGGCAGTTAATACTTTAAACGTACACACACCGTGAAGATCGATTCTAGAGGTCCTTGTACGCGCACATTTGAAGAATTATTTCGAAAATATTACAATCGATATCTCTCTATTATAAAAAAAAATTGCGTTCTAACTCATTTTGAGAAAAATTCCCTAAACTCAATTTTCTGTGAAGCTAAATATTTAAATTTTGTTATATCTGTAGATAGTGTAAGTCTCTTTGAAATAAACTTGTATTACAAATTTCATTAAAGTTATACAGAAGATTTCCAGAAGGAAACTTAATTCATATTTAGAAAAGTAAAGTATCTGCCAAATTATAAACGTAGCAGTTATTTTTCCTTATTAATCGTCAATATGATTTCGTTTAAGTCAACCTAATGAGACCGGTTTTTTCAATATCAACAATAACAAAATTATAATTTCAGACTCAAAGGTGACTAACTTATTTAGGCGTTTTAAACAAAAATGAGATCTTGTTCAAAAGTAATGAAATCTGTGCACTATTGTTTTTCCAAATGTCAAAATAGAACATAAAAAACATGCATTCATCGAGCTGGATTTGATCGCGTAACCTTCTGCTTATGAGGTAAGCGCAGCGCCTCTCAGCCATCTAGGCATACGTCAACTGGCGTTTTGTTTACATGATACCTTAGATCGGCTTCATGCCCGGGATATTATATTCAAAGTATACGTAACAATTAATTACAGAATTGGTAGAATTACCATTGAAACACATCCCACGACTGTTTCGGTCCTATATGACGTCTTATGTTTAAGTTTAAAGATAAAAGAAATTATTTTACAATAATTTTTATAAAGACTTGCATTGATTTTGTTTACATTTCTACTATATTATGCGACAGCATAACATATCTATGTTGCGCTAAAACTGTATTTGATGTCGTTCATAAAGCTACAAATATAGTGTCTTGTAATGATTGAATGACCCCAGTTAAATAACATTCACTTGGCACATTTTTAATTTCATGGCGTCTGTCATTTTCCATACTTGCGGCCGAGATTTCACGATTGTTGGTTCGGGTAGTATGTTTTATGCCTGGTATATATTAAGTTTGGGTACCGTTGATGTGTGGTTTATACCTGTTGTATGAATCAATCTATACGTGCCAGTTAACTAATCTGTCTTCAGGCATTGAACTTTAACCACTAAGTCGTCTCAACGCATGTATTTGTAATTTGGAAAAGACTCTAAATATTGTGTACCACATTACCTAAAATTCACAACATAGGTTTATTTGCATTATTTATAGCCACATGTAAAGTCCAGTTACTCTGATAATACTTTATAGAAATATTGTATCACTACAACCAATTTGGAATTTATAAAGTCTGAAGTAACACTGAAAACACAAAATCTTAACATTAGATTAGCTATAACATAATAATGGGAAAATACTAAAACACTTGCGGAAAAAGGCATAAAGTATCTCTAGTTCAATATTGAGAGTGGCTAAGCCAATTAAGGCTTGCACGAATAATTATAGTATAAAGTAAACTAAGGCAGCTAATAATTTTAAATTTAAAAATCCAGTAAGGTTACTTTTGGTGATTTCTAAAACATTAGGAAAAGGAATGGTTAGTGGCAAAGCACTTGATACATGGATAAATCATCATCAATATGGGTGTAGATCTAATCATTTTACAGTTCATTAATGTCACAGACTGGTTCACAAAATTCTAAAGGCAATGGAAAGAGGGCAACGCCGCATAGCAATATTTCTTGGCATAAAGCAAGTTTTCAACACGAAATAGACTGAAGGCCTGTCGCATTACATTTGGAGGCTACTGCCACACCGTTACCATCTGATATTAAGGTTTTATTTCAATAACTGCAGCTTCCAAGTAATTCACCCCATAAATCCTGGAGTTCCTTAAGGTTGTGCCTCATCCCTTACGACTTTACATATTATCGTTACCAATCACATCCGACGCAGTAACAAGAACATTTGCAGATGACCCCACATCAATTGCAGACCACGGAAATTTCCAAACTATGTAAGATATCCTATAAACTCACGTAAATCTGCAACAGAAGAATGACTAAAGAACTTATGGACGCAGCAAGTGCGCTATGGTATGAATGGTTATGAATTTTCATAAAAAGGTTTTTAACAGCAAACATGTTTTTTTAAGAAAGCAGCCATCAATCTATATAGTAGAAACAATGTGCCATGTTTCATCAAAATAACTTAATTGTTTGAAAATGTACAAAAATTTCCGAAAGTAAATTGTTCCCGAAAAAACTGGTTTCCTGGTCAACCTCATAGGTTAATAGCAAATTGAGCTATTCAGATTTGAAGCATTTAATGAAAATTCGCTACCATAACGCACTTGCTGAGTCCCTAATTTCTTTTCTTACAAAGATGTATTATATTTCGATGGAAAATGAAAAAATGCAATAACAATAGGGCGTGTTCGATTAAAAAAAAAAAAAAAATTGAATCACCAACGACTTATGGGCCACCTGTAATTGTGGAAATATTTTTAAGCTGTAGCTCAAGACACCCTGTAATTAATGTATACCAATTTTTTCATAACTTGGATAATAACGGATATCTTGAGCTTTAATGATTTTTTTACCCAAAATTGACAAAAATGATATACCATTAAACGATAAACTCTATAGCCAACACTACTGCCAAAGTATCAGAGAAAGGGTCTATTTTAAATGAATTTTCTGGGAATATTTGAGCAAAATGAAGGACAATGACGATTGAAACTAAGAGTTAAGGCTTTATAAAGCATTCTTGAGACATTTTCTTTCCATAGCTCATGTTAATTGCAGGTTCATTGCATATTGCATATGACCAATTTTGACATTTTAAATCGCGACTTTGACGTTTTGAGGAAAACCCAAATTTATTTTTCTTTAAATGCCTGTAACTTTTTGGTCCTTTAATCTACAGAGCTAAATTTTGGTAGGTAGCTTACCTATGATGATATGAACCCGCGTACCAAATTTGGTTTCCCTTACTTTGTCAATTCCGCAGATATAAATTTTTTTCGGATGAAAATTCAAAATTTTCTCGGAAAACCTCGTCCTTTGTTCCTGAATAACAAACTTGTCCAAGCCATTTACAAAAGGAAGGTATGTACCAGATTTTATCAAAATCGGCTTATTATTTTTTGAGTAATCGGTGTGATACATATATATATATATATATATATATATATATATATATATATATATATATATATATATATATATATATATATATAAACATATAAACATTGAAACTGACCCCGGATATGGGTTCTAGGGGTCCTAGTACGCGCTGATTTGCAAAAAAATTTGCAAAATTCAAAAGTCGGGATCTCCCCATTAGTGATTTTTTTTTACGAAAATTCACTAAAATTAGATCACAGTGAGTGAATCTAAATGTGTAGGTATAATAAGTTAATTTTACATCGTACATTGACAACAAAATGTTCAAGGTAGCTACACTAAAATAGTTAAGACTACATCTTTACACTAAACCTATAAAGTATAAAATTATGGATGCAGCAAGTGCGTTATGGTAGCGAATTTTCATGAAACGTTTCAAATTTTCATAAGTCAAATTTCTAAACCTACAAAGTGGAGTTTCGGTGTATAGTAAGCCATTTACGAGTGCAATATACCAACCAGATTTCTTCAAAATATCTTTGTTACTTTCTTTCGGAAAAATTAATTTGTTTTTAGAAAACCTGATCCGATAGAGCTGACTAAATTTTTGAGGTATCGTGTGAATATATATATATATATATATATATATATATATATATATATATATAACATATAAAAATTCAAACGGACCTTGGTTTCGGGCTTTAGGGGCCAAAATTCGCGCTCAAACTGTGGGGATGCACGAGCAAATCTACTAAATCTAACGTAGACACCACAGAACTATACTAATCAAAACTCTAAGAACAGTAGCGGATGTTGCATGGGAGAGCTATGATAAATCCCAAAAATAATTACAAGACACCACGTGAAGTGAAAAATCATCGGTATGACATAGCGGGCTCTTCAGAGAAAACCATACTCATAGAAGGCACAGAATAAAATGGACCAAAGATCAAATGGAATTATAACAGGTCCATTACTTGTTTAGACAACGCTTGGGATATTGACTAGATGTGACTCTGCCCCGATAAGTTATCAGATTAACTTATAGAACATAATTCTAATACTTTTTATGCCACCGTATCATTATGAATGCCTATTAAATATGTTCACATAACTGATATTTACTTACTGCCTTAGGGGCATAAAAGTGGCGACAACAGAATAAATCACAATAGGAATAATAACCCAATCTAGTGTATGCGCGAGTGTATGTACGCATTTTTCTTTGATATAATGTATTTTTTACGACCTATTTATGACTGTGGTCAATAATTAATAATCGTGAGCTGTTATCTCACTATCCTGAACATTTTTCTGAACTTCTCCTTTTCTAAAAGCTGGGTGGAGATGTTAAACGTATCCAAGATCACGTGGCACAGGAGGCTGATAGATTCACGCTCCCTCCAAAAGGCATTTAAATTAGTCACACGCACTGCCACAACCTCGATGGATTTTAATTTTACAGTACGTGCTGAAAAGTGAAATGATTAAACCGCAAGACCACTGAAATCAGAGCTGTGCATTCTTTACGCTGAGCACAAGTGTGCGTGTGTGTGTGTGTGTGTTTTGTGTGTGTGTGTGTGAGTGCGCGCGTGCGCGCGCGTGCGTGTGTGTGTGTGTGGATGTGTGTGTTTTTTCTTTTAACTCGGCCTATTTCCGCGACTATGGCCAATCACTAATGCCAGGGAGCAGTTTCACCTCACTTTCCTGGAAAATTTGCCGAACCCCGGCCTTTCTATAAGGAGGGTAGGGATCTATAACATGCCTAACATCACATGGACAAGGAACCGACGGCTTTCCGCCCGCACCAAAGGGCGGAACGTGTAGACATTCAACTTGCTCAAATACAATGACCTAACCTCGGTTGATGTAAATGTTGCAGTATGTACTGAAAAAGTGAAAGGAGAACCCTGGGATCTAACCCAGTTCCCTTCGGTTCAGAAGCACACGTTCTTACCACTAAACCACCGAGGCTCTAAACCGTTCAAATAAAAGACGCCAGATGTAAAATGTCATTTAAACTCTAACACTCATATTTTCAATTAATGACAATCTCCATAAATGAACAGAGACGTTTTAAATTACAACAGACGGAAATTTTAATATACGTACGAGTTTTCAAGGGATATTACAAAACTAGATACTAAACTCACTACTCTTTATATGCTTATTTCGATAAACCCCGTGTCTTCCACTTATTTGTTTAATCTTCCACCAACAAAAAATAGAGTCCGAACCTGCTCTTATCGTATCATCGGATTACCGGCTCGAGTTGATGAGTGTAAGAAAGGGATGGAGCGGGAGACTCCGGTACGAAATCGGCCTTTAATTTAAGAACAAAAGGAGAAGAACAGACTACATGGGCCCCAGATAAAGACCAAGGAACGATGGCACGACTTGAAACAATAGCGACAGTAAACGGTGGCTCTCTTACAAACGCTGTGGAATAAAAAGGCTATTACTCCCAGCTTACAAATCACATCCAGCTAATATATTGTGGGCTTTATCTGGATAGATTGATAGCTGTCATGCTTTAATCGAGATGATGATTTTGGCTGAAAACCAACACAAGGAAATTTCTACTTTCTAGGTACTAGAAAAGTATTGCAGTTATATTTGCTTAATCTGTGATCTATATTGCTTGATTTCAAAAGTTAAGCTCTACTGACTAAAACTTTGAAACTGCATTCTTATTAAAGTAATAATATAGCACACTATTTTAATATTTATATGGTATACTGCAGATAAGACACGCAGAACATACTCTAACATTTCTGCGATATAACGCCATCTAATATTGGCGGAGGATAATTAACCTTATTTTACATAGTATCAGTTATCTACTGTTTATTTCTATATAAAAAATGTTAATTAAACAAAACTTTCATTTGCCCATTAAACATTGATTTAAAAATTTTTACATACATTTTATAATTTATTATAATATACTTCAGCAATATTAGTTGAGAAACGGTATTCCAATCGCCAATAAAAAAACTCAGTTACCTACCACTTTTTTCCTTGCGATTTGAGCAATAAAACTTTCAAAAGCAACAACCACATAAGTAGAAAGGACGCTTCTAAAATATGCAAATCTATAATGATGGACAATTATATTTCAATTGTTTGAATTTGCAATGATAACTACCAACACTATTGAAGTGACAGTCTGCCAATATCTAAATAATTAAAATTTATGTGTATAGTATACATTTGTATCAACCTAAGAATCAGGCAGTCATGACGCTTATAATAGTACTGCCCACGAAAGTGTGTGAGCATCCATATCATTGCGCACATGTATGTGTGTCTACTGTTGAACTCACATGTTTGGACACAACGACAAAAAAGAACAATAATAATTATATGGCCACTTAATATTAACGTAGAGTAGCCTAAATAGTCTAAACTAACTAACTAGTACATAAAACACAATTAAAAAAGCAAAATTAACAGAAATTAGAAACAAAACAACCAAATACACATATATCAGATGTAGATCAACTGTACCTACCTACATTGCATAAGGATGTTAAGTATCCCTATCTTACTAAAGCGGAAGCTTGTATGTAAGTAAATAGAAAATCACATATAACACATAACATTGTATCTCCATGAACAAAAAAAAAAAAAAAAAAAAACACATATACAGCAAATAAAAATGACAAGGATTAAAATCAAACTTGCACCGAAATTTATCGATGTTCCATTGTTCGTAGGAGACAACAGCCTAAAAATTCAAATATAACATAAACTAAAATACTGCCTAACCTAGCAAGACTAAAATTGGAGAACCACAAAAATACATTACAAATTAAATTGGAAGTAATCTAAATGAAAATAAATAAAACTATAAAAACATAGCCCCAAACAAAATACTACTGTACAAAGAAAAAATAGAAGCAAAAAAATAACGCCACAACTTAAAAAATTCTTAAGGGCTAAAATATACTATGGAAAAATTAAACAAATTAAAATTCTGTTCTGCATAAGGCACTGAAATAGATAAATAAAATAGAAAAGAATCACAAACCAACTTAAAAGCAACATAAAAAATAAACATAAATTATATAATACATGACCCGATGACAAAAGCAAGCAACATGGATCAACAGGAGCCCTGACAACACTGACAATCCATTCCGCTAATCCAGCGTTTAATAGATCTCTTGAACCCACCCAAATGAAGATTTCTAGTGTCCTCAGCAAGCTGACTGTAAAACTTGGCTCCTGTGTATAAGAAGCTTCTCTTACCCACAGATTTTATTGGTCTTATACCAACAAAGTATTGACATCTCGTATCGTATCCGTGTTGAGGGTATATAATATATATATATATATATATATATATATATATATATATATATATATATATATATATATATATATATATATATATATATATATATATATATATATATATATATATATATATAATCAAAATACCTCATAAATAAATAGGGTATACATGCACATAAAAGACAACGGGGTATAAACAGAAAAACTAAAAATAATGTACAAGTAAAAAATTTCTAATATACCGTATAAACAGAATGCAACATTTTATAAAAAACCCCAAGTTAACAAGCTGTTGGTAAAAAGTTCGGGACGCAGCAAGTGCATTATAGTGGTGAATTTTCATAAGAGTTGTACACTATTAGTGAGGTATATTATTAAAAATAATTCTTTAAATTTAAATGGACCTTGGAGATCGGTTTTAGAGGTCCCAGTCAGCGATTATTTGAAGACAATTCTGTTTTCTATGGAGCTAGAAAATTGAAATTTGGTAGATAAATGTAAGCACTGCAAGCCTCTTTGGAAAAAATGTGTAACAAATTTCATTAATGTAACAAAAATTTTCCAGGAAAAAAAATATTATTTACCAAGGTAATGTACCTGCCAAATTATAAATATGACAGGTCTCTTTCTTATTAGCTGCTTGGAGGGATTTGTTTTAGTCAACCTAATCGAACTAGTTTTTGCAAACAAAACAACAAAGATTCTAGCTTAATGGGAAATTGAGTTATCCGATTAGACATATTTTTACAAAAATTCTGTACCATAACGAACTTGCGGCACATAGACCCTTTTCCACACTTATTTTCTGTTGCTTTATCCATACAAGGCAACCTCAAATTCATTTCTGGAAAAATATTTTAAACAAATGAAATGAGGTAACAATTTTAACATAAATTGAAAATTTTGGTTGGCTGCTTCGTCGTTGGCTTTTCCTGCTGCATTCCTAAAACTACCCTCAATGCATTAACAAGATCAATGTAAACAACAATTTTTTTGGGAACAGCCCCCAAGAAAGTTGCGGCACCTGCGGTGAATAGGGGTTCTGGGCGGGGTAAACAGGATTTTAAGGAGGTCTACCTGCAATATGGGATATAGGTAGCCTACAAGGTCCAACTAAGCTGTTTTTTGCACTTTCCCCTCACATTTTCTTTTCCTCTGCTTCCCCTCCCATCACCTCTATTCACTCCTGGTTCCGTAACTTTCTTCGGGCTGTTTGCAAGAATTTTTTTCTGTGTTTTTTTGTGAGGTAAAGAATTTCTTAAACCCCCCGAAAATTAAATTTTTATTTACAAAAGGAATGTACCTGCCAAATTATAAACGTGGCAGGTAGTTTTTCTTTCTAATCGTTTGGATGATCCGTTTTAGTCAAATTAATCGAACCGGTTTCTGCAAATAAAATAACAAAAAGCTTTTTAAAACAAATTTGTAGTTAGTTGTGAAGCTCACTGCGTTATTTTTTAAATTTAGTACCCACGCTGCTTTTATATAGGTTTTACTATGAATCAAACCTGAAGATTTTGGTAAAAAGAAAATATGAGCGGAAAATGCGAAAAAAAACCCAGTTTAGTCAGACCTCTAAAAGCTGCCTTATTCAAATTTTGCAGCCATACCTTCTTTAAACGCTTTTTAACTTATCGCACCAGGCCAGCGAAGAAGTTTAAATGTAAATAACTCAGCTAATATAAGAAAGAAAAAGGTAAAAATTTTGTAAAATTTTATGTGAGATACCAAACTCTATCTGTCAGTAGTCGATTTATCTAAACCTAAAACTATCATTAAGGTAAACTGCAGATTGAATTCTTAACTTGCATGTATATTTTGAAGTTACTTGCTCTATAAATTCTCAGCTGTATTTGGGTTTACTTTAATAAATATCGTTGAAAGAAGACCGAGTGAAGATGGACGATCGTTTTAAATGGTTTGTATTTTTTTGTGAGTAATGACACAAACTAAGATTGAGAACTTTATTTAATAGTATAAGAGAATGCCTAATTGGGTTTATGTCAAAATTCATATCAGTATTGATGTCATTCTGAAAATCTTGGTTATAAGATTTAGATACAACTTGTCAAAATTGCATCTTGGACGAGCACAAGTTTAAAACTTATTTGCCATGGTGTCATGTATAATTATCAATAAATATTATTATCAGTATGTAGTCTAACCTAGAAATATACGTTATATATATATATATATATATATATATATATATATATATATATATATATATATATATATATATATATATATATATATATATATATATATATATATATATGTACACGAAATGCACTCAAGAAATATTTAATTACCATGTTTATATCACAAATTAGCAAAATAAGACGATATTCTATTATTCGTCATAAACCGTTGACATTTGCCAATTGGCGACTGACATTGATAGACTGGCTACTAGAATGAAAACGCAAATGACATCGGCACAGAGTTGCTAGATGGTAACGTAGGTATAAACCGCAGTTATTCTCTGGATTTAATTTTTCAACGAACTTTGTCATCAATAATCATAAATATGTGTATTTTATTACATCTGACAACCCGGCTCATTTATATTCTCACTGACTGTTGTGTCCTTTGTCGATTTTGAATGTATCTACTCTGAAGTAAAAGACATTCCTACTCTAACCATTCTTGTTAACGTTTAATGTGCGAAATGCCTTATGGAATTTGAACTGATGTCGTAGACTGTTTATTTTTACAAAATTTTCATTTTCGAATGACTTTAACAATTCAAAAAATATTGCGGTTCAAAAATTTTCTTTACATTTTTTTTAAGAAAAATTATTTTATTACATCTGACAACTCGGCTCATTTATACTCTCACTGATTGTTGTGTCCTTGGTCGATTTTGAATTTATCTACTCTGAAGTAAAATACATTTGTACTCCAACCATCCTTGTTAACGTTGAATGTGAAATGCTTTATGGAATTTGAACTTATGTCGTAGATTGTTTTTTTTTATTTACATTTTCGAATGACTTTAACAATTCAAAAAATATTGCGGTTAAAAAATTTTCTTTGCATTTTTTTAAAGAAAAATTAGAGCCAGATTACTCACCTACGAACACATCCAAGCCATTACATAATCTCAAAATTTTGTCGAAATCGGTCAAGTATTTTTTGAGTTATCGGTTGCATATACATATATATATATATAGATATATATATATATATATATATATATATATATATATATATATATATATATATATATATATATATATATATATATATATATATATATATATATATATATATATATAAACATATAAAAATTGAAAAGAACTCTGGATATGGGTTCTAGAGTTCCAAATTCACTGTCGTTTGGAGAAATTTTCCAAAAGTCTTACCATCAATACCTCTCTATTTCTCTATTAGTGAGTTTTCTTATTGAAAATTCACTAATAGCATGTAGAATTTAATATAAAATTTTTAAGAGAAATAAATACGAAAAAAACAAGCAAGCAAAAACAAACCAAGTGTTACAGATATATTTTTTTAAACTGTACAAATAATATGTAGTTACAAATACTTAGGATCAGGCAATATCATTAAGAGCACACATCAATATTTCTTTGACCTTAGGATTCAGGGCTTCAGATTCTTTTTAAACCTGTTTATATTAGTCAATGATTTTAAGTTGCCTGGAAGAACTTTATAGAGCCTGATATGATTGTGGAGATAATGGATTTGTCCAATCCTTTTTTAGCTCAATAAGTTCTCCATGGACTTTTGCGACCTCTAGTGCTGTATGAGTGCTCATTTTTTGCGGCAAATGATGGTTTTTCTTAATATTTATTATTAGTGCCTAACTATATATTTGCAAAATACTCATTACGCCGGTCTCAAAATTGTTGTTGTTCTGTGGGATATGTGTCAGGCTTGCGATAAATCATTTTCAGAAATATTTTTTGTAGAGCCTTTAACTTACACATAAGTGTGTGTGTGTGTGGTGCCGCCCCAATCGAGAATGCGATATCGCAAGTGAGATGCCACCAATGCATAATATATCATTCTTAGGTGTTTTTGGCCAATTAGGCCTTGCAGGTGTTTAGAGACATATAGTAAGCCTCTGAGGGTTTTTTGTTGTTGTTAAACTATCTATGTGCTTGTTTCATGTGATATATTGTGATATATAGACACATGAAGCCTTTCGAGAAATTTATCTCATATTTTGTACCATCTACGGCCAAAGACACTTCGGCATAATTTGGCAAACCATTTTCAAATGATAACAGGCTACCTTTGTGGTCTTCTTCCAATTATACGAAAGCAAATTTGTGTCAAGCCGTTCCTTTATTGCTGGAAATCCACTCTTAAATGACACTTTTAAACTACCCCATGAGTCTCCTGAATAGAAGACCGCTGTATCATCAGCAAAATCTCTAATATCACCCCACATGAAATATCAAACAGTACGTTTAATAAACAGAATTGGCCTCAGAACTGTGCCCTTAGTTCTGCCATATCAGACTCTTTCTGGTCTAGTCACTACATCCCCTAATATCACACACCGACTCCTATCTGTCAAGTAATCCATCATCAATTTTCCTGCACTGCCCCTAAATCCAAGAACCTTTAATTTTTCTAAAAGCAGTTGATGGCTAACTGTATCAAAAGCTTTTTCCAAGTCAGAAAAAATAAAAGGATTTATCTGCTTTCTTCAATAGACTCATAAATTTTAGGCATTAGAGCTGTAGTATCGTAATATGTCTTTTTTACCCTGCATCAATTGTTTCCTATTAAGTATATTATATTTCGAAAGTAAGTTGCTAATTCTCACTTTTATAACCTTCTCCAAAATTTTGGTAAAGCTTGTTATCAGCGATACTGGTATATTATTAGCCATATTTAAGGCATTTCTCTTTTTATAAAGTGGGATGGTTATAGCCGTCTTGAACATTATTGGGAATACACCTTGCTCCACACATCTGTTTATGAAATAAACTACGGGTTCTGCCATAAAATCTGAAACTGCTTAGCGTTTCAGACTCTATACGATTAATTCCGGGTGCCTTGTGGGACTTAAGTTCCTCAAAATATTTTAAAAGTTCCTTTAAACTCGCCGGGTTTAAAAGAAATATGGAATTACCATTTTTGTGTGTGCAAAGACCCGATTGGCTGATTTAATTCCCCGCAATATCTCTTTTCCAACATTAATATAATAGCCATTAAACTTTTTAGCCATCACCCATATCTTCAACAATAGTACCAGCTTGTAATTTAAAAGATTGCATTTTACCCTTCTTCTTATTTCTATTCACCACTTGATTAAAAACATTCCAAACAATCTTTGAGCAGTTAGAATGTCTGGCAATCAATGATTGACAATACGTTGCGTTTGCCTTTTTAACAAGTTCATTGAACTATTTATGTCTGCTTTATATACTCTCACTGGTTCGTCACCTGTGTACAAGGATTCTCTATACAATTCCTCCTTTTGGCTAGTTCCAAGACCTACTTAACCTATTTTGTCCAGGGTTATAGACTTTTCTTGTGGATGTACTTATGGGAAACCGACGTTTTTAGAATGGCTAGTACACAACCATAAGTGGTGGCAGAGAGACGCCGTTTAGAATAGCCGCTTGGAGGTTGACTACCGTTTTAGCTGCAATGGTGCAGTGGACGATACGGCAGCGTACGACAACGGCAAAATAAAAGAACCATTGAAACCAGATTTACGGAACTTCTGGCGCGGCTGAGATACCGTACCATTGAGAAATCTTGCGCTGTCTAGCATATTTGGTATGACAGTCACCACATATGTAGATAAAGGAAACCTGAAGTTTATCAAAAATTTTAGACAACCGGTGAAACTAGACGTCTACGAGAGTATTAATACCTGTAAAGCCATAAACAAAAATGTTTATTTGACTGAGCTCCGCCGCTTCTTAATGGATTACTGTTCGCACTGTCTAATTAATAAACAAAGTTCGGGACGCAGCAAGTGCGTTATGGTAGTGAATTTTTATTAAATGCTTCAAACATAGATAACTCAATTTTCAATAATCTTAGAAAGTTGAGTGTTTGTATGTAGTAAGGTCTTTCCCAAGGAAACATATCCACCAAATGTTATTCAAATCGGAGAAAAATTTTTTTTCGAAAGAAAACTCAAAACTTGAAAAACTCAATTTCCTATAAACTTAGAAAGTTGAGTTTTGGTACGTAGTAAGGCCTTTTTTAAGGCAACAGATCACTAAATTTTATAAAAATAGCTTTGTAATTATCGGAGAAAAAATTTTTTTTGAAAGAAATTTTTTTTTTCGGAAAACCTTGTCCGATTTTCCTGGCGAACGAACTAATCTAAGCCATTAATAAAGGAAAGGCACTTGCCGAGTTTCATCGAAATCGGATAATTATTTTTTTGACTTATCGGTTGGATACATACATACATACATATATATATATATATATATATATATATATATATATATATATATATATATATATATATATATATATATATATATATATAAACATATAAAAATTGAAACTCACCCCGGATATGGGTTCTAGGGGTCCTAGATCGCGCTCATTTGAAAATTTTTTTGCAAAGTCTCACCATCGATACCTCTCTAGAGTGAATTTTTTAAAAATAAAAATTCACTAAAAGATGCCGAAAATGCGTAAGAACAAGTGTAACGGAATTTTTTAAAGGGAGTTCAGATAATAAAAATAAAAAGGTGCAAGTATAAAGTTTATCTGTGACTCCACATTTTACCTGAAAACTCATATACAAATAATGTTTAGTAGCTGAGATTACGTGAAGATTGGAACCTGTAATAAGCACTGATAAATACATTTGGAGAAATCCAAATCACCACAACACACCCGACGATCGTTTTACTAACAAAGTTCAGGACGAAAAATTCTGAGTTTCTTTTACGAAAATTTGTTGAAACACCTGGGAACTTATACGAATAAATTTTATCGAGCTCACCAATAATGATCGTGAGAACAAAATATTGTATCCAAGGTAAGTTTATTTGCTAAGTTTCTTCAAAGTATTATTTTCATATCTTCCATCTAATTCCTAAATGTTTTCCAATTTCAGATTACTTAAACGTGTAACTATTTTTCATAACACTTTTATTATAACTTAAATGAAAGTTAGATGTTAGAGAATATATAATCATAAGAACGACAATTTATATCGTTTAATTTTAATTCAAAATACTACGTTTTAAAACCATATTATTGATCGTAAATATTGTAGATATATAAAGTTTGCTCCACAATAAACTGACTGATATTATACTTAAAAATTCGTAAAATTGTTTTTTGAAACTGAACTTCCCGTACTGCCGCCACTTTATGTAGTTTAATACGCATATAATACCCTTTATTTAAAATAAAAAAATTAGTAAGTAAGCGAATAAAATATTCACATTTTTTAATCGTGTATTGTAGTGTGAAAGTTAGGCACAGAAAGTCCGATTCCAAGGAAGAGCTCAAAATCAAGTACCGAACAACGACAACATAAAGTAACTTTCTGTCTGTAATTTCTTAGGCTATAGTCGTTCAAATAAATAGGCCACCAAAAACCGATATACTGGCAATAAAAATCGAGTGACAGAACCACTTTCCACATCTCTACTTGCTTGTCAGCACACTCTAATGAAGACCACATTTACTAGCCTTCGTACTTTTTGATTCCCGCCATTTCCAAAGCAAATTTTTTACTGTGGTAAATATCAAGTGCTGAAAAGGAACAGGCTTCACATAAAAGATACGACATCCATCACGGTTGGCCGGGTCCAATCAGCCAGCTCTCATCACCGGTAGTCATTCCACATAACCTAACTTTTTCCTCGACACTTGATTTGATTAATATTAGCTCGTTCACAGCGGTTCTTTTTAGTGAGAAGTTTTCTGCGTATCTCTAAAGAGGCTTTGCTCTGTCGTACAACGATGTGTCGAAGAATTCACAGAAGAGATTGGCTTGTGTTTGATATTAGTAAATTATTTTTAATTATAGATTTTGATAAAATTACTGAAGTTTAGAACCATTTTCATGAATTTGTATTAGCATAATAAACAAGATGGTGCATGAAAAGTTCTGACAAAACAGTCAACAATTCGCTCTGAAAATTTGATTATTTTGATAAACAGGCATGCTCGTTCCAGCTAAAATATTTTCTAAAATGCGACGTTGCCACTTCTATTGACAATTAGTACCAACATTGATATTTTAAATTACACATCTGTGTATTTTCTCATTTTTAGAATCTCTATACAATAATTAGCAATTTTCCTTAACGTGTGTGACACATGCCTTTTGCCGTTTTTGATTAGATCAATTTCCTTTTTTTTTGCCAACAAAAAAATATGATCCACGGAAAGGCTAATATCTTCGATCTCTGAAATACTAAGACAGTAGAATTCCATGGAGCTAGGCAAAACTGGGATGCTATCTACCGTATGGCTAAATCTTTGTTGGAGTATACAGGTGGCGTATAAATATAGGTACTTTCGTTACTTGACAAAGTTGTTAATTGTAGATTTTTTCAAATGGAAGATCTGGTATATTATTACTAGTTTGGGAGGCTGCTGTAATCTACTATCTATTTTTCAGTGAACTTTAATTAAATAGTCAGATGTATCGATGGTAAGATATTTGGAGGATTTCGTCAAATAAGCGCGAATTGGTGCCTCTAGAACCCAAATCCAAGGTCAGTTCAGTTCAGGTCAGGTCAGGTCAGGTCAGGTCAGGTCAGGTCAGGTCAGGTCAGGTCAGGTCAGGTCAGGTCATGTTTATACATATCTATTTTTGCATTTTTTTCTAAAAGTATCTAAGTGTCAAAACTGCCTTAAAAAAGTAATCTAAGCTACTACATATTTTTAAAGAGACTTGCAGTCCTTACATATATCTTTACCTTCAAAAGAAAATTCGCTGAATCATTCATCCTCTGATGACGCTACATATCGCAAATTAAAGTGGGGACTTAATCGCTCGGTTCCGTGTACCATGCGTCGTTGGCCACGGTAAAGATCCTTACTCTCCTTATATAAAGTAAGGATTCTCTAAAATTTCCACGACAATAACGTAAAACTGCCCCCTGGCTTTGGTGATTGGTCACCGTTGCGGAAATAGACCTACGTTAAGGAAACAAAATACACAAAAAATTGTACGTTACTGAAAAAAGCGCATCAAATTTAATCTACTCAAAATATATGAGAACATTTTCTGCGGTGAATAAGAGCGACCACTAGCTAGTATAATAGAGAAAAAAAATCATTAACAGTACATACCGCTTCAACAAGTCATCCCTGGTGCTGGTTTAAACGTTGTCAAATATAAAAGACTGAGGCCGGACGCTATAGCTGGAAACTGAAACAAAAGTAGAATAACCACAAAAACCAGAAAATTAATAACAGAGTTATGCGCAAGATACCTGTTTCGACAACGAAATTTTCTTCATCAGTAGCTGTCCCTAAAACTAGTTTACTAGTTTACTACTTTAGCGACAGCTACTGATGAAGACAACTTCGTTGTCGAAGTACGTATCTAGCGCATAACTGTCTGTTATTCTTTTTGTGGTTTTTGGGGTGATTCTGCTTTTTGTTTCAGTTATCAAATATTTTTATATTTTGGGAGCAAATCTATAAATTCAGTATTGTATTAAACGTTTTGTAATTTGGATGGGATTTTATTTCTAGAAGTAATATAGCACACCTTTTTGTTGCCAAATAAGAACTACACCTTTGACTTAGTCCTTTCAGATTTCATAAAGGCTTCTGGTCAACGTATGTTATATTGATACTCATGAGGCACCAATTTAATTTAGGATAGTTCAACAAAAACTAAATCTTTTAAGAAGCATAACTGCCTCATGTACAATATTCTAGATTGCTTATATAAGGAGCTAGCTGGATACAAAATACGTTTGTTGTAAATTATTTTAATAATCCATTGTTGTACCATACCAATATGATCTCAAATGCAACAATAACAATAAGTACGATAGTGGCAATATAATTACATAATTTGACGCTAATATACGAGTGCCCAGTTTCACAAAATCGATTAAATATTTGACGGCCGGTTAGTAATACAAGGTTTAATACAAACAATCACAGCGTCAAAAGATTTGGTTGTCATGGCAACAATCCGACTCACAATCTGTGATTGGTCGTCTGAAGCTTTGGTTAACTAACCACCCGTTAAACATCTTGTATTTCAATAGCGAAGGCTATCAGACATTACAGTTATATGACCACCTATATGCCAATTGTTTTGGAGCCTTGATCGTCCAGGAGTAAGAACATGTACCGCTGAATCGAAGGGTACTGAATGCGATTGCTAGGGTTCCCCTTTCACTTTTTCAGTACAAACCGTAAAATTGACATCAACCGAGGTGGTGGCATTGTATCTGAGCAAGTTGAATGTCTGAACGTTTCGTCCCTCGAAGGAGGCGTCAATCCGTCGGTACACCATGCGATGTTGAGCACGTTAAAAATTCATATCCTTTTACCGAAGGGCAGAAGTTCCTAAAAATTTCCAGAATCCAGGATAGTGAGGTGAAACTGCTCTCCGGCATCAGTGATTGGCGATAGTCGCGCAAATAGACCGACGTTAAAATAAAAAAGTATGGTTTATCAACTTTTCAAAATAAATAAAACTGCAAACAATACTTATGGTTCCAACTTTGAAATAATAATAATTTAACAGGCATAATCAGCACAGTTGTGATAGTTGTAGAAAATCAAATGAAATTATGGATTTGATGGCAAGCATTCTCCGAATGCCCTTCTAAAACAGGATTAATTATGGACATAATTATCCAGTTTTCAAACGAGTTAGGCTCAGTCGGATATGCCGCACGTTAATTTTCAGCTTACACACGCTCTGGCAAAAACCTCTGTTTGAAATTTGCTTTCGCCTAAACATAATGGACGAAAATTTAATATTCCAGTCGAGATTCATGCCAAACATTCAATGCGTGCTCATGTGTGGCTGTGTGTGTGATGATATATTAAATGCAGCTAAAATGTTTGGGACATACGGGTTTTAATTTCTTCCGTTCCGTAATTTCGTAGTTCCATTTTCATCATAGAGGTCATTCTATTTGAACGCCAATCCAACATACGCTCAGGAACGCCAGTTTTACAAAGCAAACGCTAGAAATAAAACGTTCATTAAATCTAGTTTAGCTAAGGGTAAAAGTTTCTCGAATTTGTAAACCTTAATTCTTTCTTGGCTAAATTTAATTAATAAATTTTAAAGAACTGTCACGTAACAGCAAGAAACAATAAAAGGACCTGTATCTGCTGCTCAAAGATTTTAATTAAATGTTTGTCAGTGTTTCCTAAAATGGTAAATACTGATGGTAATGAGAATAAAAATTACACAATACAACGCTCTTATACTTAATTCAGTTTCAAAAAAAGTGACGCACCTAACTTTGGCTGAAATGAAACAATTGACCGATCCGCTCAATTTTAGTTCATCGCTTATTTATTTCTAAAAAATGTGCATAAGAAAAGTCATTAAATGAAAACTAAATGTTAAAAAAAAAGAAGAGGTCATAATATTGAATTTTAATAGTTTGGCAATGGAAAGGACAGTGAAAAGGAAGCGGTCGTATTATCGAATATTAATCACTTGACAATCACAATTTATTCCAGATAGTTACCTGGATAGCATTGTATCCGTGGCAATGGACACAGGTTAAAAGCGAAAATCGACAGGAATTTCTTTGATGTAAACGAAAATTTTGTTATATCACTATATATGTGTTTTTGTCTGTTAAAAGTATCTAATTTATCAAAATGTTTAAATTGAAAAGGCTGATAATACATAAAGTTTCATTTATGAATCTTAGTTAATTAAAAATTGTAATAAGAAAATTGTTGTTGAGGAAAGATATAAACTGTAAAGTAAGAAATTAATAAATTGTTAGATTGTTTTGAATTGAATTAGATAGTCTTAATGGGTTGGTAAATATTTGGAACAAAACGAAAGAATAAAAAAAAAAAACAAAACAAAAGTAGAAATTTTCGTAATAGTCAAAACAAAACATAGATTTTGGCGCTAGGTGTGTTTTAAAATAATTTGCAAGGCATTTTGAGACCACTACTTGATATATATATATATATATATATATATATATATATATATATATATATATATATATATATATATATATATATATATATATATATTAAGAGTCTGACTGAGCAGCTAACATCATAGCTAGGTGTATAATATGATATAATCAGGTACTTGATTTTTAATTGATGTAAGAGGTATTTTTATTTTAATGGCTATATTTTCTGGAATCTAGAGCAAGGGGAAAGAGGTAATTAAAGAAAATTAGGAAAGTGTACACCTGTTTAAATTTTTGTCCATATTCTTATCCCTTTTTACGAGAGACAAAACAGAGTAATATAGAAAATTTCACTTTAATTCGTCGACTCTTAGTGTTCGGATTTTGGAAAGTCAGTATACATTATCCAACTATAATCAAGAAATCATGATAAACTACTACTACTATACCCTATTATAACGAAAAATATTCACATATTATCAATCGGATGACCCGGTGATATTACAAAACACGATGCAAAATAACGTAATAGAAGAATGAATAATGCACACAATGAACGATTCTATTATAATTATAGCCATAGTGAAGTGGTAGTGATAGGGCGAAGAGTTAAGGGGTGTATCTGAGGGAGGGGAGTTCAGGAAAGCAAGGAGTGAAGGAGTTGAGGAATAAATGAATCCTCTAGAGTAGGAACTCGCGACTCGTCAGCTCGAGTGTGTAATACAATACAGGTCGATACGATAAGTAGAGCAGCCCCTACGGGTTGCAACTAGCTCCAGGACCGAACCATGAAAAAGCTATATTTTCCAATGTTCTTATAAAACGACACTAATAGCAGGTTTAAGTAAACCAATACGAACATAAACTAAATAATACAGTTCTGCTAACCTGATTTACCGGGCCTTTTAGAAATGCTACTTGAAATTAATTCCAAGGCATTGGTGGTAACTATAAACGTCTATGTACTTATTTCTAGTTAATGTTGATTAGCCGTATTTGAACAGATATATTTTTTAACGGAGTTAAAAAAAAGACTGGACGCACCAAATATTTTTTTATAACTTTTAGTGAATTTTTGAACAAATTTTTGCAAATGAGCGCGCACTAGGACTCCTAGAACCCATAT
Organism: Tillus elongatus; assembly: GCA_964006375.1. Classification (NCBI taxonomy): domain Eukaryota; kingdom Metazoa; phylum Arthropoda; class Insecta; order Coleoptera; family Cleridae; genus Tillus; species Tillus elongatus. The sequence continues at coordinate 154,269,748 of OZ023263.1, read as the reverse complement.
CCGGGGTCAGTTTTAATTTTTATATGTATATATATATATATATATATATATATATATATATATATATATATATATATATATATATATATGTATATATATATATATATATATATATATATATATATATATATATATATATATATATATATATATATATATATATATATATATATATATATATATATATATATATATATATATATGTGTCAACTCAAAAAATAATGGGCCGATTTTGATCAAATTTGACATGTACCTTGCTTCTGTAAATGGCTTGGACAAGCTTGTTGATCAGGAAAATCGGACCAGGTTTTTGGGGAAAATTTTGAGTTTTCATTCGAAAATTTTTTTATCTCAAAAATAAGAAAGATCTGATAACCAAATGTGGTAGGTAGATTTACGAGATAAAAAGTAAACTACACACCAAAATTTAGATTTCTATGTTATAAGAAAAAAAGTTATAATAAAATATTTTGTGCCAGATCATTTGTATGAAAATTCACTACCATAACGCACCTGCTGCGTCCAGGCTTTTTTCCCTGTAACATAGAAATCTAAATTTTGGTACATAGTTTCCTTTTAAGGTCGTAAACCTCTGTACGAAATTTGGTTACATAGCTTTTTATTTTTGGAGATAAAATTTTTTCCGAAAGAAAAGCCAAACTTTCGATTTTCCTGGATAACTAACTTATACCAGTAAGTTACAAAGGGAAGGCACTTACCAAATTTAATCAAAATCGACCTATTATTTTTTGGGTTATCAGTGCGACACACACACACACACACACACACACACATATATATATATATATATATATATATATATATATATATATATATATATATATATATATATATATATATATATATATAAACATATAAAAATTGAAACTGCCCAAAATTCGGGATCTCCCCAATAGTTAACTTTCGCTAAGAAAATTAACTAAAAGAGTGGGTTCTCAATTTAACGTGTTTAAGATTCTATATCTGTTCACAGATTGTAGGCAATAGTGTATTTAATTTGACTGGTTCAGAGTTAGTTACGCTTAGTAAAGTCTAATGGTGATCTTGTTTAGTATTCTGTAATCAGCTACTTATTTATTTATTTTATTTATTAATTTATTTTGGTTATTTAGGCAACGTGTATAATCAAAATAGTTAATGCTTGCGTGCTACAGGTATACGATAAGTAAAGGGTAATAGTTCGGCAGCATACAGGGCAGGGCAAAATAATACTAATTGTTCATGTTGTCATTTTTCCTAGTGTCCCTTCTAACAATCTGGCCCCAAAAGCGACCTGACGATTTTCATTTTCAATTATAACTTTTCAACAACCTGCATGTTTAAAAGAATGTAACGTTATATTCCTAATATAGAATAAGGGTTGATCGTAGTTTAAGAGGAACACAGAAATTGAAACAATAAATATGTATCTATAATAAGTTTAGTTATAACTGCCTTTTTTATGAGATGTTTTAAACGAGCACCTTGAACTTCAATTCTTATCGTACGAATTTTTGTCGCTGTACTTGGAACAACATTGCAGGATCGTTTCGTATTTGTTCTCCAAAATGGATTGCCCTTTGAAGAAGCTCTTCCTTGGTATACACCAAACTTGAGTAAACAAGTTGTTTTAGATGACCTTGAAAAGGAAACCCATTGATTGTAGATCTGGAGACCTATATGACCATAGAATAGGTCCGCCGCGACTTATCCAACGATTACTAAAATTATCAGAAAAATAAAATTTTTTATGATAATAAAGACGTTTCAAGTAGTTTATTAAGTTTAGGAAGATGCCGGACCAGTAGTATACTATTCTCATAAAATTCACTGCTATAACGCATTTGCGTCCCGAATTTTTTATAGATAGGAAAATAAGGCAAAAATTTTTTACGGTAATTTTACCGCTTTTTAGCAAATGGTGGACGCGCCAGGATTAATAATTATGTTTAAATATTTTACTCTTTAATCTCCCAAATTTTCTTTGATTTAGTAATCGTCTATACTCTAACGTTTCTTCCATGTGATTGTATGTGATCTGCATTCACTCTAAACCTTCATATTTTTTTTGATGGATCGATTCCTGTTCGCGAGCAAGAAAAACATAGCTACAGGAAAGTTTGGTTCTTGGTGAAGCAGAAGATAAAAAGCCAAAGCAAAACTTTACAGGATTCACTTTATTACGCTCAGGCAATGTTTCGGTCTCACGTCCATTCTCGATGAGCACAAATTATACATACAACTACATTAGCAATATTAAAATTAATACAAAAAGCGCGAAAAAAGGCTAAAATCGAAGAGAATTTTTACAAAATGTAAATAATCTAAAAACACAACAGGCAAAAACAAATAAAAGCGAATTAACATATAGGCTAATAGATATACAAGAAATTAAACTTTACTAGTCATATGACTTTTTAAGAAGTTAAGCAATAACTGCAAAAACTTTATTATAAACCGGAAACAAAAAATTAAACCCAAGAAAGCATTAATGGAAGTTTATTACAGAATAATAAAGCATTGCCAGAACTTTATCCAATAATTGTTTTATGGGTGGGAAATTAAATAGAGAGAAGACTGTTTGAAAGAAAAAGAGAAGATATATTATTTAGGGCCTTCTATGTAAAACAAGAGGTTAAGAAAACCTGAAATAAACCTTAACGCGCAAAAATCTCCTGGTGTAGGTGAAACAACTAAGCAACTTGAGAATATCTAGTGAATAAATTATAGACGAAAGAACGATAAAACTTAAAAAAAAAAGGAAAACCTAAAGAATAGATGCTTAATACGATGGATTTTATAGATTGGGAACACCGAGTAGTGTGTAAAGCCTAACGCCTCTACCAGTAAACGTCAAAACTCAACCAGAAAAGAGGTAAAATTGGGTCACAGAGTGACGTTAAGAAAATTCTCTCATTTGTGGTAAAAATTAACATAAAAAGTAATTACTTGGATGAAAATTAGTTCAAATTCAAGTTCGGCTGACGAACTAGAAAAGTGATGCTAAAACTTGGGATAATAATAGAAGAACGGTGGTTTGACATGAACTGAGTAACTTTTAGACATAGTCTTGAGAAAACACTAGTGATCTTACAATGCAATGGGGATAATCATACATTTTTTGTTCTGAAGCATGGCAACGAATACGGTTGACTAAAATGTATAGTGTAAGATTAGTCAGTGTCTTTTCTTTAGTTGGCTTATTTCCGCGACTATGCCCAATCACCGACGCCAGGGAGTAGTTTCACTTCACTATTCTGGAAATTTGGCAGAACCCCCGCTCTTCTATAAGTAGGGTAAGGATCCTTAACGTGCCCAATAATGCATGGACACGGCACCCACGGTTTTTTGCGGAACTTGCAGACATTCATCTTGCTCAAATACAATGCGACAACCTCAGTTGATATGTATGCTACAGTATGTACTAAAAAAAATGAAAGGAGAATCCTGGGATCGAATCCAGTACCCTTCGGTTTAGAGGTAGACGTTTCTACTACTAAACCACCGAGGCTCTAAGTTTAGTCAGTTAGTTAAAACAGAAATAAATAATTTCTTGACTATAACTATCAACTGTGTAACTATCCTGTGCCAGACTATGTCTCTAGGCCCGTTTGCCTGAGTTTGCCGTGGTTTGGCTTTGCTGTTTATTGTGTAGGGTTTTGTGCACTTGGCTTTACATTTTTAGTTGTTTTGTTAGTTTAACAACATTGATTCCAATCAGTGAAGATTGAAACCTGCAATGAACCCTCATAGGTACCTTTTCGAGAACCCAATTTGTCATAACACAGTTTTTAGACCTGAAGATCGTTGCGGTAACAAAGTTATCAGCGTCATCAGAAGGATGAATAAACTCAAAAAAATATATACCTAACATTGATAAAGCACGCTTGTATTTTGTCAGTTCCTGGTCTCCACTAAATAAGTCTTTTGGTCCATCTTCCATTTGTCATTCGGGACACGTGACCCGCCCAGTTCCACATCTGCGAGACCACATCTTCCATATGTGAAAACTGGAACCTGTGATGAGCACTAATAAGTACACTTTGAGAACCCAAATCACCATAACACATATTTCAGAGACTTACAATCGTTTCGCTGACCATGTCAACATCTTCAGAGGAAGAAAAATTCTCAAATTAAACTACTAGCTACCGTGTTTTTGTATCGTGTCTAGGTAAACGAACAAGTCCGAAGTAAAATTGTCGTCGAAGACCCATCGTTTGTTTATTGTATAGTGAAACTACGAGGTCGAAGACCTGCTCTAATCTTCTAGTCGACAAATTTATGAGCCCTTATCTAATATAAGGATAATAGGCTTAAAAGGAACGGTACCGAGTTATTTAAGGAATCTGCACGTTCCCCTTAGATCTAGAAATTTACTATGTGGATATTGGAGCAAGCCGACAACCACATCTGGCGGGACAAATACAATAACCCGGGTGTTTGGCTCACATTGTTAACTCAAACAAAATATAAATAATTCAACTAAAATACTACATAAAAATATATTTATGTTGATTTTAATTCTTCGTAAACAGTATTATAGCTTGTATTTTGTCAGTTCCTGGTCTCCACTAAATAAGTCTTTTGGTCCATCTTCCATTTGTTATTCGGGACACGTGATCCGCCCAGTTCCACATCTGCGAGTATTCACTTCATAGATACACAGAAAACGAAAGGGTTTTAAGTCGAGACAAGCGTAGAGATTAGTATATGTATAGACCGGCCGAGTTATTGACAGTAATTATTATTCCACGAGACAAATTAGGAGTGTTTAAGTGGTCAAACGCAAAGTGAAAATTAAGGGCTAGAAATTAAAGGTGCCGCATGATTCAATGAAGTTTTTTTCTTAATCGACCTTGATATAAAAACACTTTCTAATGAATCAAGCATAGTTTGATGTCTAACATGTTTGACAAGTTTCAAATTTTCTTTGTTAATGTTGTGATTATTATCCCATATATGTTGTGCCACACACGATTTGTCCACCGTACCATATAGTAAATGTGCGAGATGTTCATCGAATCTGGTAGCTATGTTTCTCCTAGTTTGACCCACGCATTTAAGATTGCAATATTTGCAAATAATATCATAAATGCCGGACATTTCAGTGACTTTGTTTTTATCTTTCGTATGACCCAACAAATTTTTTATATTACTTTTAGTCAAAAAAGTCAAATGTAAATCGACTTTCTTAAAAATACCTTCCAAACCTTTTGTGATTCGTGGTTCATAAGGTAAGCACACACATTTTTTCTTTATTTTATCTTTTTTAAATGTCGTACGTTCAGATATCATTTTCTTTGTTCTGTGTTTGTTAACCAATTTGTCTATTAACCATCCGAGTAACCGTTATATCTCGCCACATTTTTTTATGTATCTTAATTCTGTATTAAATCTATTTTTACTTAACGGAAATTTAATCAATCTATTTACCAGGAAATTTAAACCAGCCGTTTTTTGTGCAAACGTATGATGTGAGTCGTTAGGAATATAACTAATAGTAACCGTTTCCTTCCTGTAGACATCGAATTCAAGCGAGCCATTATTTTTATTTTTTAAAACTAGTACATTTAGGGACGAAAGTTTATTGTTGATTTCTATTTCGTGGGTAAATTTTATTGAATCAAATTGACTATTTAATTTTTCAGTAAATTCTTCAACCTTGCATATATTTGTGTCAAAGACTGCAAAAATATTGTCGAGATAACGAAATCAAACTCTAGGGAAATACCCATTTTTATTTTTTAAATCCATCTCATATCGACACCCAGGTTATTGTGTTTGTCTCGCCAGATGTGGTTGTCGGCTTGCTCCAATATCCACATAGTAAATTTCTAGATCGAAAGGGAACGTGCAGATTCCTGAAATAACTCGGTACCGTTCCTTTTAAGCCTATTATCCTTATATTAGATAAGGGCTTATAAATTTGTCGACCAGAAGATTAAAGCAGGTTTTCGACCCCGTAGTTTCACTACACAATGAACAAACGATGGGTCTTTGACGACAATTTTACTTCGGACTAGTTCGTTTACCTACACGCGATATAAATACACGGTAGCTAGTAGTTTAATTTTAGAATTTTTCCTCCTCTGAAGATGTTGACATGGTCAACGAAACGATCGTAAGGTCTCTAAAATATGTGCTGTGGTGATTTGTGTTCTCCAAGTGTACTTATCTGTCATCCCGTTCTCTTACGCAAATCTTCGTTTCTGATATGGTATCGCAGTGACACACCCAGCAATGATCTTTCAATTTTTCGCTGAGCTATGCTGAACTTTTTAGCAGACGCAAAAGTTAGTGTTAAAGTTTTAGCTCCATAACCGAACACACATTTACTAAAGACCTTCCGCTTTAAGCAAACTGGCAGACTCCTCTTGATACTTTCATTTTTGTATAGATAGAGAATAACGCTGTTATCTAGTGATGGGAATGAATACTCGTATGTCATGATTTGATTAGGGACGCTTTTATATTGTTTCGGTGTTGGGGTCGTAGCTAGCAATTTCTTCTAGCAGCGGATGTTCGTGGTTTTAAAATGTTCTGTATGTTGTTTCGGCGATTGTCTTGGCGTATACTTTTAAAGTTTGAGGGTTCCTGATGTACCACGGACCATTAAGTATGAGTCGTAAGCATTTATTTTGAACTATGGTTCTGTCTTCCGGTTAGTAGGTTCAAGGCGATTTTTGCTGTTTTCACTTTGTTTTTTGGTAGCGTGTGCTCTGAGCGTGTCTGCTATCTAGTAGGACTTCAAGACATTTGACTTTGTGCTTCCAGGGAATCTGTTTGTTGAAGAATATGAGGTCGTGCGATAGTGGGGCTGATCTTTTTTTAAATTGATTGCTGTACTCGTTTCTGGGTCACTTGAATTTTCCAGTTTATTCGGTATTTTTCGAATGTGATGAAGTTGGCTTGAAATCTTTGTTGTGCGAATTTTGTTTTTAGTAATGCAGTGAATATAGCTGTGTCGTCGGCATATTGAGAGGTATTGATTCTGTCCGGTTTTGGTACGTCAGAAATGAAGATGGCATATATATTTGCGACATGGATGCTCCTTGAGGCACTCCAGCTTTTATAGATCTTGTTGTGGAATGTTGATTATCAATACTTGCATTGAAAGTTCTGTTACTTATAAACGACGCGATGGGTTTTATCAGGCCAGGTGGGTAATTGTATTTAAGGAGTTTTAGAATCAGGTCTGCGTGCCACACCCTGTGAAATGCCTTCGCGATGTCTAGGAAAAGCGCTACGGTAGATTATTTCTTATTAGATTTGGTCGTTATGATTTTAACAAGTATACATATTTGATTTTCAAAGGAGTTATTGGTTCTAGAAGCAAATTATTCACTTGGAAATTTATGTGGTTGTATGTGTGGTCGATAACTCTTGACAGTATTATCCTTTCGAGAATCTTAAAAAACAAGGTAGACAGGAAGCTGATTGATATGTAGCTTTCGGGTTCTTTTGAGTATTTGTATGATTTATCATACGTATTACGCGTATTTTGGCTAGTTTTCAGCATTTTGAGAAGGTGCTTAATCGTAACGAGGTGTTAAAAATTGCCAGCAGAGCCGCGACTGCTTTGTGTGGTGACTTTTTGACTACCATAATTGATATTGGGTCTATTAGGAGGCTTTCCTATTTCTTCGTTTTTTGATGACCATATCCAAATATATTTCTTGGAAAACTCCTCAAATAGATCAATTTTTTGTGATACACAATCATATTACTAATAAAAAAAAAGTATATAGAACGAACTTAGCCCGGAAAATCAGACCTATTTTTTTGGAAAGATATTTGTATCTTTGAAAACATCAAAGTTAATGTAGTTTAATCTAGTACATGAATTGCTATTATATTACATACGACATGTGCTAAAATTCAGATTTCTAGGTTAAAATAAAAATAGAAATTACCATTTAAGGGAAAACAGAATCGGCCGCAATGGCAGTCAAAGGTGGGCATTGACTAGACAAAACAGTATGTGTGGTTAACAAAACCTATTAAATACTACCGGCAAAGATAAAACAATCTTTAAAAGAAAAAGTCCGGAAGCACCTGTAAAGAACTTTTGAGCCGCTGCCCATTGGGTGCAAAGTACGATCAAGGTAAATTCGCGCGCGAGGAGAGCGACAAATACGACAGTATTGCCCCAGCTGCCTGAAGCATCTTTATTAACTATTAGCTAAACAACTTTGGAAATAAGTGTTAAGCGACTGCGCCCTACGTCACGTATTATTCCTGTTTATAATTTCTTAGAAAATTCGCTGTTAACTTTCAAAATGTTTATTAGTGCAAAATAAATAAAAAAATTCTTACCACTGCCTCCAAGATTGAGTCTAATTAAGTATTTATCGTATAAAAAAAGGCAAATTAAGAATTTGATATTTTTTCATGTTCTGTAGAGGTTTTAATAATGTATTAAATGATCTAGCTTAACAGAGAGCTGAGTTATTAAAATTTGAAAGACTTGAATAAAAATGCGCTACCATGGCGCATTTGCTACCTCTTTTTTTTTCAAAAATTTCAATTACTTTCCACAGCATTAGTTTCTTTTAGCATACTGATATCTTAAATATTTAATACTATCTGACGGACGTTGTTCTGTCCAAATTTCAATCTGTCAAACGACATTTGCGCACGTAGAGAAATAAATCGAAAAAAGCACTTTCAGCTTTTCCCAATGTTTCCAATTTTCCGGGAAACTTTTACAATTTTTCTTACCCTAAAAACATTTTCAAAATAAAACTAGCCAAATTGGTCCAGCCGTTCTCAAGTAATGCGCTTACCAACGAATAGCAGCTAATTTTAATATATATAATATAACATACCTACACGATGTGCTTCTTGAGAATGGTAATAAGACCGTTACCCTGTAGTTGATAGTAATAAAGTGTATCCTGTAAGGTTTTACCAAGCGTTTTCATCCCTTACGCAAATAACATGCCTTACCAAGAGCCAAGTGAAAGTGAAAGTTTACTTTCCTTTATCTATTCTCTTGTTAAGCACAACAGCGTATTTTAGGAATCAATCAGTTTAAAAGAATCATAAAATTTTTAAGTAAATGCCATAGCACCAAAAGCTCACTAAAAAACATTTAAAAAAATGACTATGTTAAAGAAGTATGTAGATTGTAGAGAGTCGTATAGGTCTTTGCCTTCTCAGCGCCGCGACCCTAATGAATGTTTTGTGGAAGACTTTATTTTTCTAATGGTTGTTGGAAACAATCAAACATTTTATGTAGCCTGCTATCTTTTTGTAGAGCTATTTCACCTATTTAGGTAGGCGCTAAAGTCACCCTTCCAAATTATGTAAGCTTTCTGCAGAACTGAGCCATATAATCACATTGCAAATGTTCCGTTGTTTCCACTGGTTCAGTGAGGTATCTGCAGTTTTCATTGTCAACCTTGACCATCTTATGAGGTGGTACTCGGCATACTGGGGCCTGGCCATGGACGGGCTGTTGAGCAGACTTAATAATCAGAGTTTTAACTACCTACGTTATGCGGATAATCTAGAGCCGGAGGTAAATTCACAGGCACGATCATGCATGCAACGCGGTCTGTCACTGGTAGAGGAGTGAAAAGCCGCGGAAGGCCTTAGAGTCGGTTCTGAAAACTCGACAATAGTACCGTAAAAAGAAACTCAAAGGGAATTGGTCCTTGTTTCTGCAGGTTAAGCAAATTCCTCAAAATATTTAGGAGTCATCTTAAACTTTCCACTCATCTAGAACCAGTATATCAAAAAAGTGGTCAATAAATCGGTGATAACGCTGAGGACGGTCAGATGAACGTACGACAAAATTGGGGCCTCAAACCATTTATGAGGTACTGGCTATATATCAGGGTTGTAGAGTCAGTAATAGCATATGCCGTAGTTGTGTGGTAACCAAAATTCAGACAAGGGACAACCAACCTAACACTAAGAAATATACAAAGGCTTTCTTACCACATACCCACTTGAAGATTACGTCTCTGGTTTCACTGTTGGGTTTTGTTTCTGCAGTAAACCCAGAGAAGTGGTCTCTAAGGCTGTATGTAATATAGGCCAGTTTCACCATGTAAGGGCAACAAAAATCAATGAAAGAGTTGCTTGTTTGGGAATCACAGGCGCAATGATAACCACCCCCACGGCGGCCATGGCGGTACTCCTAGGGATCCTACCACTCCACGTTGTCATAATGGGAGAGGTAAGGTTGGGTCTCCATAGAATAAGATGGCCAAGTCAATGGACACAAATCAGAGCCGGGCACACGAGCTTGATGTGTGATGTGGGAGAACCCATATTCGATACCAATTATGGCTGAGCCTGGAGCCCCTTTTTGGGGCGATAATGAAGGATCGGGAGGAGCAAACTGACAATATAAGAAAATTTTCACCTGGAAACCTGATCTCGTTCACCAACGGGTCAAAAACAGAGACACATGCTTGTGCGGGAGTACGTGGCGTGAGGTCGGGAATAAATGAACATATTTTGTCCTCTGGGAAGGCAAGCCACTGTTTCGGGAATATATGCACTAACAGAGTGCGGTGAGAGAAATTACAAGAGGACCTATTCAAACAAGCGATTTTTATTATGTTAAACAGTCAGCCAGCTTTCAAGGCTATCGCAATCTACAAGGTGTCTTTAGCACTGATGTCGAATTTCGGGACGAACACGCAGCTCTGGCGGACCTGAACATTTTAAAGCTGATTGGGTGCCAATCCATTGCGGGATCGAGGGACCTAAAAAAATTGATGAACTTAAGAGGCAGGACACAGGGAAGACATACATAGTTTGAAGGCGGCGCTACTAATACCAAAATGCGAAATCCGAAAGAAATTTTCCAGTGGATTCGCAGCCAGCACATCGATTACTAGGCAAACCGACCAGGATTTAAATATAGCAAAGACCCAATACAACACCCATGCAGCAAAACAAGCGCAGAACTGCTACGTTGTAGCAGCTCAGGACCATTGTAGGATACCTGACAGGGCATACGACTGTCAGGGTACATCTTCAAAAAATCAAGGAATACCAAAGACCCAACTTGCAGATTATGCAATAAGGAACCTGAAAGAGCCATGCATTTTTTATGCACATGTGAAGCACGGAATATCAAAAGACAATGCATATTTGGGAGACCAATAATGGAACCGAATGACTAGAGTGCACGCACATGGACTGGTCTGTACAAATTAGTACAGTGTATCCCACTCCTCGCATAGGCGTGAAAAGTAAAAAGCATAAGACTCGGCACAATAAGCCTTTTAGTATGCAGTGTACCCAAAGTATACATTTAAGATGACTCCTAGGTTAAAAAACCCACACGGATTAGTTGTTTGTCAGAAGTATGTAACTAAATACTAAACCTAATTATTAATCCTGGTGCATCCACCATTTGTTATACGCGTGGTAAAATAACTGTCAAAAAATCGTGGCTGTCTTATATTCCAATGTATAAAACAAAATACATAGTAGTCCACATTGCGCGTCAAAAGTGTGAAACAATTTAGACACGCACAAATATATAGATATATATATATATATATATATATATATATATATATATATATATATATATATATATATATATATATATATATATATATATATATATATATATATATATATATATATATATATATATATATATATATATATATATATATATATATATATATATATATATATATATATATATATATATTGCTATGGTAAGAAGCCTAACGTAGGTATTGATATTGAGTTTGCTATTAAAAGTGATATATTGCACTAAGCAAACATTAAAGCTATGTATTTCGGTAGAGAAAATGAGCTAGTTCATTATAAGAAATACTAATTGATATAATACCACCAACAGAAAATGTCAAAACAAAGGTATTATAAAATTAATGTGAAACTGATTAACAATTGCTTTAAGAAAATTCAAATGTTAGGTTAGCTATAATGTAACTACAGACAATTAAGGTATTGTGAATTTAATGTGAAAGTAATTAGCAATTGGTTTAAGAAAATTTAAATATTAGGTTAGATATAATGTAAACCGAGACAGTTAAAATTTGAATTTAGCGCGTATATGAACACTGTTATTTTACTTACCGATTTAATTGCAGTAGTTTTTAATTCATGAACACTAAGAAAGTTTTTTTTTTTGACCAAGATTGTGAATGAAAAGCAACTATTGGAACAAAGGGGAAACAAACTGCTAGTTTGTGAGAACACAAATATAATTGGTTGAAATGTTTAATCTCGCATATCCGGCACCTTCGACAGGGTGGTTGTTAACTGTAGAGATCGAAGCGAACACCGGCTTTACAATCATCGTTAGTGTTATTATGTAGTAAACATTGATAAAACTAGAATAACAAAGCAGTACAGTGATTAAAACAACAGTGTATATGCACAGTTTACTGTGCACATGCTTTTGTAGCCAAGATGTAAGTCCAGGTAGTAAATTGAGGCCGAAACTATACATAGCTGAACTAACGCTATGTGCCATTGAAGGTATTTATCAACATAGTAACATCTCACCATAATTATCGTAACTGCTGGCCGAAATGACCTTAAAGCCATAACACATTGTCAATTAAATATCAATAAAAAAAATTAATTATAAATTTTTTAATTGACACTAAATCGTGGGGCATAAAAAAACTGCTCAACAAAAGTTAGGTAAAGTTAGGATTATTAAAACACATTAATTGACACCCAAACGGCAGGCAGTATAAAGCTCGATAATAAGAGAAATAAGATCACCTTCGGAAGAGTAAAAACATATATATATATATATATATATATATATATATATATATATATATATATATATATATATATATATATATATATATATATATATATATATATATATATATATATATATATATCTTTCCAAGGTCATTAGTCTGAGATATACTCGGTTCTCGGGTTCAACCACGTCCAGACTTTATTAGAGCCACTTTCATGAAGTTAAGGAAATATAAAAAGGAAAATAAACTCAAAGGCCACAATCTGCCTACTCAGTACAGTGATGGATAAGGTTAGGTTGGGTGGATGTAGCTCGATTATGGGGCCTCCAACTGTCTACTTCCAAAATCACGCTCGAGATCGTCTCTAAGGTGTGTGTTAAATCCTAGACTTCTCAAATTTAGCTCTGGTCCAAATCGTTTACAGAAAATTAATTTCAAATAGACCCTTTCTCTGAAGTTTTGGCAGTCGTTTTAGTTATAGAGTTTGTGGTTTTAATAGTCTATGATTTTGACCAAATTTTCGTATAAAAATTCGCTGTCGGGGACATCGCAACTGTTAAATTTTGAAAAGATTTCCTCAAATATGCGCGAACTAGGACCCCTAGAATACGGGGTAATTTCCAGTTATATTTATATTTATATATATATATATATATATATATATATATATATATATATATATATATATATATATATATATATATATATATATATATATATATATATATATATATATATATATATATATATATATAGAAGATGGTGCATTTATACGGTAATGCACAAGACTTCCGTTATTATACAAGACACGAGAAAAAATTATATATGATAATCATCGGGTGTCTTGAGCTGCATCTTAGTATATTATTTTGATAATTACAGGTAGCCAATAAGTTTCTGGTGATAAAACTTACATCTTTATTTTACTACATTGTCACATTTGGCGTCGAATTATAATGCATATTTTTAAGGGAAAAAATTCGATATTTTCAAGTTATTTCAATTGTTTTGCCACCTTTTACGTATTCAGCACATACCAAAAATTGTGACACGGCGTTTTTACCAGTAGATAACGGAGTTTGTTTATATATAATTTGTAAATAAGAAAATCAAAATGCAGTGTACAGGCGCTCTCAAATAGTCGATGCGTTTGAAGAAATTAAAACTGTCTTAACTCAAATTTGTTCATATCGAACACTGTGTATTTTATTTTTATTTTAATCACAGAATTTAATTGTATTTATTTTGTCAGCAAATTTTCATGTAAAATGTATTACTTGATCCGTTTTCGCAGCAATTTTTTTACCTTTTTGGTAGAAATTATTTTTTTATCAAATTGTTGTGAAATATCAGAAATCAATAAGTAATACTACTAAGCTGCTAAAAAGATGTTTGCAAATTCACATGAATAATTTGTTTTCGAATTTTCGTGAAAGACGATTGTTTAGCGAATTGTCGTGTAAAAAGTTTTTAGCTATATTTCGTAAAAAGACTTTTATATAAATCTTGAGCCAATTTTTGTGAAAAAAAATTGCTAATTTTCGTAAAAGGGATTGTGTGCAGATTTTTATGTAACATTTTTTTTTGATTTGTCAAAAACCTTTTAGTGAATAATTCTATATTGGCAAGTGTAGTTTTAGTGTACATTTCTTGAACTCTTTCATTGGCCAGGAAAATCAGACCAGTTTTTTTCGGAAGAGTTTTGTTCATTGTCAAAAAAATTGTTATAATTTTTTAAACAATGAAGTTATTTTGATGAAATGTTACATGGTTTCTACTATATATGTTATACCATCCCAAATTCGATTTCTTTCATTGAACAAAACACATTAGGAATTAATTTTTTTAAATGAAAATTCACTACCATAACGCACTTGCTGCGTCCATACATTTACATGCCAGCAGAATAAATTAATCGCGTTTGCTAGCACACAAAATATGTTGCTTTAATTAAAATATATGTGTGTTCTACTAAAGTGTTTTACCTACTAAAAATTATCTTTTCAGTTATGGGTTTTTACTATGCTCTTTTTCCAAAACCTATGATTTTAAAACATTTTATGGAAACATCTTTTTTTAAGCTATTCAAGTCAGGTTGTATACTTAAATACACACGACGATTAAATATATGACTTTTGCAACAAATTATGACGTTTTGTGTTATAAAACAGAAACAGTCCGATGGGTAATAATAAAAATTGGGATGGCCTTCTCAAAATATTACTGTAAGTCCGCCTCTGTGGTGATAGGTCTTTCGTGCTACAGACCACCCTCGGCTTGTACATTACTCTGTAATATTAAAACTAGAGTCAAAAGTTCAAGCTTGTATTTTTATGTCGTTGGCTTTTATGTCGCATAATATGACACAGACTGCTGATACCACTGGACAATGAAAGAGATATGGAGAGGAATATTCCCTCACATTTGTGTCACTCAGAGATATGCTCTCGCCATTCGGCCTACCTACCCCTCTTATATTTACAGCACCACGGTTCTTTTCTCCTGTTTTAACTTCTGTTGTACCTTCTATGTTAATGATTCCTTATTTTTTACGTTCAGGATGACAATTCGTATGAGGCGTCTACTCATACTTATTGAACAATTATGTTTCAAATTTTTATATTTATGTTGTAACACTATTTTCGTATATACTCTAGGAACACAAAAAAATTACGGCTGTTTTGCACAGGTGTATGTGGTTGACATATACATGTATTTAGGAACTCAACTGACAAACTGAAACTCCAGATTCTGGGGGCTTATATGAATTTAATCTAAATCACCTTAAATAAAAATATTTCCTAACGAAGCTAAATTCTTTTGACGATGTTGTTCTTTATCAACTGTTGTTACGACTGTATCTTTAAGGTTTTTAAATGAAGATTTTTAGAAAATGTCATGCACAGGCATTTTTAGCAAATTGTTATGAAGAAACTTCGCTAATAGAGGGGTAGCGATGGTGAGCCTTTGCAAACAATTTTACAGCTGAACGCGAATTAGAAACATTAGAACGCAAAACCAAGGTTTGGGTCATTTAAAATTTTATATGCCATGTACTTCAAAACTAAATAGAATATTTCAAATGTGTCAACGTTGTTTAATTAAGGATGCGAACAGCCTGAACCTCACGGACAACATGTATGTACACTAGGATACATGTAGATGGTGCTACTGTGCAAATTAGATAATAACATGGATACGATTAAAGCATTGTAGTCAGCTTACTGTACAACATCCGGTTTTGCCGGAAAACACTATTAAAAAAATTTCAAACCGCACAGCCTGTAAATTCATTTTACAGTGAGAAAGATCGTACATTTTAAGGCAATTTTTTAAGTACAACCATATGATAAAAATTGTAATTGTATAAAAATAATACAAAAACACAGTATGTATGGGAGTATGAAGGGAGGTTGCATTGGGACCAATTTAAAGGCTTTGAGAAATGACGTTTGCATAGGATTTACTCTTTTGATGATTATTGCAGAGATATGTGCAAATCAATTTAATATATAGTAGGTTTGACATATTCATAAATTTTAAGTTTTTAACAAAATACTTAATTAAAAAGTTAAACAATTAATGAAAAGTCTGGACGCAGCAAGTGCGTTATGGTAGTTAATTTTCATAGAAATAATCTGGCAATTGTTTATATTAAATACATAAAATCTAAATTTTGTTTTTCCTGTATCAAATATAGTTGTTAATGGATTATTAACTATTTTATTATGAAAACTAGTTTGATCCACAGATTTAATTTGAAAATTTTCTTGTTATATAAATTTGGACTAATATTTATGGGCAATATTTTCACACAATAAAGATTTCATGCTACCAGTATCCACCGTAAAGCGCAAATTGACAATTGGAATGACTATGTATCGTAATTTTGGGTGGTTTACAGAATTTGTCTGTACTATGTTTGTTCTGGTATATTGAGAACTTGGATATAATTTTGTTCTATGTTTTTCTACTTGCTTAAAAGGTGTTTCAGACTGTCTCTACATAATTTCCAAACTCTTTTCATTAAAATTACGGTTATCATGTTCAGGAATTGTATAAAATTCGGGCTGAAATAAATCATAGTTATAACTTTCGTCAAGTACGCAATTTTTTGGTTTAAATTGGTTTTGAATTTCTTGGTGGTATAAATGGAACTTTTAAGGCAAATATCCGGGGTGCATAAATGCGCAGCGTTATTTTTATTATTTTGTTGATTGGGTACATACTGAGAATTTTTTTGCAAAAATGGATTTGTTACGCTAGTTAATAAATTTGGTGTTTTAAAATTATTTGTTGGGTTGTGGAGATTTTTAATTTGATTTTCTCCGTACTGAAAATTTTCCTCTCCTAAAATAAGTGACACTGCTTGCTCTAGGTGATCGGTTTTTGTAACCTTATTGCCAATCTTGACTGACCACTCAAACCATGTAAATAAGTCTGAAGTGCCATTTTAAAGGAAATTTTATTTTTGACTAGCCGAATACCATCGTTTGCAATGGTTGATCTTAATTTTGAAGATAAAAGACTACGTGAGTCTTGTATTCTCATACGAAATTGATACGGTGTTTCTTTAGGATCGGGCTTTAGTTGCATGAGATCACTAGCTAAACCATCTTCGTCTTTTTGATCGCCAAAGTATTGTTGAAATAGTTGCTTAATACGAGGCCAATTTGTGGCATCTTCCCTACTTCCTATTAATGTTTTAGCTCTACCTTCTAATTTACTTATACGTATTCTAACTACCCATTGTGTATTTGGATTTTCATCCTTTGTTCTCTCAACCAATGAAGTTAAAAAAATTTCACATGCTGATAAAAATAAGGCTAAAGTATGCTGTTCCCCATCGTATGCGGAAATATCATTAATGTGCTAATTTTTTAATTGATTTATCATTATTTAATTTGTTTCTTAAATTAATTTAATTTATGATGTTACTATATATATTTATTCTGCAAATGTAAAGTTAAAAAGTGCTAACTTTACTTTTTAATTTGATTACTTAACTTAATAAAATATTACTGATTTGAGTCTGACATTAATCGATTTTAGATTAAGTTTGACTAGGAAAATAAAATAAAGGATCAATGAAAGCACCTACACCAGTATGAAGTTGAAGAGCATGTTCTTTCTTCTTTGCTTCAGCACCAAAAGATAAGGCGAATAAGGCAGAAAACTTCGTAGGCAAAATTTCCGTATCAAGCCTTATTTTCTCTTATGAGCGCACGCGCACCCACTGTCTCTTATTTGAAGTTTACTAATGATTACTTTTATTAACTTAGACGATGCTGTTCTCTGTTGCTTGTTCTGGGTTTTAAACGTTAAAAATCGAAGTGCTGACCATTGCGATGTTGTCAAAAGGGCACTAAACATTTACTACCGACTGCGCCACTAAGAGTTGTACTTCAGAGCAACTTTAGAACGTTAAATTTATTTAATTTAAGTTACAAAAGTACAGTTATTAGTACAACATAATTTAAATGTTGTAAAATATAAAATAAATATTACTGTGAATAATCTAGACTGCTAATGCTGGACATCGTGTGTGTTTTTGTTTTTTTAACGTCGGCCTATTTCCGCGACTATGGCCAGTCACCGACGCCAGGGAGCAGTTTCACCTCACTATCCTGGAAATCTTGCCGAACCCCTGCCTTTCTGTAAGGAGGGTGGGGATCTTTAACATCCCCAACATCGCATGGACACGGGACCGACGGCTTTACGCCCCCTCCGAAGGGCGGAACGTGCAGACATTCAACTTGCTCAAATACAATGACAGAACCTCGGTTGATGTTAATGTTATAGTTTGTGCTGAAAAAGTGAAAGGAGTAACCTGGAATCGAACCCAGTACCCTTCGGTACAGAGGCACATGTTCTTACCCCTGAACCACCGAGGTTCTTATGCTGGACAGAACAGACTAACTAACTTAAAAATGAATTATTACCTATATTCAAAAACTTAACTATGCTGATATTAATCAATAAAGTCTTTCGTTTGGAAATATCCCAGACGCCGAGTGGACATGAAATGCACACAGGTGCATAAATGCAGGCCATGGACAATTGCTGGTCGGTGCCTTGTCGTATGTGGTATACCGGGTGGTAATACCATAACTCGCACACGATTGTGCATTCCGTGTAAACGAAAAAAAGAGCCCACTGTTTAAAATAAGTGTGGAATTATTTTTGACAACAAACCAACGCGAAGCAGCCCAATGCAAATAATGTAAAGCAATTTTGAAAACAAAATCTGGGCCTACAAGGGCGCTTCATGTTAACTTAGCTGGCAAACATCAGATTATCTTCGGGACCATTATATTAATAATCCCTCAACTTTAAAAACTAAACTAAAAAACTTATAAAAAATTGATGATTCAATCCCTACCAAAAAAACAAGAACTGACAGATTTCTTTTTTTTTTTAGAAGGAAGATAAATCGCTGAAAGCTGTGCTTGCCTACATGAAAACAAAATTATTCCATCTATCCATCACTGTTTAAAAAAATAATATATCTTAGATTTCCAAAACCCCGATATTTTGCGTATTAAATAGCGATATACCGATTTGTTTTATTTGAATATCGAAATCCCGGGATGGAAAGTTTAGTCCGGTATTGAACCCCTACTACTAAACCTTAAACCATAAACTTTATAACTAAAACTACTACAAAGGCATCAAAGAAAGGGTTTATTTGAAATTAACTTTCTACAAATATTTTAGTAAAATGAAGGACAATGACAGTTGAAGCTGAAACGTAGGCTTTGGAAGACACACTTCTTACGACATTTGTTCTACATAACCCGTATACGTTTCAGGTCTTTGTCTGAAAATTGCTAATTTTTACATTTCAGATGGCGCCTTTGATGTTTTAAGAAGAAAAACTATAAAAATTGTAAGGTAATTTTTCTGGTGTTTCTGGACCTTTTTACACCAAGAAAACTTCATATTTGATTTTAATATACAATCGATTTTGTTATCCTTAATTTTGGTCTTATGCTGATTACCAGTGACACCCAATTTTGTTTTTAAATACTCATAACTTTTTTCTTTTAAGCCAGAAATCTAAATATTAGTATATAGTTTACAAGTTATGATATAAATCTGCCTACCAAATTTGGTTGTGACAACTTGGTTATTTTCGGAGATACAAAATACAAAATTTGTGTGTGTGTGTTCGGAAAGGTTTTCGCGGTCATTAGTCTGAGTATAATTAGTTCCTGGATTGGACCTCGTCCAGAATGTATTAAAAGTCCACGTTTCGGCGCTCATGTTTTGAAGCTATTTTCAAGAGGCTAAGGGGGTATTAAAGGAAATAAACATTAACGGTTCACTTTGCCTACTACTTAGAGCAATGGATAAGAAAGGTTGGGTTGTTGTAGATTGGTTACGGGGCCTCAATCTGCCTACTCTCCAACTCTCGCTGAATATCGTCTCTAAGGCCTCAGTGTGCTTAACCTTAGATCTCTCTTAGGCCTAGAGTTGGACACACTGAGACCTTAGAGACGATCTCCAGTGACATTTGGGTAGTATTTTTTGTAACGTTTCATTTTCTAACGTACAGAATTTTTTAGCTTTTTATTTTTCCCCTAGGCCTACTATTTTCAGAAATATGATAGTTGACTTTCGTTTTTCTAATGGGCGCCATATTGGATTATTGCATAAAAAATAACATAAATTATTTTCTTTACAACTTATAACATAACACCGTCATCTATCAATCTATCATCAAAATATATGAAAAACACAAAAACTTATTTTAAACAAAATAAATCAAATTGCCTTGGTTCTATCAGTATAGAACATTTAACTGAAAGATGTTTGAAGTTTATTGTTGTCATTATAGTTTGTTGGAAACCTTTCTATGCACAATAATTTAATTTCGTTGGTATTAACGACATAAAACATTTGTTGCCATTGTATTGTGTTGGAAAAATTTTTGAAAAGAATAAATAAATTTCGTTGGTTTTAACGACAAGCAACGTTTAACTGATAATTGTTTGACGTTTGCTGTTGTTATAATGGACTGTCGAAAACTTCTACGACAATGTTTTTCAGAATGAGAAAAAATCGATGAAAAAAATATATATGTAGGATCTGTATATCCAAAATCACAGTAATTCAATGGAAGTCGCCCAGGAATACTACTTAATGTACTCAGAAACAGCCCAGCTTAATAGAATGGAGTTTTTACGCATTTCAAAGAATATGACTGAATACGGAAGTGTTGAAAATAAGAAGAAATACCGAGTAACACCAAAAATTAACCCTATAATGTTCTTGCACAGATAAATTTGAACCCAGAAAATTCAAAAGACTGTTGGATATCGAAATCAGAAATGTAAAGAATCCTGAACAAAAACAACTATAAAATCATAAATTTAAAGTAGTCTAAAAACTACATTCTGGGGATTTCAATAGAAGGATAAATTTTTGCTGCTGGTTTAAAGAAAAGTTACAACAAGATCCGATTTTTACTAGAACAATTATCTGGAGTAACGAGTCGACTTTTTCAAACTGTGGAGTTTTGAATAGGAGAAACAAACATAATTACGCAACATAAAATCCACACTTGTTTATGGAAATGAGACAACAGGTACGCATTTATATTACACAAAGAGCCCTTAATGGAAAAGTATCTCAATTTGCTCCAAACTCAGGTCAATGATATATTGGGTAATTTAGCCCTGCATGTCTATCAGAGTATTGCATATTTCCAGTAGGATGATGCTTCACCGCACAATTATGTTGCGTTAGAAAATTATTTAAATATACAATTTCCGGAACCCTGGTTTGGGGCACGCGGAATAGTGCCCCAGCCAGCTCGAAATCCCTGTTTAAACCTTTTTAATTACTTCTTTTGGGGATTTTTAAAAGATAAAGTGTACACCTCAAAACGTTGACGAGTTGAAAGAAAGAATACTGCGCCCTGTTCAATTCAAGTAAACGCTTTAAGAGCAGCTGTAGATGACATGAGCAAAATAACTGAATCATGCCTTGAACAAAACGGGGGATACTTCAAACACGTCATGTAATATTAATAATATTTTTTGTTACCTATAATTATTTTCTTTGATTTAATTTTTCTTCTTTTATTAAAGTTTAAACCAAACATTCAAGTGTCTCCGTATCCAAATCAACTTAATTTTTTACAAAGGAAATTTGATTTATCCCTTAAAAGGTTTTTGTGATTTTTCAAATCTTTTTTACGTTTTAAAGAAATTAATCTTCTCAATTTTTTATGCAAAAATCCAGTATGGCACCCATTAGAAAAACGAAAGTCAACTATTATATTGCTTGAAATAGTAGGCCTAGATAACAAAATAAAAAGCTACAAAATTCTCTACGTTATAAAATGTAATGTTAACCAAATTTGGAAGTCATTGTTATAATAGACAAAAGGTTATTAACAGTTTTTAAAATCAGACTCTCTCAGTTTTTTAAAAATCTATCTGAAATGGTCAATGTTTTTTTGGTTTATTTAGATATTCAAAATGATCATTTAATTGCGTAACTTTTTTTTTGTAATTTAACCAACTATGTATCGCTTACCGTTTACAAAATCCCAATAGTGAACACCAAAAATAGGGACACCTGTACATATACGTAAACATATAAAAATTAAAACTAACCCCGGATATGTACATTAGGGGACTAAGGACGCGCTCATTTTTCCAAAATTAAAAATCGCGATCTCTTTATTAGAAATTATTTTTTCTACGAAACCAGGAAAATTCACTACAATTAAAAAATTACGCTAATGGGCTGAGATGCCACAGCCGTTAAAAAACATTAAAAAAATTTGTACATCCAATACAAGTAATTTAGTGAAGTGCTTAATAGTAAAACTGTTATGATTTTTTTTTAGTTTGATCGCTTAAATTGGATTCCTTGTTATATTTAAGGAGTGTTAGACATTTAGTTTTGCCTTTCCTAGTACACGAGTCGCCTATGTATTCAGGACGAACGTATTGCGTGATGACAAAACAAACGGAAGTCTTCCCGACCCGACACGTTATACCTTGTCTGAAGATGTCGGTCTGTCGCTGTTTGGAATCCACCAACTTGTTAATTATCAAAGTGTAATTGCTTTACGAGCAGTTGTGGGCCACACCTAGCGTGACTCTGTTAAACATCTACCTCCAAATTATGCTCATTTATTTGCGAGGGCACATTTTTCGTCACTAGCCTGCCAAGTGCATGCCACAGTAACGCCTACAGACAATTAGCAGGATTCACGAACATCCTGTTCAAGTATAAAAATGACTTTAAACCTAAGTCTTTATTCTTTTAGAACCCCGCGGCTAAGAAACCTTACCTTAAGCGTCTTGTGTAAAGTTTTGACAGATTTATGTGAGAAAGTTGTAAGTAATAATATAGCAATAAGCTCGATTTATTTTAATGTGTATACCTTTTTCTTTGAGTTGTTGATTTCATAAAAACGACAAGACTTCCAGAAAATCTAATGCGTTTAATCTCTATTCAAGGCCTTGTAAAATGGAGATATTTGTGCCTTAAATTAAGTGAAAAGATTTACGTATAACTTGAGATGTATTTTGCTCTGTTTCCATAACGTCGGTCTGTTTTTGTAACTATGGTTATGGACAAAGAAGTTTTACGTCACCAACTAAGCTATTTGCCTTTTGTGAGTTTCGCTAGAATTCGTTACAACATTTTTTTTTGTGCGCCGAATTGTTTCTTCTTAACGGACACGCCAAATTTGTAACAACTTTTAACACCTGCTGGTAGATTTTAGATTTTTAAATGTGTCGTATAGCAAATGTTCTATTGTTTTTGATGTTTCACTACAGGATCTGCAGTTTTTACAGTAAACAGTCCTGTCATTGTTCTCAAGCCGATCTACCTGTTTCAAAAAACAGTTGAGACTTCTATGTTAATATGGTGATCAACCGTTTCGCCTGCCTTAAACCTGGCGTTTTCCTCCAGTATGAAAGGATCTGGTGCCTCTCCCAAGTGTCACGTTCCTTTCTTAGGTGGATAGAAGGGTGTTGCTGCTGCAATTATTGTAAGGCTATCTGCTTCCTTATTTCCTCCAATGCCTTGATGCGCTGGCACCCATATTAAAGTTACTTTGCTGTTAGTAGCCAGTTGCTTCACAGATTTCTTGCAGTCCCAGGTCAGTTTAGACTCGGATTTGAAATATTTCAAAGTTTTTAGTACTGCCTGACTGCCTGGGAGGATGTAGATCTCTATATTTATGAGTCTTCTTTGTATGCACCCCTGTACACAAAGATTTATAGCAAGCATTTCTGCTTGGAAGATGGTGAAAATTTCACAGCGGCTTAGTGAATATGAAGTTAGGCCATCTTATTCCCACTACTGGTTTATCTATTTGCTTGAACCCGTTTGTATACCATACGGATGAGTTCTTCGTCAACCTTTCATTGTGTCTCTGTCCCGTGCTTGGCGGTCACTTATGATCACGTCAAATGGGACTATAATGTCCAGTTTGGCTGGAATTTGAGCTGTTGGTTTCGGCGAGTGACTTCCCAATAAAATAATTTCCAGGATCTTCAAGTGGCCAACCAAGTCTCCTGGTTTAAATTTTTCTGCTTGAAATATTCTTGACAAACTTAGTACTACTTCCATCTCTACGCATATCTGCAGTGGAATAAGCTTCAGCATTGCCTCTATTGCAGCTGTAGGCCATGATGCCATAGGTCCCATTATTCCAAGACAGATCAGCATCTCCAATTTTTGCAATTTGCTTTGTGTTGAGGCTTGTTTCACCATACTATAAATGCATATGCGACTATGGGTTTAATCACAGTTTGATATCTCCAATACACCATCAAGGGATTCAGCTGCCATGTTTTTCCTACGAGTCTACGGCAAATTCAGATGACCATTGTGGCTCTCGAAAGAGTTTTCTTCAAGTGTGTCTTCTAGTTCAGTTTTAGGTTTAAGGAGATCTCTAATTATTTAACTTTATTTAAAAATTGTGTATCTCTTCTACTCTGAGTGGGACCTTTTAAATTTACTTTTCTTATGTTCTTAAATGGGACAAGAACTGTCTTATGAGGAGTGAGATTAAGCCCCCTTGTCTCACACGAGTCTCTTATTATATTTAGGGCTGTTTGAATTAAACTGGGTTAATACCCAGCCTAATGATTTATAGTCCAAAGATACGCAGATTATTTTATCATAACAGTAAATGGCAAGCATGATGCTGATTCTTTCAATAAACAGTTTTCTTCTCTCGCTTCTATCACACGTTTATTCACATTGGTGTACCTTATCTTGGCCACCTTTCTCTAAATACACATTTTAGAAGTTTCTATTATATGTATGCTTTGTTTACTCAAACCCAAGATTTCCGTACTGTACTTTATAACATATCATACGTATGACTTAATGAACCCCTTTCTTAGGTTCAATGGAAAATGTGTATTAGCAAGAAGATTCTTTTGTTTAGTAAATGCTCATCGTTTTCTGACTTCTAATCTACATTTACCATAATTCTGAAGAATACTTCCAAGGTACGTGAATGTTTTTACTTGTTCAAGTTTGGCTTTATATACATTTGCGTATTCCTATTGTTACTTGTCTTACTTATCTTTGTTTTTGCGAATCTGCGCTGAAAAATTTTGCTAACAAGGAGATCGCGACTTTTATTTTTATATTGAATTCTTCTTAACCCATAATACAATACACTGCCCATCTTTTGTAAATATTTTTCAGTTTCTCTTATTAGCTCATCTGCATACCTTATGCAACGAAACGAAACGATGTACATTGATTTTCATTCCTGCTGTCTTTTATTTCAGGCTATTTTTTCCTCTCCAACCGGAGCATTTCTGTTGTCGTGGATGGCCATTCCTCTAAACTGTATCCAATTAATCCAGGAGTTCCTCAAGGCTCAGCTTTAGCCCCTACTTTGCTTCTTCTCCCATCAATGACCTCCTCTTTAGCACATCCAACCCAGTTCACAGCTACGCGGACGACAGCACCCTCCACTCAAATATACAATATTCTAAGCCTGTCTCTTTAGCCCAATTAGATGAGGATCGCAGACTCATGCAGGGTTCTATCTCCGTGGATCTCCAAAAATATTAGACTGGGGAAGTAGAAATCTTGTACAATTCAACTCCACCAAATCACAGTCTTGCTTTCTTTCTCATACGAGATACACCAGCCCTAGACCCATCACAATAAACAACCGAGTTATTCAAAGTAATGAGTCCTTTTCACTTGTTGGCATTTCTGTGGATCGAAATCTCAATTGGCACCAACATGTCACATCAATTGCAGAAGCGGCTGCTAAGAAATTAGGTTTTCTCTTCCGGGCTCGCAAATAATTTTCACCAGCTAATCTCTATACTTTATATACTTCAAAAATAAGACCAAACCTCGAATACTGCTCCCACATCTGGGGTGCTGCTGCCGCTTCTACACTCGCTATCCTGGACTCTATTCAGAAGAGAGCTATACGTCTCATCGGTAACCCTACCCTTACCCAAAAGCTGCCATCCCTTGCCCACCGACGTGCCCTTGGTGACCTCTCTCTCTTTTATAGATATCTGCACGGGCACTGCTCAGAGGAGCTTTCTTCCATAGTTCCTCCACCTGCTGCCCCCAACAGATCTACCAGGGGAACAGAGCGAATGCACCCTTTTACTGTCCAGGTCACCAGACATAGAACATCTTGTTATGCCTGCTGTTTTGTCCCGAGGACTTCCAAGTTGTGGAATTCCTTGCCGGCACATGTTTTTCCTTCTCCCCCGAACCTCCAAACCTTCAAGTCCAGGATTAACAAGTTGCCTCTTTCCTCCTTGTCGACACCCACGGTATCATAGTATTTAGGCTGTAAGCCCTCGTGGTGTGTTGTTGAAATTGAAAAAAAATATATTTATTATATCTTCGATAAATAAGTTAAGCAAATATGGCGAAAATAGGCATACTTGGCGTACAAATCTTGCTATTTTAGCACCAACTTCATTTTTATTAGCTTATATCATGTTACGTTGATTTTTCGTGTAGTGTACAGATTATGCGCCCACCTCTCCAATCCAGTCCAGTACTTCATTATGCAAGAATAATTTCTGAATTGTCTAGCTAGTGCAGAGTGAAGCATTAAATGGCCTACTGAAGTGAGTAAACGAATTGGTGTTATCGTGAACCAGAGCCTAACTAGATTAACTTTTTTTTTTGCGAGTCACAGGTAACTAATATTTTCTTATTATTTCTGTAACAAAAAATACCATGTTGTGATAAGTTCTTGAAAAGTGAATAAAAAATGCTATGCATTGCCAAGGTTAATAGATTAGATAGTTAGTCTGGTAACTCTGAGGGGGGCGAGTTGCGGGAGGAGGGTACTATGTCATGTGTATTCCAAATGCGGATAACGCCTATAGTTTCAGATTGCGTTTTGGTGTTTTAAATAAAATTTATAAGACTGTGTGACTTTGCTTAACATTTTTGAATACGATCAGTTACGGATTTAATTAAATGTTTACTTTGTACGAAATAGCAGTTAAATCTAAATTATTGTCTTATAGACAATATCTTATTATTTGAGGTGTTGTGTTGTAAACATAACTGCACAGTGAATAAACGATATTACGAATTGAACGTTATTTATTCAAGGTTATTTATATTGAACAATTAAAGCGGTGAATCGTCATAAATCTAGATATGTGTTTAATGAAAAAAAAAGTTATATACACTTAGAACAAGAATTCAATAAGTAACTTGTCCTAAATATCCTCGTTGTGCCTTTTTTGTGAGGACGTTGGAGCTACCCACAGGTAGCCAAGAGGCCAATCTCAACCTCCTCTGCACCTTGGAAACGTCTGCACAGAGACATATCTTCGGCGTGAAAAGCCGTCTTTTCTTCTTCGTTCTTCCAACTATTCTCCCCTTTTCCGCTTAATGTCGGTGATGAGATTAGGTGTTCGGCACATCCGTAGTTCTTTTTTGTTTCTCCTTCTTTTTCAAGATACTCTACATTATTTTCTGTAGGTTTTTATTGCTCCCTACTGCTGAGCATCAACGGAACCATGTTTTCTGTTGTCAGTTGTTGTCCCGACAAGACCTCTGCTGTCTGTCTCTGCTCCCCCCACCTAAGGCACTGAACTAGTGGTGTTTGGTGGCGTTGTTTGTAGTGTGAAAATAATTCTAAAGAAAAGGCAATGAAAAGTGGATATAAACTTTATTTCTTTTCTTTTCCAAAAGGAGTAAAAATTAAAGTATTACGTAAATTTGCAGAGAAGCTCACGGCTTTTATTAAAAAAAAAACAAACAGAAATATGATTAGAATCCCCCTGGATGTACAAATCACAAGACAAATTTTGTGCAAACAACCCCAAGTACCTGGAGTGAATAGGAGTCCTTGGCGGGGAAGAAGATCAAGAAAGAGTATAAACAAAAATTTCAAAAAAAAAAACCAGCTTAACCGTACCTATATAAGCTGCCTTTATCCCATTTTGCAGCTATACATCCTTTATAAATTTTGTTTATCCCGTTGAAGTGTTTGTCACAAATATATGCAAGGTTGAAGAATTTACTGAAAAACTAAATAGTCAATTTGATTCAATAAAATTTACTCACGAAATAGAAATCAACAGTAAACTTCCTTTTCTAGATGTACTAGTTTTCAAAATAAAAATAATGGCTCGCTTGAATTCGATGTCTACAGGAAATAAACTGCCACTATTAGTTATATTCCTAACGACTCACATCATACGTTTGCACAAAAAACGGATAGTTTAATTTTCTTGGTAAACAGACTGATAAATTGTTCGTTAAGTAAAAGCAGATTTAATATAGAATTAAAGTACATAAAAAAACGTGGCGAGATATAACGATTATTCGGCTGTCATTAGTCTGTTCGCCAGATGTGATTGTCGGCGTTCTTCACGGGCTCCAATATTCACATAGTGAAATTTTTGGATAAAAAAAAGTGTAGCTTCCTTAAATATCTCGCCCCTTTTATTTTAAACCCATTATCCTTAAATTAGATAAAAGCTCATAAATTTGTCAACCAGAAGAGTAAAGTAGTTCTTCGACCTCGTCCGTTCAATATTGACACAATAGGCAAACGATGGGTCGCCGACTACAATTTTTACTTTGGATTGGTTCGTCTACCTAGGTGCGATATAAATACACTGTAGCTGTTGATTTAATTTTAGAATTTTCATCCTCTGATGACGCTGACGTTGTCAGCGAAACGATCGTAAGGTCTTTAAAATATGTGTTGTGGTGATTTGGGTTCTCCAAGTGTACTTAACTCATAAATTAATTTATCATTTTTAACAAATTTCAAGTCTACAGGCTAATATAGAGCGATATTTTAGGATTTACAGAACCTGTTTAAATGGTTTAATGTGTAAACATATAATAAGAAACAGCTTATTTCGTTTGGAGAAGATGATGTATTTTTGACCGCAGGGCTTTAAGGACGATAGACCATTACTAAAATATTTTGACACCGGTTTCGCGAAAAAGCGTTTATTTGCCTAAAATCTGAAATATAATTTTCTTTAATTAAATTAACATAATTCAACTTAATATAAAAAAAAGGACTGGAAAATAAGTTAATGGCTTGGAGTCACGGCCATCAATTGTCAAAAACAACAACAACAAGAAGGACTGTAAATTATGCCCACCTCCTCACCTAATTTAACGTCTCTCGATTTATATCTTGACGAGATTGCCTAAGAAAAAATGTATCACACAATTGCCTACTACACCGATCTGTATGTGGCTACAAGAAGGTTCCTCTCAAATGTATGAGTAAAAGCAGCCCTTCTCTGTTAGTGATTTTTTTTTAAAAGAAATCACTAATGGGGAAATCACGACTTTTGAATTAAAAAAAAATTGTTCAAATGAGAGCGAACTACGCCCCCTGCGACCATATATTGCAATTTTTATATGTTTACACACACACACACATGTATATATATATATATATATATATATATATATATATATATATATATATATATATATATATATATATATATATATAATATATATATATATATATATATATATATATATATATATATATATATATATATATATATATATATATATATATATATATATATATATATATATATATATATATATCACACCGATAACGCAAAAAATAATGGGCCGATTTTCAAATTCAAATTTTCTGGGTTCCTTCTTTTTACAAGTGTCTTGGAAGCGAAATCGGCATAGGTTTTCCCGGAAAAGTTTTCTTTCGGAAAAAAAAATTATTTCCGGAAATAACAAAGTACGGGCCACCAAATTGGTACACGTATTTGTATTATAAGAAGTTAATCATGTACTAAAATTCAGGTCTGCAAGTTCAAAGAAAAATAAGTTATGAGCATTTAAAAAAATTGGGGTTTTCCTCAAAATGTCAAAGTCGCGATTTTAAACGTCAAAATTGGCATTTTTATTAAATGCTTCAAATTCAAATAACTCAATTTTCTATAAACTTAGAGAGTTTAATTTTAATACGTAGTAAGGTATTTCCTGAGGCAAGATATCCACAAAATTTCATTAAAATAACTTTGTAATTTTCGGAGAAAAAAATTGAAAAATTAAAATTTGAATAACTCAATTTTCTCTAAACTTAGAAAGTTGAATTTTGGTACCTAGTAAGATCTCTCCTGAGGAAACATATACAGTAAATTTCATTAAAACAGCTTTGTTACTTTCGGAGGAAAAATTTTTTTTCTAAAGAAAACTCAAAATTTTTCAGGAAAACCCCGTCCGATTTTTCTGGATAACGAACTCATCCAAGCTATTAATAAAAGAAAGGCACTTGCCAAGTTGCATCCCACATCCAAGTTTCATCGAAATCGGTTAATTACTTTTTGAGTTATCAGACGGATACCTATATATATATATATATATATATATATATATATATATATATATATATATATATATATATATATATATATATATATATATATATATATATATATATATATATATATATATATATATATATATATAAACATATAAAAATTGAAAACTAGAATATGGGTTCTAGGGGTCCTAGTTCGCATTCATTTGAAAGAATTTTTGCAAAGTCTCACCATCGATACCTCTCTATTAGTGGATTGTTAAAAATAAAAATTCACTAAAAATGAATACTGGCTATCTAATCGTCTGATCAATTAAGCAAGCAATTGAAAATATCAATCTTTTTTAGACCAAATAAATTCATACTTTTTGATTAGAACGAAAAGCAAATATTATAAAAATTATAGTGATCGAGTAAACAACAAAGTGATTTTTTATCTCCGAAAATTACAAAGCTATTTTGATGAAATTTTGTTATGTTGCCTTGTTTTCCCTCAAGGCTCGTCCGCGGCCTTGCCGCCTTGGGAAAGACCTTAATAAATACCAAAATTAAACTTTCTAGGTTGATAGAATATTGAGTTTTAAAAATTTAAGCATTTAATTAAAATTCGCTACCATAACGCACTTGCTGCGTCCTGAACCTTTTTTTTACATTTCTATAAAGGTTTTCCGTTAGACTAACATATTGTATCAGTTTTACTTACATTATTTATATACTTACAAATTTAAAAAAAATCACTTCCCAATTATTTAAAAAATTGTTATTTCCAATTGGCTTCTAGAGCACTAGATTTTGCAAAGTTTTCTCGACCCCCCACACTTCCCGAGATGCACCGCTATCACCGGCTACACGTTCCAAAGTTACCCTAATTAGTATTTGTCATTGCACATTTAAAAGACACACTTATCAGCAGCAACGAAAGTATGCCGACTTGGTAAAATGTAGAGTATTAGTTCACTTTATTTTGCTACCGTCACATTATCGGGTCGCCAACCAGATTTTAATATCAAATTTTTCACATCTCGGATCAGGATACCATAAGATCAGAAGATGTCTTTTTGTTTAAATACCACAGCGGATTACCACTGACTAAATACAGATGGTGAAACTCAATGATAATATCATAAATTATGGTAGGTAAGAGTATTCATTGACTACTTTCGGTGAAATATTTGACGCCTCCTAAACTAAGATTTAAACCTTGAATACTTACCCACACTGCCTAAATATAGTAAATAATTATAATACAGAGGTGATAAATGATGATAAATTATAATAGGGTTATATATAATCGCAAATGCAGCCAATGATTAACAATCAGTGAATTCAGTATTATTGACATTTCTCTGAATCTTAAAAATGAATATCATGAGCCAATGACAATAATAGCTGTCATTGACTAAACAGCAGCGCATTACTGTTTTCATGTATTAATATACTCCTTGACAGCTTATGTACTCCTGATGGGTCAGGCTTAAGTGAGATTCGAAAACGCCATTTCAAGCAGTTCCAAATTCTTAATTTGAATAACTCACTTTTCTATAAACTTAGAAAGTTGAATTTTGGTACGTAGTAAGGTCTCTCCTAAGGCAATATATATAGTAAATTTCATTAAAGCAGCTTTGTTATTTTCGGAGAAAAAATTTTTTTTTGAAAGAAAACTCAAAATTTTCCCGAAAAACCTCGTCCGATTTTCCTGGCCAACGAACTCATCCAAGCCATTAATGAAAGGCACTTGCCGAGTTTCGTTTAAATAGGTTAATTATTTTTTCAGTTATCAGACGGATAAACACACACACACACACACACACACACACACACACACACACACACACACACACACACACACACACACACACACACACACACACACACACACACACACACACACACACATATATATATATATATATATATATATATATATATATATATATATATATATATATATATATAAACATATAAAAATTGAAACTGACCCTGGATATGGGTTCTGGGGGTCTTAAATCGCGCTCATTTAATTTTTTTTTTGCAAAGTCTCACCATCGATACCTCTCTATTAGTGATTTTTAAAAAAAAATAAAAATTCACTAATAATCAGGCGGACAATTTGGAATCTGTAATTGTGTAAGTTTGCAAAATTGAATTGTTCTGCAAATAGTCAATCCGGAAACAAAAAGTGCCATAATCGTTAACGGTTAGTTTCCTTCTATCGTTTACTTGTTCTCACAATTAAGGTACGAGTATAATCGTCAATCTAAAGTTTTCTCAACCTAAATTGCTTTTCTGTTAGACTCCTTGTCTTTCCAAGTTATATGATATCCTTTCTTTAATTGCACGTTACGAAAGATTTAACTCTTCACTAGAGTATTGTTAAAATCAAGGAAAAAGGTTTTAAAATGCTTAATGCAAACAAAATAAAACAAAACTATCACTTTCGGTTCTAGTGTGAAAAATTATAGTAATTATTAGTTAATTTTCTTTGAAAAAATCACTAATAAGGAGATCTCGACTTTTGAATTTTGAAAAAAAATTCTTTAAATGAGCGCGAACTAGGCCCCCTAGAACCCACATCCAGGGTCAGTTTCAATTTTTATATGTGTCATACATCTATATATATATATATATATATATATATATATATATATATATATATATATATATATATATATATATATATATATATATATATATATATATAGATGTATATAGATGTATCACACAGATAACTCAAAAAATAATGGGCCGATTTTGATCAAATTTTCTGAGGTCCTTCCTTTTGCAAGTGGATTGGATAAGTTCGTTAGCCCGAAAAATCGGCCCAGCTTTTCCCGGAAAATGTTGTATTTTCTTTCGGAAAAAAATTATATCTCTGGAAATAACAAGGTAAAAGCACGCATGGTTTTATTCTAAAGAGAGAACCACGCACCAAAATTTAGGTTTGTAAGTTCAAAAACAAAAAAAGTTATGGGCATTTAAAGAAAAAACAAATGTGGGGGGGTTTCCTCAAAAGGTCAAAGTCGCGATTTTAAACGTCCAAATTGGCAACATTTAGGCAAATAACCTGAAACAAATACAGATATGTAAAGAAAATGTCGCAAGAAGAGTGTTCTGTAAACCTTTACGTTTCAGCTTCAACCGTCATTCTCCTTAATTTTACTAAAATATTTACAGAAATTTCATTTCAAATAGACCCTTTCTCTGATGCTTTTGCGGTAGTTCTAGTTGAGTTTATTGTTTAACGGTCTATATTTAGCTAATTTTCGTAGAAAAAATTCGTTAATGTGGAGACAGCGACTTGTGCGTTTTGAAAATATTTCTTCAAATGAGGGCAAACTAGACCCTCTAGAATCCATATCCGGGTTTAGTTTCAGTTTTTATCTGTTCACATATATACAGGGTGACGTATTTCTACATATTTTTTTCTAACACCCTAATATTATTGGAGTTCGGAATTTTTTATCGAAATATAATGCATGTTTGTAAGAAAAAAATGGAGACGCAGTAAGTGCGTTTTGGTAGCGAATGTTCATTAAATGCTTCAAATTTCAATAACTCAATTTGCTATTAACCTAAGGTTTATTGGCTAGAAAACTAGTTTTCTCGGAAACATTTCAAGTTTATTTTTGGAAAATTTTTGTAGATTTTCAAACAATAAGTTCTTTTGATAAAATATAGTACTGGTTTTATTATGTAGGTTATACCGGTAACCAGATTGATTATTTTATTATTTCCGAAGATATAAACATTTTCGGAAAGAAAGTATAAACTTTTTCCAGAAAAACTGGTTCGATCGTTTGGCTAAAAAACTTTTCTAAGCTATTTACAGAAGAAAAGTACCTACAAAATTCATAATTTTACCTTTGTTAATCCCTCGGATTAGTTAACTAGCCAATGCAATCAAAACAAATTTGTATTTTAGAAACAAAATAATTTGTTATTTTTCATGATACTAAGTATTTTTTTAAAAAATTAGTTTCTATAATGAATTGTTCTCAAATAACAAATTTATTTGCTTTTCCTGAAACGTTAGAGAGATCTCTCTCGGATCTAGGGTTAGCACACATAGAACTTAGAGACGATTTGTAGTGAGATTTGGAATATGGCAGAAATCGAACTACCACAATTGAACCTACCCTTAACCACTGCTCTCAGCAGTATGCATATAGAGGCTTTCGAGTTCCTTTCCTCTAAATATTCCTTGAGTTTTGAAATCAGTTTAAAAGAATTCTGCACACCATACAAGCCAAATATCACCACGCTCGCCCCTTTGTGGAAGGATGATAACTGAATTTGGACAGAGGGAAGTTCCGGTAAGCAAGCAGTAAAAGTCTTCTTTTGTTAAAACCACCTTAAATCGCCTGGGCGGAGTACCTGCACAGAATATAAACGCAGTGGTAATCATCAAACACTTAGAACTTTTCATCCTCTGATGACGCCAACTTGGTTAGTGAAACGATCGTCGGGTTTTTTTAAATGTATTGTGGTGATTTGGGTTCTCCAAGTGTACTTATTAGTGCTCGTCGCAGGTTCCAACTTTGGTTATTAATATTTGATGTTGTGTACATAGGTTTAAGTCAAATGTAAGGCCAAGGGTTGTTGTTCTGTGTAAAAGAGTGTAACTGGGTTCATTTAAAAACATTTATAAAATTAATACTTTGAGGGTAGTGTTCTCTCTGTAATTTTTATCTAAAATAAAATTAGCCGGCGTCATTTTAAACACTTTCAAAAAGAATAGGCACTTTAGATTGTAAGGAATATTTCCTAACTAGAAAAAGCTTGAAGTTCAAAATCTTGTATCTTGTAAGAGTTTTAATAAAACCATAAATGAACAAAATCAGATTAGCCAGTTTCACCATAATTCGCAGAGAGGATGAGCACTTACATCTGAAAACTTTGTAAAAAGTCTGGAAGCAGCAAGTGCGTTATGGCAGTGAATTTTCATAGAAATGATATGGCACCAAACACTTTTTAAATTAAATGCTTATAACTTTTTTTTGATGCAATATAGACATCTAAATTTTGGTATGTACTTTACTTTTTATAACTTTAACCTACATAGCAAATTTGGTTACCATAGCTTTCTTATTTTTGGAGATAACAATCTTTTGTGAAAGAAAACACAAAAGTTTATGGGAAAACCTGGTCCCATTTTGCTGGCTAACAAACTTATCTAAGCCACTTACGAGAAAGGAAGTTACCTGCGAAACTTCATTACAATCTGCCCATTATTTTTTTTAGCCTTCGGTGTGACATACACACACACACACGCGTAAAAATAACAATAATGTCTATTTTAAATAGATTTTTTGCAAATATTTTATTAAATGAACACCTAATACAGAAATCTAGGACTTTGTTAAAGACATATCATCTACTATCTTCCATCCATCATGCATGGAACCTCACTAGTGGCAGCCATTTGTTTCTTTAAATGCCTATAAGTTTTTTTAGCGAATTTTCATTAAGAAAAATTCGCTAATAGAGAGTCTACGTTGAAAAGCTTTTGAAAAAATTTCTTAAGATGAGTGCGGATCTGTTACAATTATAACATTTTTGTGAATTTAGTCTATGGAGATTTATCTATAGATTTGGCATTCTGAAATGACCAGCGACACGTTCTTGGTCACGTGGTCAGAAACTAAATTGCTATAGGTTTGTTCTGTTATTTGAATTCTTATAGCAAAATGGCGCGGTTTATGTAGCGTCATATGTCATATCAATTTATTTTTATTTTTAGGTTAATGAGAGAATAGGTTGTTTTTCGATTAATAATTTTAGTTTATATAAAAAGCATGCGAATTAAATCATTCCCGAAAACAACAAAATTGTTTGATAATATTGCGAAATCAGTGAGTTGTCCAAGACCCTAACCTTGAAAATAAGTTATGTTAAATTATCTTACACATGAGCAGTACGTATGCAACGAGGACTGTTAAAAATTGTGTAAATATTGCAAAATTTGAAAACAATTAAATTTTTATTTGAAATCGAAATTTAAACATTAATAATAAGTAATAAACCTTGGATAAATAATCATTTCAAGCCAACACCTATACCACGTTGAAAAAAACGATTCTCGTGCGATCACCGGAGTTAAGCAACCTCGGGATGGTCAGTGTCTGGATGGGTGACTGCAAGGTAACCAAGTGTGCTGTTGTCTTTTTTTTTTTAGGTAGTGACATTCTGTTTTGTTCTTATTAGCGAATTTTGAATTAAAAAAAGTAAGCGTATTTTATTAAAAAAAAATTTGCTAATAGAGAGGTATCGACGGTGAGAATGCAAAACTTAAACAATTAATTTTTCCGAAAAAAATTCGTATCTAAAAAAAACAAGTTATTTTGATGAAATTTGGTTGGTATGTTGCCCTCGTAAATACCTTAATCCACCAAAACTCAACTTCCTACGTTTATATAGAATTGAGTTATACAAATTTGAAGCATTTAATGAAAATTCGCTACCATAACGCACTTGCTGCGTACCAAAATTGGTTACCATATCTTTGTTATTTTCGGATATATATATATATATATATATATTGTAAAGTTGTTTTCTTGAGTGCCCGGATAACTCAGTGAAGAAAGTTTTCTACTATATTTATTTACTCACAATTTATATATAAATATATATATATATATATATATATATATATATATATATATATATATATATATATATATATATATATATATATATATATATATATCTCCGAAAATAACAAAGATATGTCAACCAATTTTGGTACGCAGCTTTGTATGATAAAAGGTAAATTACATATAAAAATCTAGATCCCTATATTAAAAAAAATTCGGAACGCAGCAAGTGCGTTATGGTAGCGAATTTTCATTAACCAAGAAAATCGGACAAGGTTTTCCGGGAAACTTTTCGGTTTTCTTTCCGAAAAAATTGTTATCTCCAAAAATAACCAAGCCCTGGTAACGAAATTTGGTATGTAGGTTAACGTTATAAAAAGTAAACTACATACCAAAGTTCAAAAGTCTATTTCTATGAAGATTAACCACCATAATACAATTGCCGCGTATAAAGTGTATAAAGTATTCTTATTATTTCATAGGTATTTCTAGAAGTTGCACACGATTTCGTAATAAGTTCAAACATTAAATTTTAGCTACAATACATATTTAATAACGTTATAGCTTCTTGTGGCCTGCAATAATGGTAAATATAGATGATACTGTGTGCCGTGCTGCTCGTCCTTTCTCAAAACGAAAGATAATCTTGTTGTCGGAATAAGCGAGTGATCAGATCGGTCGATGGAGGATGCTCTCTCGAGAATCACTGACACGATATAAAAGGTATTGAATTTCCTACGTTATAACGATGAACTCGAAATTGGACGTTCCTGATTTTTAGTTTTTATTAAAAATTATTTATTAAACACAATAGATGTCGGTTTCAAAGTGTTATCAACTCTAGAGCAACGAAACCTTCGCTATGATGATATATTGAATAGTTTTCGGCCTTACAAAAAAATGACAGTACCTACCAGGCTAATAATTGATTATTTGCTGTGAGGTGGGCAGCATTATCTTTATTGTCTCTGTAGAGTTTTTTACCATTGTTACCAGACGTAGTTTTTGATGAAGTTGATTTGGTACATATTATGAAAAAAATTGTTATTACAGTTGAGACATGGACTTACCACAATTAGCCCAATCCAAAACAGCATTCAAAATAGTATTCGAGAGAGTAAAATCATATAAAAGTTCATCACTTAAAAAAATGTGGTGGTGGGGTTTGCTGGCTAAGTAATGGCTTCCGTTTTTTGGGACCTCTAGGAAATGTTAGAAGTCAGACAAGTTCACTTTAATAAAATATATAACGTAATATTGGCTATTCTATTAACAAGGAGTAATATGTCACTACATAAAAAGTAATGTACCCACAGACGTAAGATATTTGATGTAATTAATTATACTAGGATTGCTCTCAGAAATTTGCTAATCCAATAATATAATATGACGTCATCTTTGTCGGCAGTCGATCAGTTTTTAAACATTTTCAGGAACTTGCAGATTTGACTAAAAAAAGGCAAATCAAATGCTTAAAAATATCTTATGATATTGGAGACATGCATGAGATAGATTTTTATTTATTTATTTAATACAAATACTCAACGGGAATTATCCCAAATTAAGAGTATGAATACAATAAAAAATACATAGCATACACTAGAAAAATTAACAACGTAAAAGTACTACTAATTACCAAGCAGCGATGCAACGTGTCTCAGCTCAGACTCACCACAACACAATGTGTCTATTGACTGATGCACGCTGTTATAAATGGAGCACGATCTGTATATCGATGAGTTACGCCTAACATTGGTCCCATGTGGCGGTAGATAAAAGAAGTGTCTTCTAGAGTTGATTCTAGTTGTGTAAAAGAGTGCGCCACACTTCAGGACATACGATCCTATACATACGAGTAAATTATATATCAGGGAGAGAGCAGAATAAATACGCCTAGCCTGCAGAGATTCCAATGAGAACCTCGACAGTAAATCGGCCTGTGGTGTACCAGTAGCGGGATACACCCGATCCGCTCTGTATGCAAGGAACTTTACAAATCTCCGTTGGACACCCTCAAGAGCCCCTATATGGACGTCATACAGAGGAGACCACACCACACAGGCATATTCCAGATGTGATGGAAGATCATATGTCGTTATTTTTTGAGCGAATTTCTTATTAATGATGGGATTTGTGCAAGGATCTAACGCGCCTAACAATTGCATGAATGAAACAACACACAGAATCACCTTCAAAACCACTTGAAAATACTGGATAACAAAAACTAGAATCCTGAATCCCACCAGAAACACAAAACTTAATACAAAAAAGTGACAAGTGGAAAATAAGCAAATACGAACAATAATGAATAAATAATAATAATAACAGTAAGTAAAATATGATTAAACACATCTGGGAAAGCCAAAGAAGTGTGTATGCCAAAAACCAGTAGAGAAGTCAAGCTTACTAGCGAGGAAAAAGACAACAATATAAACCATAGACAAAAAGTAAAGCCATAAAGGGCAACGACGGAAATATATAACTAGGAAATGAAATAATTGCTGAACACTGAAAAGCCTTACGGAGAAGAAATCAACTCTTAAGAAAAGCACCTACATAGAGAAGATATGGAAGATAAACGGGAATCGTCTGGGCACACCAATTTTACAATAAGGATTTAAAAAGCTTTCAAAAACCTAGGCAACGAAAAACCCTTGGTGTGGACGAATAAATAGCGACACTTAAAAAATCCTGGTAAATATAGAAGAGAAGGATTTTTATAAGCGATTGCGAAATGTTATAAATCCAACGACCTGCTCAAGGGTTCATAAAGTATTAGTATTCCAAAATCCGTGAACGACCAAAAGTGTACAGGGCAAGTATATTCAGTACACGGCGCCAAGTAAGTGTATCAAGTCAAAGATTTTGCTATTCATACTGAAAAAAGTTTGGACGCAGCAAGTGCGTTATGGTAGTGAATTTTCATAAAAATGTTTTTAATTGCAAATATGTGTTTTTTAAGAAAGCAGGCATCAAATTTGGTTACCAGTATAACGTATATAGTAAAAACAATGTGCCACGTTTCTTCAAAATAACTTTATTGTTTGAAAATGTACAAAAATTTCCTAAAGTAAAATTAAAGTGTTCCCGAAAAACTTGTATCTTGGCCAACCTTAGAGATTAATAGTAAATTGAGCTATTCAAATGTGAAGCATTTAATCAAAATAAGCTACCATAACGCACTTTCTGCGTCCCGAATTTATTTTCTTACAAACATGCATTATATTTCGATCCAAATTGCAAAAATGCAATAAGATAAGGCGTGTTCGACTAAAAAAAGAAAATTTGTATCACCAACGACTTATGGGTCACTCTGTGATTGTAGAAATAATTTTTTATGATGTAGCACAAGACATCGTATAATTAATGTATATAATTTTTTTCATATCTTGTATAATAACAGATATATTGAGCTTTATTGATTTTTCACGAAAATTCGACAAAAATTATATACCATTAAACAATAAACTCTATAGCTAAGACTACTGCCAAGGATCAGAGAAAGGGTCTATTTGAGATGAATTTTCTGGAAACATTTTAGTAAAATGATGGACAATGACGCTTGAAACTAAGACTTCATGGTTTGCAAAACATTCTTTTTGAAACTCTTTCTTTCCATAGCCCGTACTAGATTCAGGTTCTTTGCCTAAATGTTGCCAATTTTGACGTTTTAAATCGCGAATTTGACGTTTTGAGGAAAACCCCACTTTATCTTTGTTTAAATGCCTATAACTTTTTTGCCTTTCAACCTACAGAGCTAAATTTTAGTACTTGATTTACCTATAACGATATAAACCCGCGTACCAAATTTGGTTGCCCTTATTTGTTATTTCCCGAAATATAATTTTTTTTTTCGAAAAAAAACAAAATTTTCCGGGAAAACCTGGGCCTATTTTCCTGGCTAACGAATCCAAGCCACTTGCAAAAAGAATGTATTTGCCAAATTTAATCAAAATCGGCCCATTATTTTTCGAGTTATCGGTGTGATACATACACACACACACAGACACACACATATATATATATATATATATATATATATATATATATATATATATATATATATATATATATATATATATATACAAAAAAAAACAGTATGATTATAAACTATGACAAAACACAATTGCTGCATTTTTAAACTAAGTTGAGTCCACGTGTTGACATCAGTATTAACTTCAATAGCAGCTCTTTAACGTGTGGTGTCTCCGCATCATTTCCGGGAACAATAATTGGCAGTTTTCTCCTGGTCCAGTGATGTTGATGCAGTCTGCTCAAGACTGAGCAAATATTTTTGTATTCTAGAGGCTTTAAGGGTCTACCTTAATTTAAATGGCCTGTTGACTGCGTACTACGCTTTTGGCCGTTTAGCTATAAATTATAACATTGTGTAGTGGAGTCAAGCTAATGATGCAGCTAGGGGTCACGTACATCAATAGCGCATTATGCGCCTAATTTTTAACCTTGAGTTGCGGGAATTTTGTCGGGAGATTTTCAAAAAGAATAAAATTTTGACAGTTGTTGAGGTTCATCTACTATATCTTATCCCTCATGGGAGTGCCGATCAACTAAAATCCTTCCTCCATTTCTCCACATTTCAATTTAAAACTGCGTAGCATAACTTCCAACTGACATGTTTATTTTCCTCTATTCCACTATTTGTGTTTGTTTTCAATTCTTCTTTGTCTCTTTCTTTCTGCCCTAACACTGTTTTTATATACCTGTGTATTATTTTCCTTTATTCCCTGATATTAAGCATGGTGCTTACTATGTTTTCTGCTGTCACTGGTGTTCCAACCATTACGATCATATCATCTATCTTCCCTGGCCATCTGTGACACCCAAAAAAAGTGTGTTGCTGTGTGTCCACTGCTCCGTAGTACCAGCATTCTTTTGTGTCATTGAGTCTAAACCTCTCTAAGTAACTGGAGTAGCATCCATATCCACTTAGAAATTGGGTCATGTCATGCTCCAATATCTTCCATCAGCCCATTTGTCCATCCTACCTTTCCCCTTTCCAGGTCCCATCTGTTCTGCCATTTCTGGTTTATTTTGTTCTTTACTTGTTCTATTTATGCCCCCTCTCGTCCGTATATATTTTGCCTTTCTTCAACGAGGAGTTCGATTGGCTTCATCCCCGTGATTTCCTATATTGCTTGTGCCGAGATGGTGCAGTACGCACTGCCAACCCGTATTTCCATCCTGCTCTGTAGCCTGGTTAATATGTTTCTATACTTTTCATATTTCATGGCACTTCCCCAAATTGGTACTGCATATACCATTATAGAGTGGGCTACAGAGAATAGTGTTTTTCATTTGGTTGGGCAGGAACCTTCTATGGCAGACATAACTGTGCTCTATCTCTCTATTTATGATCATATCATCTAACGAACAAATGGACGTTTTGTAAGATAGTGCTGTCGTATTTTAATAACTGAACTGGCAGCTTTAGTCCAACTACTGAAGAATCTAACATATTCGATTGCTCATTATTGTGGATGTAAGTGAGTTTAATTAAATCATAGTAACTTTTTGGTAAAAATGGGTTTAACTATAACAGTCTAAAGACGATGTAGCTTTGTCATCGAAACCATGAATTTCTGTTTCCAACAACTCAATTTACCTCGTGTACCTTTATCACTTTATAAATTATTGGACGCGATTCTTCATAAGGGTGCCTCATGGTCGCCCCTTTCGTTTATACTAAATACGCTCCCTTAAATAATATTGACAAAAATGCATTACGTCTAGGAAGGTGTGTAGCAAATTGTTTGTTTCTCCTC
Organism: Tillus elongatus; assembly: GCA_964006375.1. Classification (NCBI taxonomy): domain Eukaryota; kingdom Metazoa; phylum Arthropoda; class Insecta; order Coleoptera; family Cleridae; genus Tillus; species Tillus elongatus. Next base: position 154,226,820 of record OZ023263.1, on the reverse strand, counting down.
TCAATATTTCTGATTAGGCATCTTTGCGCTCTCACACATCTAGCACTCCACATTCGTCTTTCTATTGGTGTACTATATTTGTCATTTTCTTATGTCTACGTCTCAACCGGTTATTCTTTTCGAGTCCTGCTAATTCAAAGTCGAGCTGTCTATACAGTACATTACAATACTCCATACGTGTGACTTGATCTTTTCTCCATGTCTAAATTAAAATGTTTATTAGTTGAAAGAATATTTTGTCTATTCAATGATTACTATAATATAGCGATACTTCTTATCGCTTATTTTGCTATAATTACTATCATCTGCTGTACTCCAAAATTACGTAAACATTTCTACTTGTTCAAGTTGTTGGCCGTTTAGTTTTATATCTATTTTCGCAGTCTTATACCTACTTATCATCGTTACTTTTGTTTTCGTGATATGAATATTAAGTTGATTTATCTTAACACACAATCCAGTACACTAAGCATTTTTTTGGAATTGTTGATAAATATTCTGCGCGGATTCATATTAATGTGCTTATTAGTCAAAAGAGCATTCTGCCATTTGAATACTTACTTCACAATCGTGATTTCGCTTTTCGTATTTTGCTATATTTAACATGATTCACAATTATTCTACGTAAACATTTCTACTTTCTCAAGGCGTTGGTACTTCTTTATCGGTTCTCGCGGGCCTATACATACTTATTTCCATTATTTTTGTATGTGTTGTAATAATTTTTAGTTTAATTCTTCCTAACATAACATTTGGTTCATTGCGCATCCTTTGCTATTATTTTTTCGTTTATATCCTTCAGCACTATGTCATCTGATACCTTATACGATGGAAACGTTGCTTTTCGTTAATTGCTGCTGTCTATTCCTTCAGTCTGTCTACTCTATCTTCTACAAACAAATTGAATACATATGGCGACAATTGTCATCCTTGCCATATTTTAGCTTTTCAATTTCCTTTTCGCTAATATATATTATTGTACTTTGATTCTTGCGGGAACTGAAAATGGTGCTCCTGTTTATCTACTCCAATTTAAATCTCCAATCGACATTATTTAATGCTTTTTACAGGTATTCAAAACCAACGACTATCTTTATTTACCTCAAGCTTCTTTTCTCCCATTGTTTTAAGTACAACATGACTTCTCTATTTCCTTATCCAGATTTAAATCTAAACTGATCTCAATTCGGGTAAGTTTCAGTATAACTTATTCATTCCATTTTAGTGAATTTTTTAATTTTTTTAACGAGGAGATCCCGACTTTCGAATTTTGAAAAAATTTATTCAAAGGAGTGATATTTAGGCCCACTAAAACACATATCCGGGGCCAGTTTCAATTTTTATATGTTTATATATATATATATATATATATATATATATATATATATATATATATAAATATATATATATATATATATATATATATATATATATATATATATATATATATATATATATATATATATATATATATATATATATATATATATATATATATATATATATATATATATATATATATATATATATATATATATATATATATATATATATATATATATATATATATATATATATAACATATAAAAATTGAAACTGGCCCCGGATATGTGTTTTAGTGGGCCTAAATATCACTCCTTTGAATAAATTTTTTCAAAATTCGAAAGTCGGGATCTCCTCGTTAAAAAAATTAAAAAATTCACTAAAATGGAATGAATAAGTTATACTGAAACTTACCCGAATTGAGATCAGTTTAGATTTAAATCTGGATAAGGAAATAGAGAAGTCATGTTGTACTTAAAACAATGGGAGAAAAGAAGCTTGAGGTAAATAAAGATAGTCGTTGGTTTTGAATACCTGTAAAAAGCATTAAATAATGTCGATTGGAGATTTAAATTGGAGTAGATAAACAGGAGCACCATTTTCAGTTCCCGCAAGAATCAAAGTACAATAATATATATTAGCGAAAAGGAAATTGAAAAGCTAAAATATGGCAAGGATGACAATTGTCGCCATATGTATTCAATTTGTTTGTAGAAGATAGAGTAGACAGACTGAAGGAATAGACAGCAGCAATTAACGAAAAGCAACGTTTCCATCGTATAAGGTATCAGATGACATAGTGCTGAAGGATATAAACGAAAAAATAATAGCAAAGGATGCGCAATGAACCAAATGTTATGTTAGGAAGAATTAAACTAAAAATTATTACAACACATACAAAAATAATGGAAATAAGTATGTATAGGCCCGCGAGAACCGATAAAGAAGTACCAACGCCTTGAGAAAGTAGAAATGTTTACGTAGAATAATTGTGAATCATGTTAAATATAGCAAAATACGAAAAGCGAAATCACGATTGTGAAGTAAGTATTCAAATGGCAGAATGCTCTTTTGACTAATAAGCACATTAATATGAATCCGCGCAGAATATTTATCAACAATTCCAAAAAAATGCTTAGTGTACTGGATTGTGTGTTAAGATAAATCAACTTAATATTCATATCACGAAAACAAAAGTAACGATGATAAGTAGGTATAAGACTGCGAAAATAGATATAAAACTAAACGGCCAACAACTTGAACAAGTAGAAATGTTTACGTAATTTTGGAGTACAGCAGATGATAGTAATTATAGCAAAATAAGCGATAAGAAGTATCGCTATATTATAGTAATCATTGAATAGACAAAATATTCTTTCAACTAATAAACATTTTAATTTAGACATGGAGAAAAGATCAAGTCACACGTATGGAGTATTGTAATGTACTGTATAGACAGCTCGACTTTGAATTAGCAGGACTCGAAAAGAATAACCGGTTGAGACGTAGACATAAGAAAATGACAAATATAGTACACCAATAGAAAGACGAATGTGGAGTGCTAGATGTGTGAGAGCGCAAAGATGCCTAATCAGAAATATTGAGAGGAGAAACAAACAATTTGCTACACACCTTCCTAGACGTAATGCATTTTTGTCAATATTATTTAAGGGAGCGTATTTAGTATAAACGAAAGGGGCGACCATGAGGCACCCTTATGAAGAATCGCGTCCAATAATTTATAAAGTGATAAAGGTACACGAGGTAAATTGAGTTGTTGGAAACAGAAATTCATGGTTTCGATGACAAAGCTACATCGTCTTTAGACTGTTATAGTTAAACCCATTTTTACCAAAAAGTTACTATGATTTAATTAAACTCACTTACATCCACAATAATGAGCAATCGAATATGTTAGATTCTTCAGTAGTTGGACTAAAGCTGCCAGTTCAGTTATTAAAATACGACAGCACTATCTTACAAAACGTCCATTTGTTCGTTAGATGATATGATCATAAATAGAGAGATAGAGCACAGTTATGTCTGCCATAGAAGGTTCCTGCCCAACCAAATGAAAAACACTATTCTCTGTAGCCCACTCTATAATGGTATATGCAGTACCAATTTGGGGAAGTGCCATGAAATATGAAAAGTATAGAAACATATTAACCAGGCTACAGAGCAGGATGGAAATACGGGTTGGCAGTGCGTACTGCACCATCTCGGCACAAGCAATATAGGAAATCACGGGGATGAAGCCAATCGAACTCCTCGTTGAAGAAAGGCAAAATATATACGGACGAGAGGGGGCATAAATAGAACAAGTAAAGAACAAAATAAACCAGAAATGGCAGAACAGATGGGACCTGGAAAGGGGAAAGGTAGGATGGACAAATGGGCTGATGGAAGATATTGGAGCATGACATGACCCAATTTCTAAGTGGATATGGATGCTACTCCAGTTACTTAGAGAGGTTTAGACTCAATGACACAAAAGAATGCTGGTACTACGGAGCAGTGGACACACAGCAACACACTTTTTTTGGGTGTCACAGATGGCCAGGGAAGATAGATGATATGATCGTAATGGTTGGAACACCAGTGACAGCAGAAAACATAGTAAGCACCATGCTTAATATCAGGGAATAAAGGAAAATAATACACAGGTATATAAAAACAGTGTTAGGGCAGAAAGAAAGAGACAAAGAAGAATTGAAAACAAACACAAATAGTGGAATAGAGGAAAATAAACATGTCAGTTGGAAGTTATGCTACGCAGTTTTAAATTGAAATGTGGAGAAATGGAGGAAGGATTTTAGTTGATCGGCACTCCCATGAGGGATAAGATATAGTAGATGAACCTCAACAACTGTCAAAATTTTATTCTTTTTGAAAATCTCCCGACAAAATTCCCGAAACTCAAGGTTAAAAATTAGGCGCATAATGCGCTATTGATGTACGTGACCCCTAGCTGCATCATTAGCTTGACTCCACTACACAATGTTATAATTTATAGCTAAACGGCCAAAAGCGTAGTACGCAGTCAACAGGCCATTTAAATTAAGGTAGACCCTTAAAGCCTCTAGAATGCAAAAATATTTGCTCAGTCTTGAGCAGACTGCATCAACATCACTGGACCAGGAGAAAACTGCCAATTATTGTTCCCGGAAATGATGCGGAGACACCACACGTTAAAGAGCTGCTATTGAAGTTAATACTGATGTCAACACGTGGACTCAACTTAGTTTAAAAATGCAGCAATTGTGTTTTGTCATAGTTTATAATCATACTGTTTTTTTTTGTACACGAGCTGCTGAATCCCTGCAAAACGTTATGAATGTTGTTATAGCGAGATGCAAGATTTGACGCTGATACTAAAATAGAGGTATAGTCAGTGTACATGAATACCAGTTCATTCGGTATATAGATTCTCGTCATTAACATGAAACAGGAACAGCAGCGGGTCCAAAATGCCTCATTGTGGTGCGCCAGAGTTTATGACTTAATAGAGCAACAGCAATTTCTATAATCTACCAGTCTATAAACTAAAATCGCAGTTCTGTTTTGCAAAATTTTATGTTGGGTTTGTGCTTAAAAATATATCTAATCTTTATCAGATATATTATATAATTGACGCACTAAATACATTTATAATGCTTCCATTATCAAGTTTTTATTTAAAGTATATCCTTCGAAGTAACAAACTTTTGGGTGTTGCGGGAACATGTCTTTTAGTCACCGTCAAGATGCGGTACGCGATACAACTAACAATTTTCTGAAAATAAGGCCACATGTAGCCAAGTTTAAGTGCATTTTGACTGAAATTATTATGCCACACTCATGAGCTCTAATAGTAGCAAAATTTGTGTTTGTTGGTCTGAATGCATCTAGTATAACATATATGCGCTCAGATGTTCTCTGATAATGATGCTCAAACGCCAAACAACGGGACACTCTAAGCAAAATACTGCATATGTAGGTTACAGACAGATGTGAAGGAATGTGACAAGAAATCAACCTAGTAAACAAGACGGGAACATATTCCGATATGTTAGCGTTTAAACCTGTTTAGAGGGGTGTATATAAGAGGGGTGTGAGCGGGTGGTTATTAACGATTTAGTTCCCGACTCAGCTATCAATCAAAGCAGTAACTTATAATTAGGTCAGAACAGAGGCACGAGGCATTGAGCCAGTCTAGGCAATGCATATCAGTCGCTGTACTCGTGTATATAAGCTCCTGATATAGAAGGTTGATAATCATCCTCTTGTATATTAGGAGCTTTGCTATTACAACATACTCAAATGTACAGGGTCTGTTCTTCTTTAAACAATCGTAACGTTTTAGTGAATTTTCTTAAAAAAATTAACTAATGAGGAGATCCCGACTTTTGAATTTTTTTTTTCAAATGAGCGCTATTTAGGACCCCTGGAACCCAAATCCGAGGTCAGTTTCAGACTTTATATGTTTATATATATATATATATATATATATATATATATATATATATATATATATATATATATATATATATATATATATATATATATATATATATTTATATATTTATGTGTCACACCTATAACTAAAAAAATAATGGACCGATTTTGATAAAACTTGGTGAGTACCTTCCTTTCGCAAGTGGCTTGGATAAGTTCGTTATCCAGAAAAATCTGCCAAGGTTTTCCCGGAAAATTCTGTTTTCTTTCGAAAAAAATCGAAAATTTTTTATATCTCCGGAATTAACAAAGTAAGGGCAATTTCATACGCGCGTTAACATCATTATAGGTAAGTTACCTACCAAAATTTAGCTCTGTAGGTTAAAGGAGAAAAAAAGTTACAGGCATTAAAAAATAATAATTTGGGGTTTCCTCAAAACGTCAAAGTCGCGATTTTAAACCTCAAAATTGGTAATATTTAGGCAATGAACCTGAAACTAATATGAGCTATGGAAGGAAAATGTCTCAAGAAGAATGTAAAACATTCTTCTTGAGACATTTTCCCGAAGTCTTAGTTTCAATCGTCATTGTCTAAAATTTTACTAAAATATTTTCAGAAAATTCATTTCTCTGATGATATGGCAGTAGTGTTGGCTATAGAGTTTATCGGTTAATGGTATATAATTTTTGTCGAATTTCTCAAAAAATCTTTAAAGTTCAATATATCCGTTATTATGCACGATACGAAAAAAAAAATGTATATATTATTTATAGGGTATCTTGAGCTACATCTTAAAATAATATTTCTACAATTACAGGGTGGTGAATAAGTCGTTGGTGATTCAAGCTTTCTTTTTTTAGCGGATTTTCTTAAAAAAATTCACTAATGGGGAGATCCGGGTATATATATATATATATATATATATATATATATATATATATATATATATATATATATATATATATATATACATATATATATATATATATATATATATATATATATATATATATATATATATATATATATATATATATATATATATATATATATCGTACCGATAACTCAAAAAATAATGGACCGATCTTGATCAAATTTGGTGACTACCTTCCTTTTGCAAGTGGCTTGGATAAGTTCGTTGGCCAGGAAAATCGGACCAGGTTTTCGTGGAAAATTTTGTTATTTTCTTTCTAAAAAAAATTATATCTTCGGAAATAACAAAGTGAGGGCAAAAAAATTTGGTACGCATATTTGTATTATAAAGAGTAAACCGTAAACCATGTACCAAAATGTAGGTCTCTAAGTTTAAGGACAAAAAGTTACGTGTAGCTAAAGAAACAAATTTTGGAGTTTTCCTCAAAACGTCAAACTCGCAATTTAAAACGTCAAAATTGGCAATGTTTAGGCAAAAAACGTGAAACAAATACGGATTGCAAAAAGAACATGATGCAAGAAGAATGTTCTGCGAACCCTTAAGCTTCAGAATCAACCGTCATTGACCTTCATTTTACTAAAATGTCTACAGAAAATTCATTTCAAATAGATCCTTTCTCTGATGCTTTGGCTGTCGGTTTAGTTAAGTTGATGCTTTCGCTGTGGGTTTAGTGAAGTTTATGGTTTAACGGTCTATAATTTTTAGCTAATTTGCGTAGAACAAATTCGTTACTGCATTTTAGCATTTTTTTATCGAAATATGATGCATGTTTGTAAGAAATAAATCTGGACGCAGTGAGTGCGTTTTGGTAGCGAATTTTCATTAAATCCTTCAAATTTCAATAACTCAATTTGCTATTAACGTAAGTTTTGTTGTTTAGGAAACCAACATTTAACTTTATTTTCGGAAAATTTTTGTATAAACGCGGCAAGGGCGTTTTGGTATCGAATTTTCATTAAATGTTTCAAATTTCAATAACTCAATTTGCTATTAACCTAAGGTTCATTGGCTAGGAGACCAGATTTCTCAGAAACATTTAAAGTTTATTTTCGGAACATTTATGTACATTTTCAAATAATTATTTTGATAAAATATGGTACATTGTTCCTACTATATAGGTTATACCGGTAACCAAATTGATGCCTGCTCGGATTAGAGCGATATATTTGTAATTAAAAACATTTTTATGAAAATTCACTTCCACAACGCACTTGCTGTCTCTAGAGTTTTTCAATTTCGATTGCTTTGCGGATAAGTTTGGTCTTTAAGTTATAGATTGAACCTACGGTTTGGGCAATGTGAAAGTTTAGTTTGTACCTTGTATAAATATAATGCATGACCAGTGCTGAGGAGGGGTCCCATTTTTTAACTGCGAGTATATCTTAGTATATTTTGTTTTGGCTACGTCTGTTCGTTTGGCCTATAAGTTCGGAGACAGTCGGAATACAGAATTTCGCTATGGAAATTGTAAAACTTGAGTGTTTTTGTTCTGTTGTGAAAATGATTACCTATAATGTTAGGGGTTCTCAAAATTGGGCTGTTTTTGTAGACGACACCTTTAATAAATAGTAGGAAGGCTTGTTACGCTCGACTTTTATATTGGCTCACATTTTTAATACATGAAACTACCAACACTTTGCATTTTTTTAAAATTCTATGATTTTTTATTGGGGATAGGCAAACTGCCATAAGTTAAATATCACCATACATAATTATTAAAAATTCGCTACGCAGAAGACACCGTTCTAACTCATTGTTAGAGGTTCTTAAAAAAAGAGAAATATTAATACCTGACTAGAGTATTTTAGTTGCGACGTATTTCAATATGAAGAACTTATTTATTATGAAGTAAAATATCGAAATAGGAAAAACACTAGAGTTTCTACTATCCTTGAAGAAAACAGAGAACACCCAGTATAATCTGGACATTAAATGACTGAATGTCTCCGTTTAATATTTCTCTTTAGTATTAATAAATTGTACAGTAAAATTTATTAAAGGAAGACTTCGAATCTTTAGCCGTATTAAATGTACGAAGAAATATTTCATTCTGTAGCATTTAAATGAAATTACGTATTTGCCGTCGAAAATAAAGACAAAGAATATAGTGTCCAGAAATATTGAGAATCTTTGCATAAGGTCATATTTTGATAACACCGACCAGTTTAAGTCATCACAAGATGGTTACTTATTACAACGCGGATTCTTGGAACTGAATTACCGTTGGGTACTAGATTTAGATGCGCAGCAATTGAATAAATTCGCTAAAATGGGCTTTAAACTGTCTTGCTACAAAACCATAACTCCCGTACAGTATCGCTCGTCGGGTGCCGTCAGATAAGCGTGAGTTTTATAAGACTGTCTACGAGTTAGGCCCCATCTTGGTGATTGTTGAACGAACATAACGTCGCAGAGAGCATTCTAGAATTAACCGCAGAGTGAGAAACAAGAGAATACATTTTTGGGTTTTAGAATAAAATTTGTGACCATAAAACAAGTCAATACCTACATGTAGCACTGTTAACCTGTGACTATAAAACAAGTCAATACCTATGTGTGTAGCACTGTTAACCTGTGGTACCCATTTAATTTCCCGTGAAGACGGTGGGTGTTTAGAACCTATTTCTAATATATAGCAGGTGTACCATGGTCGTTCTTTTTGTTTCTTCGACACAGGGTTCCGCCGCCAGGCCAGTAATTCTACTACAGTCTTGGTCATTGTGGCCGCAGCCTATTGTTTTGGTGGCATGCTAGTATTTTTGCTGCCCACCTAGTATTTCTGCTGCAAGAAGGATAATTCTCTGCTACCAGGTCATTTGTTTACATTTGACTGCAAGGTTCACAAATTTTTTCTGCAGAGGCAGATCATTTTCTGTACCAGTTCATTTTACTGGCCTGTTGCATGGGTCGCCTGTTAGAATCAGTTTCCTGCGTCATTTTAGTGACGCTGAGGCCTTTCTTTTTCGAGGACTAGGACTCCTAGCTACCGCTTAGAGCAACTTATCTGTATAGAGGGTGATTCCCTGACTAATGCCCAAGTGGACAATTAAACATGCTTTTGCGTAAAGGCTAGCCACAATAATTTACACGTATGTCGGTTTTCAAGGATTGACTTAACTTGTTGGAAAATAAGAGATAACGGATTAAAGTTCTTTTTATTACTGCACGTATTAAATCAATTAAGCCTGTTAACTTTAATGTAATATCTCGTTACTTGCTAAGTAAATAACAATATCGTTGTGAGCTAATATATATTAGTAATTACATTGAGCTAGATATTCAAATTTTTGGTAATATTACAGCAAATATCTGAGTTAATTAATAATAATAATAATAATAATAATAATAATAATATATATATATATATATATATATTATATATATATATATATATATATATATATATATATATATATATATATATATATATAATATATATATATATATATATATATATATATATATATATATATATATATATATATATATATATATAATATATATATATATATACTTATTGTCATATCCATATAATTATTTGCATTTTAAATCTGTTACGTAAATTCACACACAATTTTTTTAAGTTTGAAACAGAAGCCGAATAAATTTTGTTAATTGTTTATGTTGTGCATTATTGTGTCTTGTACCTCCAACAGATTTTTACCCGTGTGAACATCATCAGGGCCTGTGCAAAATATTAATTTGGTACTTTGATAATCACAAAAAAGATAAACATTCACGTCTGGCATCTCACATCGTTGCCGAGACCCCGTCCATTTGAGCTACATAATTGTCGAGATCACTTTTAAAGTGTAACAGTGTTTGACCAGAGTCCGATAAATCTGAGGGCGTTTGATCAAATACTAATTCTGAGGTATGTAAGGAATTCTTTAAGAACTGTGATCTATGATTTAAAACATTATGTAACAACAAATTTGCGCTATTCATTGCGCTCAAAATTATTAACATCTAAACAGCAAAAGCAATAAGCCCATAAACTTTACTTTGTATATTGAAAACACTCTAATAGCCGTACAGGCTGTTGAGCAGGGTCTATCTGTTCTTATTGTGGTATAATGGGTTGGTTTTTAAGCGCCCCTTTTGTTTCTCAGTGGTTTTTGTCGTATCTGTTTTTCTATAATGTCTGCTTTAGAAGTATTAATTCTGCCACTAAAAAGACACTTCACTTATTTAAAGACATTTTTGAATTAAAAAATCGCGCTCTCCTCAATAGCAAAATTGTTCACGAAAATTCGTTCAAAAAACATTTTTTGATATATATTGAAAATGCGACATATCGTAAAAAATATTTTTTTTTCTCTAATTTTCGCGACTGTGGCCAATCACCGACGCCAGGGAGCAGTTTTACCTCACTATCCTGAAAATTTTGCCGAACCCATGCCTTTCTGTAGGGACGGTAGGAATTTTTAACGTGCTCAAAATCGCATGGACACGAGACCGACGGCTTTACGCCCCTTCCGAAGGGCGGAACATGCAGAAATTCAACTTTATCAAATACAGTGGCACAACCTAGGTTGATGTTAACGTTACAGTATGCACTAAAAAAGTGAAAATCTGGTACCCCTTGGTTCAGAGGCACACGTTCTTACCTCGATGATCTAATATGAATAATCTAGTGAAATTAGGTTTTTGACTGCCATCAATTGTTTTATTTATTAATTTTTGTTATTTTATTATATAACTAAGACCAAAGTGCATCCTTCTTATAATCGTTTTTCACAAAAGACATTAGTGGGAACCTCATATCTCCACGCGAGCTAATGAGCGGGCAAACTCAGGCACAGAGTTCACACTGGCCCAATAAATAATTGAGCATTATTAATAGTAATGTGGGTGTCTCTGAATACCCTCTCTTCCACTCTCTACTTCTCAGATTTTTTCAGGCTAATCCTCTAACTTTGGGTTCCCCGATGTTCTGACTAGCCCCCGTCTATTCATTAGGGACTTGCTCCACTGTTCATTATTCATCTTATCCCTTCCATACTTGAACTTACTCGACATCACCAGCCATCACGTTCCTTTTCGTATCTGATAACTTGATAAAAATTGAAAATAATTACTTGCCACTACTATAATTACGCTCAAGCAGTGGGCTATTGTGCGGTTTAACAAGCACAGAGTTTTCCCACTGGGAGCTAGTTATTCATTCTTTCGTATTAATTAAAAATCTAATTTTTTTCTCTCTTATGACTCTGAAACGGTTTGTATATTTATAAGGGGCAGTTTCTATTGTTTTGGTAGGCTTTTGTTTTGTTATGGTCCAACACTTTTGTTCTCTAAAGCATATTTCACTGGAGTGAAGTTAGCTATATAATTTTTTTTTGATGAAACGCCTTTTTGTAATTCAATTTCTAGTCATCTTAGTTTGGCAACAAATACCGTTGCATTTGTTACGCACATATACAACGGTCCATAGTTTTTTAAATAATATATTAACAGCACAGAAATTTTTCCGCGAGAACAAATAAGAAACCAATTACTTATTGCTCTTTTAGTAAATTTTCATCGAAAAAATGCACTAATGAGGAAACTTCGACTTTTGAATTTCAAAAAAGTTTCTTCGAAGGAGCACGTACTAGACCCCCTAGAATACACATCCAGGGTCAGTTTCAATTTATATAATATATACACACAGTGTGCGTCAAAAGTAAGGAATGAATCCGATAAAACAGAAAATGATTTTTTAAGCAAACTAAAAAATAGGTCAATCTTGTTAAAAAATGGCGCACATTTTGACATTATACTCAATTACACAGAGTGACGCGCTAAAGCATGGTGACGTCATTGATGTTTATTTTCAAATAGCAACCCCCATTTTTTTCTTCGAATTTCAATACTTGACTCAATTTCCAACACGTAATTTTTATGTTACGATACATAAGGAAAATTTCGTGGTATGTCTTATTATTTCCGAAATTCGACTCTTCTATTTGTATCATCTTCGTCGAAAGCCTGTAGCAATGAAAGTTTGTAGGGTGCCACCTCCGTTATTTCAAGATTCTTCATACATAATTCTGACTGATACCAAGATCCGAAGCAACAGCGCGGCTTGATTTGTGCGGATTTTCTAACAGGTCTAGCATAACATTCAAATGAGTATCTTCAAGTATTGCTGCACGTAAACTTTTTTATAAATCTCTGACATGACCTACTTAACAATTTTTTTCTATTTCACTTACAGTTGATTGTGTTATTGGACTTGTTTCTGGGTATTTATTGTAAAATAACTGACAAACTTTCTGTTGACTTCTTGTTTCGTCACCGCATCCTATCATAATCAATATTTCAATTCTTTGCTTTTCATTTAACTTAGCGATAATGCGAGAAGAAAACTAATTAAAGTGTCGCTTGCAAAAACTGTTAAAGTATGTTTCAGACAATAGAATACGGTGATATGTTCTTATCTACCAAAGTGATAAAATAATCATATTAGGGTGATTAGTTTTTATCGAACAAAATTGGCGCGATTTTTCACATTCCAGATTTAAAAAATATTTTTCTCGAAATTTTTCTTATGTAGTGAAACATAGAAATTATATCACAGTGTTGACAATTGATTAAAATATTACAAGCTGAAAAAAAATAGGCTGGCTATTTGAAAAAAACATCGATTACGTCACCATTCTTTAACGCGTCACTCTGTATAATTGAGTAGTAGGTCAAAATGTGGGCCATTTGTTAACAAACTTGACCTGTTTTATCAAATTTATTCCTGACTTTTGACGCACACATTATATATATATATATATATATATATATATATATATATATATATATATATATATATATATATATATATATATATATATAATCGGAAATGTCTCGCAGTCATTAGTATGAGGTAGCTCTCAGGTTGAACAGCGTCCAGAATTTATTAAAATTCAGCGTTTTGGCTCCTGTTTTGGAGCCATTTGCAAGAGGTTAAGGAAATTAACTCTAAGGCCTCAATTCGCCCACTCCTTAGAGCGGTGGATAATGATAGGATAGGTTAGATTGTTGTGGCTCGATTACGGGTCCCCAATTTGCCTGCTCACCAAATCTCGCTGGGGATCGCCTATAAGGTCTTAGTGTGTTTAACACTAGACTGTTCAGATCTCTCTTAGGTGTAGGGTACAGAGATTTCAAAGTTTTATATTTTTCTTTTTTAAAACGTCAAAGTCGGAATTCGAAACGTCAAGTTTGGGACTCAAACAAATATGGTGAAACAGATGTGGGTTGTGTAGAAGAAATGTTGTACTGCTAGTGTTTTTTTTATAAAGCCTCAAGTTTCTGCTTTAACTGTCCTTGTCCTTGACTTTACTACAATACTAGCAGAAAATTCACTTGAAATATACTCCTTCTCTGATGCCTTGGTAGTAGTTTAAGTATAGTATAGGGTTTGTACATAAATAGTATATTATTTTTGTCGAATCCTCCTAAAAAAATTCGCTTGCAATAATATCGTACGTGAACTTTTTGTGCTTTCCTAGGCATTATTATATGATAAAAACATTTTCATTGCAGCAATTTAATAATGCTCTTGTCAGCTGTGGAGAAGCAGAGACGTTACCGGGAGAGAATAAACGCTGATCCAGAAAAAAAAGGACGAATTATTTATCTAAGATGAGGAAAGAGCTAAACAAAGAAGAGATCTGAAAGTTGATAAATCAATAAAATATATGAGTGATCGAGAAAAGGGAGACAAAGAAAACAGTAGAGAGAGAAAAAAATGCATATATGCTATAAAAGCATTCAGAGGGCAATGATAGCTGCTATAGTGGAACTTACCACACCTTCCAGTCTTTGAAATCAAGAAGCAGGTTCCAGTCAAGCAAGAAGAGGAGGAAGGATAGTACGAAAAGACCGCTCGGCTGCTTACCGTAAAATACAGCAGTTAGAAAACCACCAACTGGTTTCTATATGCTTTAAAAAAGACAAATAAATAAAAAAAGCGTTTGAGAAAACAAATAAAGCCACAACCACCAGCATATCAAACAAACAGCGAATCACCTTTGACTAAAATAAATAAAGAATTGAGAGGAAAAACTGTTGAAGAACCGATAAAACAGCCGTTGCTTACTTATAAAACATTAATTCACGAGTTGAAGGAGAACTACAAAACAAACAGCGAGAAATGTAAACAATCAGTAGCAGGAATAACCCAAGGAAATTATTCCAAAAAGTATAAAATCCAAACAGAAATTAAAAAAACAGTTAGGATTATTTGCCAATGAAAACAAATTCAGTACCAAACGTGTCCGAATTAAAAAAAGTCAAGTTTTTCCTGAGACATGATAACTAAATGTGCACACCGGAAAAGAAGCAAACGGTAACATTCAGAGGCGTCAAGAAGCAAAAAATTTCAAGTTTATTGAGGTTACATAAAAAATTCTGCTCAGAGTACAAAAAGAAAATGAGTAAAGCTACTTTTTCTAGATTTAGGCCGTTTTGGGTGGGATGGGCTAAACTTTCTTATACTTCCTATCTCTGTAAAAAGCACGATAACCTGCAATAAAAGAGACAGGCTGGTGAAAAACAAAGTTTTGGAGCACAGAAACTTAGAAGCTTATTGTGAACAGGTAAAGTGCAATGCAAAATCTCTTGTTTGTATGTCAAATGAATGTCCTTCATGTAAAAACAAGCCCGTCGTCGCTGAATTTGACAACACTCAGATAGTGTCGTAAAATGGTTCACGTGGAAAACTGAAAAGATAATTATAGAAAAAATGGAAGACATGTAAATATAATAAAGACGGTAAAAGTAACACAGTAAAAAAGACTTAGTGACCTGATTGAACTATTTAAACTGAAGTTTAAAACAGACTTTTGCCATCATGTATTTAGAATTCGACATCAATTTCGACAAACCAAACAGTGCAAGGAAGAGTTATGTTACGATGAAGCTGCTGTGCACATAGACTTATCCGAAAATTATTCATGTAAAATGAATGCTGAAATTCAGGCAATGCATTTTGGCGTATCTCATGGTCAAATAACGCTTCATACTGTGGTGGTTTACAACGAACAAGGAAGAACTGAAACCTACTGTACAATTTATGACTCAAGAAGGCATGATACCTGTGTAATATGGGCTCACCTTACTCTTATATTAGCAGAACTGAAGAAAAAGAACATTGAGACAGTACACTTCTTCAGTGATGGACCTGCTTCTCAGTATAAAACCAAAGATAACTTTTTCTTTCTCACTACATACTTTCACGATTTAGGTTTTAAATACGCATCCTGGTATTTTCGGAAGCTTCGCATGTGAAAGGGGCTCCCGATAGTATAGGGACCGCCGTCAAAAGAATAAGCGATAGCCTTGTGGCAAAACAATATGATATAACATACGCCAAATCAATTTTAACCCAAGTACAAGAAAGAACTTCAGTGAAAATGCATATTATAGACAAAGCAGATATTGTCAGAATCAAAGCTAGAAAAGAGAACTATAATATTAAAAAAGTTCGGGACGTAGCAAGTGCGTTATGGCAGTAAATTTTTATTAAATGCTTCAAATTTGAATAACTCAATTTTCTATAAACTTAGAAAGTTTAATTTTGGTATGTAGTAAGGTATTTTCCAGGGAAACATATCAACCGAAATTTATTAACATAACTTTGTAATTTTTGGAAAAAAAAATTTTACGAAAGAAAACTCAAAATTTAAATAACTCAATTTTCTATAAACTTAGAAAGTTTAATCTTGGTGCGTCGTAAGATCTTTTCCATGGAAATATATTCACCAAATTTCATTAAAATAGCTTTGTACTTTTCGGAGAAAAAATTCTTTTTTGAAAGAAAACTCAAAATTTTGCCGGAAAACCTTGTCCGATTTTCCTGGATAACAAACTTATCCAAGCCATTAATAAAAGAAAGGCACTTTCCGAGTTTCGGTTGCTTAGTTTTTGAGTTATTGCTTGGACACGCAAACACACACACACAGAGATATATATATATATATATATATATATATATATATATATATATATATATATATATATATATATATATATATATATATATATATATATATATATGAAACTGACCCCGGATATCGGTTCTAGGGGTCCTAGTTCGTGCTCATTTGAAAACATTTTTGCAAGTCTCACCATCGATACCTCTCTATTAGTTAATTTTTTTAAATAAAAATTCACTAAAAAGATTAATGGAATCATGAAAATCCATCAAGGCTTATCTACTGAACAGAACAACTTCTTCTTCATCCGCAATTATTCTTGCTTTTGTAAAAAGCTGCCAGTGATTTATAACTGCTACAATATTAAAAAATGTCGGGACGCAGCAAGTGCGTTATAGTAGTAAATTTTCATAAGAATTGTACACGATTATTATACGACATATTAGTGAAATTAATACTTCAAACTTACACAGACCTTGAAGATCGATTTTAGAGGTACTAGTACGCGCACATTTGAAGAATTCATTCGAAAGTGTTACCATCGATATATCTCTATTATCAAAAAATCTTGCGTTCTAACTCCTTTTGAGAAAAATGCCCAAAACTCAATTTTCTATGAAGCTAAAGAACACAATTTTGCTATATCTGTAAATAGCGTAAGTCTCTTTAAAAGAAACTTGTATTACAAATTTCATCAAAGTTATACAGAAGATTTCCAGAAGGAAAATTATCTAGAAGAGTAAAGTATCTGTCAAATTATAACGTAGCAGTTATTTTTTCTTATTAATCGCCAGTATGATTTCGTTTTAGCCAACCTAATCAAATTGGTTTTGTCAATATCAACAATAACAAAATTATAATTTTAGACACAACGGTGACAAACTTATTTAGGCGTCTTAAACAAAAATGAGATCTTGTTCAAAACGTATGAAATACGTGCACTATTCTTGCTCCAAATGTCAAAATAAAACATAAAAAAGATACATTCAACGAGCTTGATTCGATCGCGTAACCTTCTGCTTAGGAGGCAAGCGCAAGGCTCCTGCGCCATCTAGGCACACATCAACTAACGTTTTATTTGCGTAATACTTTAGATCGGCTTCATGCCCGGGATATTATATTCAAAGTATACGTAATAATTAATTACAGAATTAGTAGAATTACCATTGAAACACATCCCACGACTGTTTTGGTCTTATATGACGTCTTATGTTTAAGTTTAAGGATAAAATATACTATTTTAGGATCAGCTTTATAGATACTTGGCTTGATTTTGTTTACATGTCTGCTATATTATGCGACAGCATAATATATCTATGCTGCGCTAAAACTGTATTTGTGGCCGTTCATAAAGCTACAAATATAGTGTCTTTTAATAATTGATTGAATCCCCAGTTAAATAACAAACAGCGGGTACCACTTGAAATGTCGTCGTCGTCAGACCTGATGACAACAAACATTCGCGGAGCCGGCACATGGATATGCCATCTGTCATCCCATAACAACCAACACGTGTTTGGACATAACCGAACCACACATTCAGCGAGCGGGAACAGGCACGCGGACAACTTATAAACATAACCTAACAAGCCGTCGGCTAGCGGGAAGAGACACGTGGTAACATGATCTCACATTCACACGTGGGCACCAGCCATATTCTGACATATGAGACATGACGTCATATGTCACCTGTCAGCCATCACCTGTCTTCTGACAGCTGACAACTGACAGCTGTGAACTGTCATGTGACGTCACGCACATGCGCTGACTCCATCTTGGAGGGGGTCAGCCAGGGTGTCGCCGTATCTACTCACACATTCTGAGAGAAGTGGCAAACCCAAACCATGCTCCAAAATTTTATCAAATCTTTAGTTTTCAGTATGCCGAGGAGAGGATCACTCTCTCTTTTTTCTGTGTCTCTCTATTTTTCTCTAAAATTACAGATTTCCACTAAGCTGCAGATGCAATGTGCCAAAATTAATTTCTCCTGCTTGATGATAATTCAAGGTTTCCTAAAATAATATTCAAAAGAATTTGGAAATTGCCGCGAACGATATTCCTAGTTTTTAGAAAAGGACGCTACTATGCAATATTATGTTAAATATAATAAGCAAATATGTAAATATTAAGTGACTCAGTCATTATTGTCAGTGTTTCCAAGCTACGGATGTACCATGCTTAAGTGATTGAGCCTATTGTCACTTCTGTGACACCCAAAAAATAAAACAACTGATTTAAATACAATAATTAATTTATTAGGATCAATTCACAAGACGTACATATTAAATAATTACATAAATGGTCTTACATAGTAAATTATATTATTACATAACGGCTCAAACTCGAAGAGTGTTGAATGTATTTGTGAAATTTTCGCGTTGCAGGCTGTAATTTCTAAGTGAGTGGTGAACGTGTCGCCACCTAGTTCGGAACCAAGTACTATGTTGTCACGCCCGCTCCAAATAACACAGAGTGTTAAAAATAGAGACAGTATACAACTAACTAACAATTTAAAAAATTGTTAGCGCTGGCCCATTTCTACCCCAATATAGGGACAAAGTATGTAAGACTAGATGCATTCTCGCAACAATTAGAACCGTAGACCGGTTTCGCTCTCATTAGAGCTCTTCAATACGGCATACTAATTGTAGCAAAAATGCACCAAAAATAACACGGCTATCGTATAGCCAGTCTTAAAACACTAAGTGAGTGGTGAACGTGTCGCCACCTAGTTCGGAACCAAGTACTATGTTGTCACGCCCGCTCCAAATAACACAGAGTGTTAAAAATAGAGACAGTATACAACTAACTAACAATTTAAAAAATTGTTTGCCCTGGCCCATTTCTACCCCAATATGGGGACAAAGTATGTAAGACTAGATGCATTCTCGCAACAATTAGAACCGTAGACCGGTTTCGCTCTCATTAGAGCTCTTCAGTAATGGCATACTAATTGTAGCAAAAATGCACCAAAAATAACACGGCTATCGTATAGCCAGTCTTAAAACACTAAGTGAGTGGTGAACGTGTCGCCACCTAGTTCGGAACCAAGTACTATGTTATCACGCCCGCTCCAAATAACACAGAGTGTTAAAAATAGAGACAGTATACAACTAACTAACAATTTAAAAAATTGTTAGCCCTGGCCCATTTCTACCCCAATATAGGGACAAAGTATGTAAGACTAGATGCATTCTCGCAACAATTAGAACCGTAGACCGGTTTCGCTCTCATTAGAGCTCTTCAGTACGGCTAATGAGAGCGAAACCGGTCTACGGTTCTAATTGTTGCGAGAATGCATCTAGTCTTACATGCTGTAATTTCTTTTAACTAAAGTTCTGAATTAGGGAACTATGCACAATATATGAGATACGGAATTTATTTGATTCGGCTGCTTCAAACTATATATATATATATATATATATATATATATATATATATATATATATATATATATATATATATATATATATATATATATATATATATATACATATACAGTGTGGCTAATTAAAAACGAGCTGGCAGCCATAACTGCCAAGAAAGGATTTTGTCGAAAAAAACCTGAAACACGTCAAGTTTGCTGGTGAGGAGACAACTTTTGGTGCAAAAAGTATAGCCCCAAACTTTACCCTCCTAAGCGGGGGTCTCACCCTCAAATTTTTTTAAATGGGAATAAGGGTCACGAGATAGCTCGTTGAAAACAGCTTTTGATTTTCAATAGATTTATTTTTTATTTTTTAAGTTTAGTCTATTCGTTTAGAAGGTAGGGAGTTTTGAAATATCACTAATGAATTTCCCGAGAAATTAACAAACTAAATCGTTTCACTTAAAAACTTAGCACATTATGGAAGTAAATGTTCAACCTAATTAGGACCAATCATAGTATTAGACCAACAAACAAACATACCAACGAATTAGACTTTAATCCAATAAGTGTGCAAATTGAACACCACCAGCTTCCATACAATTGTATAAATTTTGTTCAAATTTTTGTATAACATTTGCAAGCATTTCAGGAGTAATTCTCAGGCATTCATCAATAAGGCTCGCATGCAATTCTTCCAATTAATCTCGCTCGGTAGTATATCCTTTTGATTTTAAATGCCCCCACAAAAAAAGTCTAAAGGGGATATATGTGGCGATCGGGATGACCATTCTACAGCATCGCTTTGACCTATTCATTGACCGGTAAAGTGTGTATCCAAGAACTCCTTAACAGTAACGGCATAATGTGGTGGAGCACCATTTTGTTGGGAAAATAAATGTTGTTCCGAGTGTATCTCATCGTTCTCAACAATGTCAATTAGCATAGGGTAAACCAAGTCTTGCTATATTTCCAAATACCGTTCTCCTATCAAAGTGTCGGCTACGAAGATTGGTCTAAACATTGATTTTATTATGGAGTTTGAGTGTAGACTTCATGGAAAACACAAGGGTTTTCATCTAAACAGAACCGGCAATTATGACGATTTACAGTGCCGTTCAGAAAGAAAAACCTTTGGTCCGAAAAACAGGTGTTAAAAAGTAATATCTTGTTGTCAATTATTCTTTGAGAAATATTTTCCAAAATTCCAAGCGCCGGTCATAATCATCTTCATCTAATTCCTGAACTATCTGACTTTTTTTTGGATGAAACTTAAATTTTCTCATAATTTGTTGAATTGTCGTTCTACGCAGATTAGCAATCTCAACTAATTTTCGTGTACTTAATATTGGATCTGCACTAACTTGACCTATTACTACATACAGACTTGGAGACTACTTTTCTGGCTTCACAGTGAAGCCAGAGAAGTAGTCTCGTAGTCTGTATGTAGTATGGACAAGTTTCACCAAGTAAGGGCAACAACAATCAATGAATTGACCTGTTACTTCCAGGCTTGTGCCTCCATTTACCATAGGAAATTCACGTTCAGGATTATTAGCCACTGATCCAGTTTCATGAAACTTGTGTAGCACCTCTAGCACGTACTTATAACGAACACGCCTATGCAGGTTATTGGATACAGGTGGTCTTTCGTTTGCGTTTTCATTATTTAAAAAATGCCCACAGTTTTAACTCTATCGGAAATTGAATACACCAAAATGACTGATTATAGAAATCCACTCAACAATGCGAAGCAATAATCACAACGGCATTTTTCATTGATCAAGTTACTTCAATTCACATCTAGTTGGTGGGGTATCCTAAAAATATTTTATATGTAACCCCATGGAAAAGTTGATTGGGTTTGAACAGGGTAATTTAATGCGCCAGTGGGAGAGACTACCTCTTCCTATCCATTTACTGGTTAACTTCTGGTAATTTTTTACCTCCTGCGCAAAATGATCAGGAGCACCGTTTAATTTTAGCTATAAACGTTGCCTTATGTTCAATGGCACATCTTTGTGAAGCAACCAATAATCTGAAGGAACTTCAAAAACGTAATCTGAAGGAACCTAATAAACGTATTTGCAATTAGATGACCATTAAAAAAACATGGGCCAATAACTTTAACTTCAATAATTATTTATAAAAATTAATACTTCATCTATTTTGGCAGTCGACAGTCCTAAATACGTGTCATTTTTCTGTGTCATAGTAGTGAAAATTGTGACGATTTGCCTAGCCATTGTTAAACAAGGTGGACTCTTCTCTAAATATAACAAAATCGAAAGAATCTCACTTGTCTAAATCAGCCTTTGTTTAGAATGCTTAGTACACCAGCTCTACTAATATCCATTCGCTTCAAGATTTCTCTGGTGGGAGTATTTTAATCTTCTCCGCTACCGAACCTAACAACAACTCATTGTCACTATCGACCACAGGTTCACCGAGAGTTGGTTTTGAATAAGCAATACTGCCTGTGGTACAAAATTGTTCTAAGATTCTTTTAAAACTTGATTCTTGACAGTATATTAGAATAATTAGATATTATAATTAAAAAAATGGAATAAAGTACTGAGTGCCCCATTAAAAAAACACACAACTCTAGGATATATCACTTTTATGGAATATCCTGTATAACTGAAATTATTTTTAGATTATAATATTGCATCTCGACGTAAAAAAAACTTTAAAAAGTATTCAGTTTTGGGTTTACAGACTGAAGCGTTATTAGTAGTCCAGCCCATACAGTGTGGAACAGCCAAATGGAATAAATTCGATAACGGATAAATGAGGACGTGTTGGGAAAAACGCTTGGACACGTCGATTTGTATTTTTAACTGCGCATCTTTTTCAAGAAAAAAAAATTATATAGGGTGCGTCATGTGACAGTGGCCAATACCAACTTTCTTATTTTAAATACAAGCCCCTGTATATTATTAATTTTTTGGATTCTTCAGAAAATTCTAGACATAATTCATGTACAATATCCTATACCTATCTTCAACTGTTTCGGAAATATTAAGTATTTTCAGATTTATTACAAAAATTAACATTAAAAATAGAAAATTATTTTATTTCACAAATTCTAATAAGAAATACTGATTATTTCTTAATAATTTAAAAAAACAAAAAAAAATTAATGTCAATGTAGTAAATGTTCAAAATGCTCGCCACGAACATCTTGGCAACATGCTAATCTGGTATAGAAATGTCTTCTAACATTACTCAACATCTCAGGCGTGACTGATCTAATCGCAAGCGTGATTCGTCTTTTTAAGTCATCTAAGTTGAGGGGCTTAGTTTTGTATACAATACTTTTGACATATCCCCACAAAAAGTAGTCTAATAGCGACAGATCAGGAGATCGTGCTGGCCATTCTATCGATCCGCGCCTCCCTATCCACCGATTTGGAAAAATTTGGTTCAGGTACTGCCGGACATTGATTTGGTAATGGGGCGGTGCTCCATCTTGCTGAAACCATATTTTATTGGCAGGAACTTGTGGGTTTGCTGGATCTGGATATAAGTTTGTCAAAGTTGGCACGTCATTATTTTGGAGCAGTTCTAAATATTTATCCCCATTCAAGTTGCCATCAATGAAAAAGGGACCTACGATATGATTTCCAACAATTCCTGCCCAAACATTAACTTTTTCAGGATATTGCGTATGTTCCTCTCTCATCCAATGAGGATTCTCATTAGACCAATAGCGGCAATTTTGACGATTAACATGACCGTGAAGTGTAAATGTGCTCTCATCAGAAAACAAAACATCTTCTAATTGGATCACATTGTTATCTAACATTGCCATCATTTGTTCACAAAAATACGTTCTCCTATCGAAATCGTCCTCCATGAGCTCCTGAGTTGGTATCATTTTATAGGGATGCATTTTACTTTCCTTTAATGTTCGAAAAATTGCTGTGTGGCTAACGTTGAATAGTTGGGCTGCTTGTCGACCAGAAGTATGTGGGTTTTCTTGAAACTCAAGCGTAATATCCAATTTCGTATCATCACTTACTGCATTGGCAGCTACTTTTTTTATCTGTCTCACATGACCAAGCTCGCGAAACTGCTTTTCTATTTTGCTAATTGTTCCTTGGGATACAGGCGGCAAATTTGGAAATTTTTCGTGAAATAAGCGAGACACTTCCATCTGTGTCCGTGTGTTATCTCCATAACCAATCATTTGTAGAATGGTTATTTTGTGCATTTCTGTTAAATGAACCATTTTTCTGATATTATTACGTACAGTTAACGAAATTCAAACGACAATAGCACTGACACTAATCACTACTGTCATGCAGGCAGACAACAAGTTGCTAAGGCTACGAGTTTTATACGAACAGAAAGAAAACTGTTTTTGTTTTTGTTTCATTTCATATCAGTAAAAAGAAACGCAGGAATGGTTTTTGTTTACTTTCTCATTATCAAGAGCTGAATGGGAAATAAGTATTGAATGCAATGTAGCGAATTTGTGAAATAAAATAATTTTCTATTTTTAATGTTAATTTTTGTAATAAATCTGAAAATACTTAATATTTCCGAAACAGTTGAAGATATGTATAGAACATTGTACATGAATTATGTCTAGAATTTTCTGAAGAATCCAAAAAATTAATAATATACAGGGGCTTGTATTTAAAATAAGAAAGTTGGTATTGCCCACTGTCACATGACGCACCCTATATAATTTTTTTTTCTTGAAAAAGATGCGCAGTTAAAAATACAAATCGACGTGTCCAAGCGTTTTTCCCAACACGCCCTCATTTATCCGTTATCGAATTTATTCCATTTGGCTGTTCCACACTGTATATATATATATATATATATATATATATATATATATATATATATATATATATATATATATATATATATATATAGTATGAAATAACAGCTTAAAAAACCCACAATAAATTAATAAAATATTCTGTGCGCTACTAAAGATATTACTAATAATCTAAAAAGACAATAGATTTATTATTGGCAACAAAAATATTTGAAAATAGAATCAGTTAGTCAAAATAAGAGAATACAGGCACAGATCAGCTTAGTGATCTAATGTGTACGGCCCTTTAGCTACAACATGATAGGTTGAATTTATGAATACAATTTGTTATGTATTGATGGTCAAATACAACGCTCATAGACCAAACGGGACGATATGACAATCCATTGTCCAAAGCAGGCATTAAATGCAGATCTTTTCAACTGTTTGCCTGCTAATAATGGAGACACATTCGTTTAATTCGGTTTTGTCATTAGTCAAAACAAAGTAGGACATGTCACCACTTTTGTTCATTCAGGACAATACTTGATATATTGATACTGATTTGTGACTCACCACTGTTAAACCAAACGTTTGATTGATGAATGAATAATTCGATATCATCAGGGAATAAATGATATCTGACCACACAATATCTGCCGGAGTATCAAACGACAGATAACAGGGTATAATGTTAAATATTAATCAGAACAGACGTATAAGGTTCACATGTCGGCAACCTATTTTAATAAAGAGGATTTATTTATACAAAACATACAGCGTGTCAATGAAAACGCATCAGCTGTACAGGGTCGGTGTTGGGTTGCACAGTGTATATTTAATATTAATTACAACAGACGTATGAGGTTTACATGCTGGCAACCTATTTTAACAAAGACGAATTATTTATACAAAACATACAGTTTGACAATAATAACGCATCAGATGTACAGGATCGCCGGTGGGGTGTAAAGTATATGGCATTAAATATTAATCACAACGTTCGTATGGGGTTCACAGGTTGGCAACCTAGGTATTTCAACAAAGAGGATTCATTTATGCAAAATAAACTGCGTTACAATGAAAACGCTCATGCTGCATATTAAATACTTATCACAGCAGACGCATGCGGTTCACATGTAATAATATAGATAATTTATTTTTATTTTATTTTACATTAAATTCTCATTTCAGAAAAAAAGATTGCGTTTTAGTTCGTGAAGAAAGTTTAGTAATAAAAGAGTCACGACAATGAAACTGTCGGAAAATTATGTCAAATAAGCGCAAATTGGAACTCCTAGAATCCACATTTAGGGTATGTTAAAATTATATATATATATATATATATATATATATATATATATATATATATATATATATATATATATATATATATATATATATATGCAGCGAAGAATAGCGCAAAGCGCCATCTCTGGTTCTGCGACGGTTCTGTGCTTCCACGCACCCACAGTGCAGCAGAAGAAAGCTGTGGAAACAAACCTAGCCAGCGAAGACCAACGCTCGCCTGACTAATACCAGGACGTGCATGGAATTAGATTACTCGCTAGCCACCACGACATCAGTCCTGCCGGGACTCCCGTCAAGATGTAAAGCAGGAGATACAGAGTCTTCCCTATGGACCATTCAATATGCCACAGATTTGCTCCAACAGGTTGGCCTTAAGGCAGGGACTTCCATATATTGCAGCGAAGAATAGCGCTGCTTTACATGTTACCACAAGTATTTACTACTGACGTGAGTCAAGTCCAAATGCTGAACAAAAATTGAGCTTTCACAAGAATCGTCATCCATTCTCTCTCTGTTGTCCAAACCAAGTCTCAGTGGTTGCAATAATGTCTATTCAGAGAAAGACGAACTAAAGAGATATCGCTAACCCTAGAGCAAAGACGTCGGTCATTTTGGTATCTACAAACAACATGTCACACTTTTGGTCTGCTGGGAGAAGCAATTAGTGTAAACTACCATATGATGCTGAGGCAACATTAGATAGGCTTAGATATAGATTTTCTAACTACCTTTGACACATGCTATACATATTTCATAGTTCAATCTAATTCACCACTACAGATTTGACTATTTAGTTACTCCTTGGCATCAGATGAAGAATAGTTTGGTAAGGACTATTTAGGTCCTTCTTGGCATCAGATGAAGAATATTTCGGTAA
Organism: Tillus elongatus; assembly: GCA_964006375.1. Lineage (NCBI taxonomy): Eukaryota > Metazoa > Arthropoda > Insecta > Coleoptera > Cleridae > Tillus > Tillus elongatus. The sequence goes on along the minus strand of OZ023263.1, from coordinate 154,199,879 downwards.
GGAGTACTATCTGCCGAAATATAAACCTGTTTCAACTGTGTGCTTGTTTTAAGATCTTTTGCTATACCCAATATTTTATAAGATATATCAGAGTTTAGGAATTTCACCTCCTTGGCCCAGGATGATCCCTAGTCATCCTTGCCCCAAGGCGAGATACTTCCAGGCACTCCAAACCAGAACTAGGAATAAGTACCTAGGGTATTTTCTCGGACCTCATTGATATCACGTGCCTTGTTCTTCTGCATGCCAAAGATAATCTAAATATTTTTTCTCGATTGGCGAGAAGTCATTTAACAAATTATCATATCAGTTGATAAAAATAAATTACATAATGACAGCACCTTTATTCGATTCTACAAAAAACTTGGTGAATTTTACTTTTACGACAATGATTACGTTTAGTAGCTTAAGTTTTTGCAAGTTATTACCAAACAAGGTTTATTGTAGTTTAGCTATACAGGTGTCTTGAAAATACGAGTACAATACTCGACCACAGGCTTCTGGGTTCAAATTGACCAGTTAAAGCCAACTTTGCTTGGTTTAACCGCGAGAGGGCTTCAAAGATTCTAATAGATATTGGTTTTTCCTAAATTTCTTGGAAATCTTCTTATGGACTTTGATGATTTTTTGATGTATAGTCTAAAACTATAAAATGGCGTGCGTGCGTGCGTGCATGCGTGCGTGCGTGCGTGCACGTGCACGTGTGTATGTTTGTGAGTAGTTTTTACTGGTATTACATAAGATTGTTTCTCATTAGCCACAAATGGTAAAGTAGCATCATGAAATTTTCTGGATTCTGGTTATTCTAGCTTACCACATTTTTTGTTTCTGTTCGCACACGACAGTAGCCATTTCAAGCGATGTGCACACCACACATATTACTAGCATAATTAAAAATATACTGTATTATGTTTATACCTATATATACACATCTTTTTTTAAATATTTTTTATACTTTTTTTTTAAATTTTCAAGGTTTTCGCATTACTATTTTTTTTAATATTTTTTTAAATTTATACTCTTTTTATATAACGATTCTTATATTTTTTTCTTTTTTTCCAATTAAAAAATAGGGGCATTGATACTGCGACAATTGGCGCCAAGGGGTCCGTCATGGCTCACTAGACAAACATTAATTAGACCACGGTTTGATAGGTATTCAACAAGAGGGGTAGACATACAAGGTTCTACTTAAATACTATTAACAACGTGTTTCTTAATACTGAAATACTAACCTAATTATTACAAATTATCATTTAAATTTTTAGTTTACATTCCTTTAAAAACTTAAATATTATTTTGTATACAAAATTATCTGATAATGCTAACACATGAGTTAGATTTAAAGGTAAATATATATGTTTTGCAAAGAATTGCCCAGGCATCTTTTGACGTGGCTGCTCACAGTAGGAACATTGAAAAAATATATGATTTAGGTCACAAACCTAACTACCGTCACAACCACAAACATCTGAATTTTCCAATCCTATGCGATGAAAGTGAGCCGGGTAGGCACCATGACTGAATTTTAGTCTGACCATATGGTGTTGTAATCTCTACAATTTGTAATTATTTGTTCCTTGATGCGTTTTGGTAGCTCAGGATATAAAAATACTTTGGATTTTTTACTTTTCCACGTATATTTTCCACTCTATGGCTTATTCTTTGTTTTGATCTATTTTAATTTGTAGATATAAATATTTGTAAGGCACCTGCGTTAGGTCTGCTGTAACTTTGTTTATTGCTGTTCTGCAAGTTTATCAACTGTTTCATTACCTTTAACATTTTCATGGCCCTTTATCCACAAAAACTTTACAACGCTACCTTGCTTCTTTAAGATATGATACATTCTGGCTATGTCGCAGGCAATGTGATTGGTATAACGTTTCATGCCAAAACATTTTAGTGTCAACAATGCTGCCTGACTATCACTTAAAATTATATTTTTTTTATATTTTTGTTTTTCACACTAGTCTAAAGCGGATTTTATTCCATAGAGCTTAGCAGTGTATATGGATGTAAAGGAGCTCAGCTTAAATAAGGCTGGAAATTTTGTTTTTTGGCGCAAAGAAAGCGCAACCAACTCCCTGGTCTTTTTTTGCTCCATCAGTATATATTTTTGTGAAGTCTTGGTTTGGTTTAACTGATCTAAAACGATGATATTGTTGATATTGGGAAACTATGTATATGTGAGAATTATTACAAAAAATTCTATTAATGATATTTCGAAGCTATCCGAAAATATTGCAGGATTGTTTGTGCACGCTATGTGATTTTGTATACGCGAAGTATGTATAATTGCTTGTGCCAACGGTGGACCATTCTTCAGTCTTTAGAAGGGGTTATGTAGATCTTCTATAGCTAGTCGTAATAACTTATAACACACTGGATCTTTTTGACTTAGTTTTTTATAATAGTTTTCTTTATTATTGATTTAATCATAATATGAAAAGGTGGTTATGCCGCTTCTGCAAATATAATTGATCGAGGTGTTGATTTCATCACACCTATACATATGCGAAGTGCTTTGACCTCGATGGTATCTACATTTTGCAACTTGCTTTTGGATGTTGATCCATAACAACTGCATCCATAATCTAGAATAGCACTGATATAGCTTCTGTAAAAGAGAAGAGCTGTTTCAGTGTCCGCAGCCCATTCTCTGTGAACGACCAATCTCAGAATATTCATTCAAAGTTCACACCTACGTTTGTAGCATTTATGTGTTCGGTTCAGAGTAATTTGCTATCCAGATGGAGCCCCAAGTATTTATAGCTTTTAACTGGTTTGATGTGATACGTAGAGGTTTATATTTTTTTAGGGACCCGTAACCGGTGACGCGTAAAACACAGGACTACTGTTTTTTCCTCATTCAAAGTAAATACTCATTCTTCTGTCTACATATTCAAGACATATGCAATATGTGACCAAACCAGGATACACTCTTCATACGAATTTTTTCCACATAAGTACATATGTCATCGGCATACTGTATGGATGATATATCTTAAGTCTACATCGTGTATAGGTTGCGTATATATATATATATATATATATATATATATATATATATATATATATATATATATATATATATATATATATATATATATATATATATATATATATATATTAAACAAAATTGGACTTAAAGAACAACCTTGCGGAAGTCCTTGGTGTACTATTCTGGGTCCATGCAATTTATGATCGCTATCTCTAATGAAGGCTTTTCAATTATAAAAGAGTTGGATTATACTGACAGCACAGTTTTAAGGGATGTCAATTTCGACTAAATCCTGGAGCAGCAGATTTAAATCCATAGAATCATATGCACCTTTAATATCCACGAACATGCACATTAAATACTTATTCTTGGAAAATGTGCGCTGGATGTGCGTAACAGAATGACATATTGCATCCTGAGTTCCTAATACTTTCCTAAACTCATACTGGTTAGAAGGTAGGGTATTGTTGTTTTCAAAAAAAAAATTGGTCCCTAATTTATAAATCTTTCCATTATTTTTGTGATGCATGGGAGCAACGATATAAACCTGTAACCTGCCAGAGAGTCTTTTTTTTTTGACTTAGTATCCTAAGACATACTCAATCGTTTTAGACTCCTCAAAATACTTACCCTTAGTCCACCAACCGTTGTAAATTTCTAAAAGTTTATCTTTTCTTTCTTCCGTGATGTTATTAATGATCAAGTAGGTAATTTTGTCTATACCTGGTGAGGTGCTTGCGCTTACCTTAATTGCGCTTTTGAGTTTGTGGTTGTTGAATGGAGCCTGTATATAATTTTCGTGGTTAATTCTGCCTGTGTCAAATCTGGGAATCATATTGTCTGCGCTCGCAGGAGTAACTTTTTCCAGCAACTCCTCAATCATTTCTTTAATGAGTAGGCTGTTGCACTTTTGGTGTTTTTTTGCATTCTATTAACAAAGTTCCATTCATCTGATAATGGGGTGTTTTTATTTAAAGAGTTTGTTTATATATATATATATATATATATATATATATATATATATATATATATATATATATATATATATTTGTTAGAGCTTCTATTCATTAAAACTGTAAAAAATTGTGTGCAATCGATAATTTATTATAATGAGAACGATTTCGCGCTGCTTAAATATCCTGGTGCATTCCTCTTCCCACCAAACTGGTTGTTTGTGGCTTGTGTTACAAGGTATAGTTTTTTCCATTGATAGATCTGCAGCGCACGAGATGATATCTATTAAGCGATTAAATTTGTCTTTTCTGTGTTCCTCGTTAGTAACTTCTGATAGTCTGCTCTTTAGAATAGTCTGAAATGATTCGCAGGAGGCCGTTGACTCCCTCCACTTTACATATGGTAGCTTGTTTATTTTTCCATAGGACATATTATATTCGATTGATATTAAATAATGATTAGAACCAAGAGCCTCCTGCAAGGCACTCCAGCTTACCAAGGAAACTGTACTCGGAGTTAATAACGTCAGGTCCACCATTGATGGAGATTGATAGGGTAATGTAATTTTAGTTTGGGAACCGTCGTTTTTTACTATCAGTATCAACTATGGCTTCGCAAATAATTTGCCTTCTGAACTTTTTTTTAGTGATCTCCATAGAAAGTGATGACAATGGAAGTCTTCGCCAATGATCGCTCCAGCACTCTTAAATTGACACAATAAATTTATCCACTGAAATTACGTAACCTTTACATTTGGTGGCCTGTATACAACGATTAAATTAATATCTAAGTCGTTTACATGTACAGCACAAATATCTACATCATCGATAGTACCTGATATGTTTACCGTTCTGTACGAAATGTGATTAGAAATTAATATTACATCACCTGCCTTATGACCCTTGCGGTCTTTTCTAACGAAATTGTAACCACTGAGTGAAAAATTTGTGTGTTCCTTTTTTAACCATGACTCAGTAATTAATATTATATCCATCTGATTATCTGCCAAATATTTTAATAAATTGTTTTTCTTTTGCACAATGGATCAAGCATTACCTTGTATAATTCTAAAGTTTTTGTTAGTTATATTAGTAAGGAGGGTACTCATCGTCACTAGTTATCATATTTGGATCACTATCTATAAATGAATTAACTAACTGTCTTTTATTTGATTGCACATTAATGTTCAAATTTTGATTTTCTGGCTTATTTTTAAAGTATTTATTTAAACGCGTTTCAATCTGTACTATTAAATTTCCCTTATTATAGGACAGATGTTTTCAGTGTGGATAAAGTATGGCCTGGTTTGTTGTAAACAATATATTTTTTAAGTAAAGTTGTTTTTTGTGAAACTGGAGGTGAAAGTGAGGACGGAGCTTTTCTTTTTTGCGGTGGATAGGGAAACTGGTTTTTGAGATAATTTTTGTGATGCTTTTGGTTTCGTAATGCATTATTTACTTTTGTCTGGTAAGTTGGGAAAATCTTCTGAGGTATCTAGGAGAGAAAATCTATTATTTGTCGTGATAGTGACATATGATGGCTTTTGAGCTATTATTTCGGCATCTCGAAATGAAACATTTTTAAATGCCATGATCTTTTGATATGTTTTTGTTTTTCGTAAACTGGATAAGCTTTTGATATTGACCTATGTTCGTCAGATTTGCAGTAAATACAATAAGTTTTTTCCTTACACACTTTATCTTGATGTTCGTCACCGCAATTAATGCAGCGTACCTTTCCTTTGCACTGATTCGTAGTGTGTCCGTGCCCTAAACATTGTAAACAGTGGATAACAGGGTGAACATAGGGTTCAACGATAAATAGGCATAAGTTGATTTCTAGGAGTGGTGGTATTTCTGTTCTTAAAAATGTAATTATAATTAGTTGTCCTTTAGCCAACTTTGAATTATCATTTGTATCCGTTACTCGCTTCATTATTCTTTTAACATGTACTACGTGTTTATCCAAAATAATTTGTTGTTTTAAATAACATTCTTCGAACATAGTGTCAACCATTCTAACGATACCTTTTTTGTGAGTGAAAAATGTGGGAATGTATGAAACTAGATTATTATCTACTATTTGTCTATAATTTACTAATCTGTTAGCGACTTCAGGTATTTTACAAATAACTTTGACAGCGCCTCGGTGGTTCGGAGGTAAGAACGTGTGCCTCTGAACCTAAGGGTACTGGGTTCGATCCCAGGTTACTCCTTCCACTTTTTCAATACAAACTGTAACATTAACATCAACCAAGGTTCTGGCATTGTATTAGAGCAAGTTGAATGTCTGCACGTTCCGCCCTTCAAAGGGGGAGTAAAGCCATCGGTCCCGTGTCCATGCGATGTTGGGCACGTTAAAGATCCCTACTCTCCTTACAGAAAGGCATGGGTTCGGCAAAATTTCCAGGATTATGAGTAGAAACTGCTCCCTGGCGTCGGTGATTGGCCATAGTAGCAGAAATAGGCCGACGTTAAAGAAACAAAACACACACACACAAATAACTTTGACCTTATTTCAACCTACTCGCTTGGTATTAATTATACCTTCACGGAATTCTGTATCGGAATACAAAGTGGCCAACTCTAAGCGGAAACAATCGCCCAATTTTTTTTCATATGCTCTCTAGAGACATTGTAATATCCCCTGTCTACATGTCTATATTTATTTTTAAAATTGTAGTGCACTTCTTTTCCGGATGATTTGTTTAAATTAATATTACTTACCTTATTTTTATTGTCTTGATTCTCGATTCCACACTCATGAGTTATATTTCATAACTTTATATATATATATATATATATATATATATATATATATATATATATATATATATATATATATATATATATATATATATATATATATATATATATATATATATATATATATGTATGTATATATATATATATATATATATATATATATATATATATATATATATATATTGTTTGCAAGTAGTATTACTTACTGTTACTTAATTTATGTCACCAAACACAATCTATTAACTTATGGCATATATCATCTTAATCACTATTTAAATAAATAGACTTCAGGTAAACTATAGTATACGAACCCCTGGATGACTTGACCCCTACTGAAATCGTCCATCTGAAGTATTAAAAGCTTTTGTGTTAGAAGTGGTTTTGGAATACAGTTTTCTTGTCTAATAATATTATAGAGATTAAAGTTTACAAACTGAGACTTCAAGAACTATCGGACTTTTCAGCAACACAACTAATCAAATACAATAGAAGTACAGAAATAAGCTCTAAGGTTTAAACTGTCCAAAGTAGGGCCAGCAGTATTATACGTATAAGTGATAATTGATATCTTGGTTCGTAATTCCTGTAGCCTTTAGATCAGCTTCCCTAATAAAGAAACTTTTACATCAAAAGAAAGTTGCGATTTAAATTAAAATATAATGCGGTGGTAAATTGTTAGGGTGAAGTTATGTTCTTTTGTTCCATTACATTATATTGGTTCTAACTTCTACAATTTTTTTTTACAGATATGGCAACAGAAATGGAAATCTTTTATGTTTACGTGGTAAGTTATAAGTTTTTATTTAAGTAGGGTAATACAATACATGACATTTATAAGCCTATTTACCTTTTTCTCTAGATTAACTGTTCTTTGTGAATTAGAATCCCAGTTTATTATCAAAAATTTAGAAAAAATTAATACGTTCTAGTCAAGTGACCAAAGAAGAAAGCCTTGGTCACTGAAAATTCTAAAGAAACAAAAATGTTAATGAGAGGGTTAGCAAATGAAAAAATATGGCGATGGGTAATAGGTTCTTGTAACCTAAAGAAAGGTCTAAATTTCTTAGGATACTGGTAATGTGAATTCCAATAAATTAACTGTGAAATCGATAAATTAGGGCGTAAAACTAACATGTTATTTTTCCTTAATTTCTGTTAGTTCCGGTAATAAAAAATATTAAAATGCAACCCTATCTGGTTTTATATGAGATCTAAGAAATTTAAATGTCTTATAAGTACTATATGCAACTACATAAAATTTCATTTGGTATCATATACCTGCGCAATTATTGCAGCATATAAAGATATTAGATTGTTGTGGGTTAAAGGCAAAGCCTACTGAAAGGTTTTCAAATTTATACCCATTTGTAAGTGTCTAAAGCAAAGCCCATGCAAATTTTGTTTTTAATAAAAATTCCAGGTTTGATGTGCGATAAACGTTTATACAGTGTGGGTCACCGGTAGCGCCTCAGTCTCTAGATTCAACTATTTTTTCAATTGGTTTGGACAGCGATGAGTGATTAACGAACTCGACCTATGTTTTCGCTATATATATATATATATATATATATATATATATATATATATATATATATATATATATATATATATATATATATATATATATAAATATCTCCGCGGTCTTTAATGTGAGACATACTTGGTTATCGGGTTGAACCGCGTCCAGAATTTATGAACACCCGACGTTTCGGCTCCTGTTTTGGAGCCATTTTCAAGAGGTAAAGGAAATATGTAAGGACACTCTAAGGCCTCAATTTGACTACTCCTTAGAGCTGTGGACAAAGGTGGGTTGAGTTGGTTTCAAAAGGTAAAGGAAATATGTCAGGATACTCTAAGGCCTCAATCTGCTTACTCCTTGGAGCGGTGGACAAAGGTGGGTTGGGCTGTTGTAGCTCGATTACCCTAGGCCTAGGGTTGAACACACTGAGACCTCACAGACGATCTCCGGCGAGATTTGGAGAGTAGGCAGATTGAGGCCCCGTAATCGAGCTACAACAACCCAACCCATCTTTGTCCACCGCTCTAAGTAGTAGGCAGATTGAGGCCTTAAAGTGTCCTTACATATTTCCTTTACCTCTTAAAAATGGCTCCAAAATAGGAGCCGAAAATAAATTCTGGACGCGGTTTAACCCGAGAACCAAGTATGTCTCATATATATATATATATATATATATATATATATATATATATATATATATATATATATATATATATATATATATAGATATATGTATATATATATATATATATATATATATATATATATATATATATATATATATATATATATATATATATATATATATATATATATATGTATAAACATATACAAATTTTAACGTACCTTGGTTTTGGGTTCTAAGGACCCAAATTCGCGGACATCTGAAGACATTTTTCCGAAAGCTTTTCATCGTGACCTCTCTAGCGAATTTTTCTTAATGAAAATTCGCTAAAATTCAAATTAATAAGTACGCTTTAATCATTAAAATGTATTGAAATCAACCTACCCTTGTAGGGCCCCCGCAGTGCTTTTACGTGTGGATCGATTTTCTGAGGCACAAGTGAGATTGACAATAATAGAAGTGGTTATTTCTGTGGAATACACAGAGATAAGGCTCATTTGTAATCCTTGTACAATTTTCAAATTTTTCTACTTGGTTTTGTTTTATCCGTAGATTAAAACGTTTTATATGTTTATATATATATATATATATATATATATATATATATATATATATATATATATATATATATATATATATATATATATATATATATATATATATATATATATATATATATATGTATATGTACCGCACCGATAACTCAAAAAATAATGGGGCGATTTTGATAATTTGTCAGCGGCTTAGATACGTACTTCGTTAGCGATGAAAATCGCACCAGGTTTTCCACAAAAATTGTAAGTTTCTTTCGGACATTTATTCTATCTCAGAAAGTAACAAAGCTATGGCAACAATATTTGGTATGTGGATTTACGTTATAAAAAGAAAACTATATGCTAGCGTTGAGATATCTATGTCACGACACAAAAAAGTTATAAGCATTTAATACAAAAAAACAAAAAATGGTGCCAGATTATTTCTTTAAAAATTCACTACCATAACGTACTTGCTATGTCTAGACTTATTTTTTGCTTCCTTCAAGCTGCTGTACCCTAGCAGTTTTTAAATTTAAAAATTACTAATTTTGCTGCTGCGTATAGATGCAGTAATGAATACAATCCGCAAAAACAATTTCTTTTTTCTTTGGGCAACATTTAACGGTCATTATGCATATGAGCGGCATACGTGACTTCTGAAAAATGTTTCGGTAAACATGCTTAAAAGCTTCACTGTATGCATAATTAACAAAAGAGATGTTTGGAATCAACCCCACCAAAAGTTATGGGACTCGGAGTGAGTAGGATTGCTCGGCGTGAAGGTAAATATAAAGGCAAAATCATCAAAAACAGCTTAATTGGACCTCTGGAAGCAGCCTTTTTCACTTTTTGTATCAACATTTCCTCCTAATAATATTTTTCCCACCACGTCTAAGGTCCCCCAGCTTTTTGGGGATTGAAGGGACAACATTTTTCTTGTCGTTTGTGTACCAAACTAAATCTCTACGAAGCAGACCTGAACGACCTGACCTAACTTGGGCTAACCCAACCTGACTGACCCTCGCCTGACCAAAAAAACTCATTTATTTCATGAAAGATGCTGATCTTTATCATATAAAAATTTAATGAAAATATAGCCATAAGCTTGATTTCAGAGATATTCATCATGTGGTTTATACATAATTCAATAATTGCATTATAACTATTTTGTAGTCGGGTACAGAAAGAACGCAAAACATTTTTCTAATAACTGTTTATGTAGAACTGAACAGAATTCTTCTAACAGTAATACCCCACCTTTTGCATAAAGTTACAAAAAAGCTTAACTTAAAAATCATTTACTCAGTGTTTGAGTGTACCATGGAAGTTAACGGGTTACTGCAAGGTCACTTGCAAAGAAAAAATTAGGCATGACACCATGATTGTGTGGTAGTAGGTTTCCTAAACATGTTAGCACATTAATGTCAAATCACAACTCGTGAACATTTGTAAAGAGGTTGTGATTAAAACTGATTACTGATATTCAAAACATGACTATGGTTTCTACTTTTTTAAAAGCACGTCGTATTATACTTCCGTGATGCACAGTGGTTAATACATGTACGAGAGACGCTTAAGAAGAACCTGGCCAAGAGACCTACTAAATTAGCAATTTAGTGTTATCCGAGAGGGAGTGCCGACACTAGTGGGCTTCTTTTCACACGCTTTGCATTATTCATTATATATATATATATATATATATATATATATATATATATATATATATATATATATATATATATATATATATATATATATATATATATATATATATATATATATATTTAGTTATTTTTATTTCCCGACTAGAACATACGTGTACCATATTTACTTAATACACCTTGTAGAGTAGATTGTAAAAATTTAATGAATAAAAAAAAGTTGTAAGCGTACTGCTTTCTAGAGAACCTTACAAACTTTATAGTAAAGAACATGATTTATAGGGCGTAATTTACGATCACCTAACACAGATTTTCGTTTTCTTTACTTAATAGCATATTAATTAATACACGATTATTAATAATTTAAGAAATCATGGACTGCTACATAGTTCTATTAATTAAGAAAATTAGGTTCGTTAGAATAGTATTATCTGAACAAAAGCAAAGAATTAAATTAAGAAACTCTGAGCCAACCAATTATTCATGATTATAAAACTCGTTTAGGGCGCTCTGGTGTTTAAAGAAGCCGGGAATGAATATTCGATGTATTGATCAACCACCGTCGAGACCAATCAAAACATTATAGCTTCGGCAAAGTGCAATCTCTTCAGGATGCAAGGCAAATATTTTAAAGCACTTTAATTTGGATGGTGGATGGTATGAGAATAAAGATTGCGTGTAAAAAGCCTGGCATAGTCGGGAACTTTATGAATAACACTTCAGTTTGACGACCGTTACGCCAATATCTCTTATCTAGAAGACCTCTCCATTCTAAGTACTCGTGCATTTCCCGAGGAGAGAGACCTAAAGTCACAAATGGATCGATCTAGCAGGCTATGAACAGCATTGCCGGCGGTAAGATGTAGGCGTTAACGGCAGAGTGCCAAAATATATATTGTCTATGCTTCTTTAACAGGGATTAGAAGAGTCTACAAATTCTTATTGTTGTCAAAAACAGTTTACTACTTATCATTTTATTGATGTGTCTAATGGTGAATTTTCATTTAGGAAAATTCATTAATAGAGAGGCGACGATGGTGACACTTTTGGATTTTTTTGTCAAATGAGCACGAATTGGGGCCCGTAGAACACATATCCAAGAGCCGGTAAATTTATATATATATATATATATATATATATATATATATATATATATATATATATATATATATATATATATATATATATATATATATATATATATATATATGTGTGTGTGTAGTATGTATCCAAGTGATAACTCAAGAAATACTCAACTGATTTGAAGAAAACTTGGCACATGTTTTCATTTCGTTAAGACCGCGGACGAGTTCGTAAATCAGCTATAACGGAGATTTTTTCCACAAAAATTTGCAAAAATATTTTTGAATACGCTATATTTTTAAAATTATTCGATAAACTGGAATTATACTTTAGATGTAGCTAGAGATGATGCAAATAAATCTCTGTTGTCAATTTAAAGTAATTTGGTTCAGAACATTTTCAGTTTTTTCAAAATTAAAAATAAAAGCTGAAAGACATGAACTGAAACGACTTAAGTTGGTAAGGTCCAATGCCTGACAAAAACGGAGTAGTTAGCTGCACTGCGTAGATTGCTACGTACGACCGGAGCAAACAATGTAAATAGCAAATAAAACTTACTATCCGAACTGGCGTTCGCCACTAAAATTCCGAAACCGCTGTCAACACCACTTTAATGTCAATGCGCGAAAGTGAAAGTAAAGTACGAGTACATACAGTCCGTTCTAGCACGACGTCAGAATGACAGAGGCATGAAATTAAAAAAAAGATGTGATTGTAAAAGTTATTGTTTGTAAGTGGGAGATTTAATACATTTTTCAAATGCACTATAGTTGTAGCTTGATGAATGGCCCAAATTAAATTTGCAAACTGAAAATGTAGCATATAGTGAAAAGATCAATGGTTTACCTATAAGCCACGGATATAACATCGCGCAAACAAACATTTGTTGGCAGTCCCCATGGCCAAGCAGTAACGTGTACGACAGATACGCTGCTGACGCGGGCAGCCGAGGTCCTCGGTCCGATTATATTCTACCGCGATCCATCCAACATATTTTTTTTTGTTTCACTTTATTATTTTATGGAAACAATAGTTTCCAGATTTCATACGTTTCGACCTAGTTCTCATTTTCTTTAAAACGCTTGGATAACTGTGACCTTTGAATCTAAAACTATAATTTTCCGCAGATATTTTTTATTGCTGAATTTAGTGAACTTTTATTAAGAAAATTCACAAATAGAGAATTTGTTTTCAAAAACCATTTGTTTTTGGAAAAACAGGTTCGGTTAGGTTGACTAAAACGAAATCACACAGGCGATTAAAAAGGAAAATTTATAATTTGGCAGATACTTTCCGTTTCAGAGTTCCTAGACATACCAAATGTTACTTTTCTAGCGTCATAAAAATTGAGTTTGTTCATTGCTAAACACAAAATCAAGATATGTTTTGACATTAGAAATATATCCATGGTAGCACTTTCAAAAAAATCTTAAAAACTCCCTAAAATCGATCATCAAGATTTGTTTAAATTTAAAGTATTAATTTTAGTAATATTCCGTACTAATAGTCTAAAATTCTTATAAAAATTCACCACTATAACGCACTTGCTGCATCCCGAAATTTAACAATGTTAGCGTCATCGAGACGCAGCAAGTGCATTATCGTAGTGAATTTTCATAAGAATTGTACTCAATTAGTACGACATATTACTAGAATTAACACACTAAATTTATACGGACCTTGAAGATTGGATTAAAGGCCCTAATACAGGCCCATTAGAATAATTTTGTCGAAAGTGTTACAATAGATATCTCTCTATTATTAAAAAAAAACACATTTTAATCTTGTGTTTTAGCTCCTTTTGTGACAAATGCCCAAAACTGAATTTGATATGAAGCTAGAAAATTAAAATTTGGCATACCTACCTATCTAGGTACAATAATATTATCTTTAAAAGAAACTTGTACTACAAATCTTATTAAAGCTACAAAAGCTTTCTAAAAGAAAACTTATTCCATATTTAGAAAAAGAAAGTATCTGCAAAATTATAAATGTGGCAGGTATTTTTACACCAAAAAAGGGTTTTGAAAAACAAATATTCTTTTTTATCGACAAATGTCTGCTAAAATTTATAATTATAGACTTAAAGGTGACAAAGTTATATCCAGGCGTTTTAAAGAAAAATGATATCTTAGTCTAAACGTATGAAACATGGACAATAATAAAGTTAGCGAAATAAAATAAAACGTTAATGTGGATCGTGTCGGAATAGATGACGCACCGACGGTTACCACTCGGCCAGTTTTTTTTCTCATAGCGGAGGTGAATGCTTTTAACGCAGACCGGTGGCTGGCGCTTGCGCGATCTGACACCAACCAGTAGTGTGGTGATTCCTCTTCTTTCCAGGTCGGGACTACCTACTAAACTCCCCCTTCAAACCTAGAGATGTGGCGGAAACCAATCTCTGGTATTGCTCCACCACGTCCCTAACTCTTGTTGTTTTCAGAACATCTACATACTGTTTTCCTCCTCCTTTCACTTCATTATTTCTACGATTCGTCTCCTCACAGTATTCCACACCCTTTCACTTCCCAGCATATGCTCCACCACATTATCTGCTGTTAAACCTCTGCCAATCTCTTTATACATTTGTTCTCTTATTTGCGACCATCTTGTGCACTCAAAAACCGTGTGTTCTGGCGTATCTCTATCACCACAATACGTACAGTCCTCTTTGTCGACTATTTTCATTTTACTCAGGTAAGACCTGAAACGCCCATGACCTGACATAAATTGGGTGAAATAGTAACCCACCTCCCCATGTTCTCACGACATCCATGTTTGTATGTGTGGGATGAGCCTTTTTGTCCACTGGGATGCTGACATTTCCTCTTACCATTCTCGCTGCCACTCCAGAATTGTTTCGGTTCTTACCTTATTTTTTCTCTCTTCTATTTTCGTGTCTTTCGTAAGTTACCTCTCTTGCCAATAAGTGTATAGGGATTGTTCCTGCAATCACCTGTATTGCTTTCGTTGCCACTGTTCTATATGCGCTTGCTATTCTGATGCTCTGTGCCCCCTCGATCTTTTTTCTATACTTGTGTTTGACAGCACGGTCTTCCATGCTGGTGCACCATACAGTATGACTGAGTTTACCACACTACTCAGCACTCTCCTTCTCCCTGGGTTTGGTCCATCGATATTTGGCATCAGACGCCCTAGCTTTGCAACCACCATGTCTGCTTTTGCCACTACTCTTTCTATGTGCACCCCCATGTTCATCCCACTCGACCAGTAGAGTACGGTATTATTCGTGTGCTTAAATCTTGATCTTTCCATGCTATTATTGTAATCTGAAACTTTTGGGGCCGTTCATAAATACAACTATAGCGTATTTTAAAGATGTATTGAATCTCCTATTTAAAAGGCATTACTTTTTACAATAACATCATTTTTAATTCCATGTTATCTGTTCTTTCGCGTAATGGCATGGTCATAGCATAAGAAGCAATTCTTTATGATGACGACAGCTGACGGAAGTGTGGAGTGGTATGGGGTTGAGTGTTGCTGTTGACAACGGTGTTCGAGTGTTCGGGATTTTCGTGGCCGAGATTTGCCGATTGCTAGTTACGGTAGTATGTTTTACGCGTATTAGTGAATTTTCGTAGAAAAAATTCACTAATGGGGAGATCCCGACTTTTGAATTTTAAAAAATTTTTGCAAATGAGCGCGAACTAGGACCCCTAGAACCCATATCCGGGGTCAGTTTCAATTTTTATATGTTTATATATATATATTTATATATATATATATATATATATATATATATATATATATATATATATATATATATATATATATATATATATATATATATATATATATATATATATATATATATATATATATATAAGTAAAAATGGCGGCGCTCGTTGACGACGTTACTTTGTGCTCTGAGCTGAATAAGCTAAAAAAGTCAGAATTAATAGACTTAATTGTGTTTAAAAAGCTGCCAGTGCAATCCATGAGTGAAGAAGTGACGAAATGTGTTTTTGGTAAGGTTAAATGCCAGTGTTGTGACCCGGAAAGTGGATCTAAACTGGATAAACGTGGTAAACATGGTGGCTGTGATAAACCTATGTGTGTGAAAAACCACTATGAACGCTTTTCTCTTCACAAAGAGATTGAGTTGCTGACTAAATTAAACCACCATATTGAGATGAGAGCTGGAGAACAGGCGGAGCTGGTAAGGTTGTTAAAGGCCAGAAATTTGTTTGTGGAATCTAATGTGGACACCCAAATTGATGGAAATTGCTTAAATCAACAAGCAACGACATCTATCAATGCTGACACAAACTTGCAATTCGCAAGTTTAGATAAATCGTTCTCCGAACCTTTTAAAATAAGTGAGATTAAATCTTATCGGGCGATAGCCACCGGAACACATGTTAATGAAAACAAACCTGCCGAGGGCAATGAACTTGCTAAGAAAACATCGCAGGTAAATAAACAACAGCTGACTATCAAGAAAAGGCCATTAACTCAGGAAAATAAGTCAATTGTAGGCAGTAATGAGAAGACAGCCTTGAAGACGGTTCCTAGGGGGGGTTACTTGTTTGTTTCTCGGTTGCATCCCGAAACAACCGCGGAGGATGTGCTTTCACATATTCGAAAGGCGGCGCCAAACGCACAGTTTGCCTGTGAATCTGTTAAAGTCGGTGAGCATTGTGCATCATTCAGACTGGACTTCCCGCTGGACCTAAGGGAGCTGGTATATAATCCAGACGTGTGGCCAAAAGGAGCTCTTATTAGGAGGTATTTCTTCAAAAATTTTACGAAGACAGAAGTGACGATGCTGAATACGTAGGGGAAGGAGAGGAAGAAACTGATTTATTTGCAGCAACTGACTTGAACAAGTGTGAAATTGTAAATACAGTTGTGAGAACACTTCCGAATAGTGGTGAGGCGGAATTGGGTGACAACTGTTCCATCGATAATGCCGTACAACAGACAAGCTCCGCAGCAACGGATTTCACAAACTTTGGGCATGTAAATATTAGTTGGAAACTGATTCATTTAAATATACAGTGTTTAAGTAATAAGGTTAATATGCTTGAGCTTACTTTGAATGAACATTCTCCCGATTTCCTCTGTATCACGGAGCACTGGATAACTCGTGATTACGGTTTAAATGAATTTAAGATCTTGGATTATGTTTCAGTGGCAAGTTACACGAGAAAAAATCATTTACATGGAGGAGCAGTAATATTTGTTAAACAGGCTATGAAAGACAGGTGTAAAGAAATAGTAAGTATCGCAAAAATGTCTGTAGAACTAGATGTTGAGTGTTGTGCTGTGGAGTATGACAGGGCAACTTGTGTGGTGGTACTGTATAGACCTAGTACATCTCACAATTTTGAATGTTTCTTTTATGTGCTGGAAAAGATATTAACTAAAATCTGTAAAAAATATCGAAACATAATTCTTTCTGGAGACTTTAACATTTGCAGCATGGATGTCGCCTCTTCTAGGGCAGCGGAGTTACGTGATCTGATCGGGTCCTTTCAGTTGATTTCATTAATTAATGCACCAACTAGGAGGGGGTTTTACAGAGGTAATCTTGTGCAGACATCAATCGATTACATTATAACTAATAATGATTCTGCAACGGCCAGAGTGTTCGATCCGGCGCTGTCGGACCATTGTGCTCAGGAGGCAGTTTTTGGTGTTGTGACTGGGAGCGGGGGCGCTTCGAACGAGCCCTCTTTTGTAAAAGGTAGACGTTTTTCAGGTTATAACCTGAAACTATTTGGACAATACCTTGATGAGCGACCAATTAAGCTTGGTCTGCCATCAGACACGCATGACATAGATCAGGTCTTTGAAGTGTTTTGGTTGCAATTCCACACCATTTTTGACGAGGCCTTTCCGTGTGATATGATTGAGCAAAAACAAATCTCTCACAACAAACTGACATATAAACCCTCTCCAGAGGTAAGAAGATGTTGCGAAAATTTGAAAACTCTCAACTGGATTAAAAAGAATTGTAATGATGACCAGGTAACAAATGATTACAAAAAATACAAAAAACAACTTAGCATGAAAATACAGCAGGAAAAACAGGACTATTATCATAACTTGATACAAAATTCAGATAACAAAACAAGAACGCTTTGGTCAATTGTTAATTATAAATCTGGGAAGAAAAGTGGCAAAAATAAGTCAATAATAATTGAACATAACGATAAAATAGTCAAAAATCCAAAAATTATAGGGAATCTATTTGGTAACTTTTTCTCACAGGACGCCCAAAACCAGGTACGATTGCATTTTAACAACTCTAACAGCAATTCTTGTACAACTTCATTGGTAAATAGGGAATCGTTATTTTTGTACCCGTTTACTTCTCTGGAGATTGAAAACGTTATAAAGAACCTGAAAATGAAAAAGTCTACTGGTATTGACGAGGTGCCCATCTCGGTTATAAAGCAGTACTCGAAGATAATAGCATCTTATATCTGTGACATATTGAATTTGTCAATAACTTGCGGCAGTTTTCCTGTGCAATTAAAGAAAGCAAAAGTAGTTCCAGTTGCTAAAAAGGGAGATAGTTTAAATATCCTAAACTATAGGCAAATATCCATATTGAGCGTGTTTTCTAAGATAATGGAGAAAGCGATGGCCAACAGAATTGAAATATTCCTACGAAAACATAGTTTGGTCACCAAGTGTCAATATGGTTTCCGGAGTGGTTTATCTACGGAGGAAGCTACTAGTGATTTTATACAACATCTTCACGAGGATTTAGATAAGGGTATGCGCGTGGTAGCTGTCATGTTCGACCTATCGCGCGCGTTTGACACGCTTAATCCGGGTTATGTAGGCGAAAAATTGCGATGCCTGGGCATACGTGGACCAGCAAATGACTGGGTTTTGTCATTTTTAAGTGATAGACGAATGGTGGTTTCGGTTGGGGGCACTTTTTCGGATTCATATGAGATAAATTTGGGCACTCCGCAGGGTAGTATTTTGGGTCCGTTGCTGTTTGTTTTGTATGTGAATGACCTGCCCGACTACATAAAGGTGGGTAGGGTGTTCATGTACGCGGACGACACAACCGTGGTTGTGTCTGGTCGTGATGGTGACGAGGTGAGTCAAAAGGTAAACACCTTAATGCGACAGTTTGGTGAGTGGTGCAAAGCAAACCACCTAATCATAAACCATGATAAAACATCGTTCGTAGAGTTCAGGAGCTGCCACCGACTGCCTCTCATTCTGCAACTTGCGGATGGAATGCACTGCTGTGCTACGGAGGGAAGGTTCCTTGGGGTCACGGTTGATCAGCACTTGTCCTGGAGGTCGCATGTTGATTACGTCTGTGGCAGGCTTAAGTCGTCGTATTTTATGATATACAATCTTAAGAACTCTCTAAGTGACCAACATTTGCTTTCTGTCTACTATTCGGAGGTGTATCCACTGCTGTCATACGGCATTGTTGTCTGGGGTCAGTCCATAGATGTTAACAGGGTTTTTGTGCTTCAGAAGAGAATACTAAGGTTAATTTTTGATATGCACAACTCTGAGTCATGCCGAGAACTTTTTAAGCAAAAGAAAGTTAAGACGTTGGTAGAAATTTACCTTTATAAGGTACTGAGTTTCATACATGGCAAAAAGCATATGTTGCCTAGACATTCAGACAATCATTCGTATTCCACTAGGCACTGCAGTCACATTAATTTAAACCATTTTCAAAGAATGGCGTACAAGAAATCCCCTGTGTATGCGGGTAGTGTTTTGTACAATTTGCTTCCGGAAAGTGTAAAGTCCACTGGAAACATAAGAACTTTTAAAGCCGGTCTAAAAAAATATTTAAGTGAGCGATCATTTTATGCGGTCGATGAGTTTGTTTCGTGCTCTGTGAGGCAGATGATTTAACTGGAATCTTTTTTGATGTTTTTGTACTTGATTGTTTTGTTGCTTAATATTGTTCATGTGTATTTTTGTTACATTGCGGTCTATATAAGTGTATACACATGTTTTTATCACATTGTTTCAAGCGCTGTGTTTTTCACATTGTGCGCTTTTATCTTTGTTTTCTTTTTTTTTTTGTAACTAAACAGCATAATTGTTTTTATACTGTACTGTATTATATATTTGTGTTCTTGTTATATTTTTTATAACTATTGTGACGAGCTTATCCATGTATTATGGCAAGAGGGCGAAAATAAATTATCTATCTATCTATCTATCTATATATATATATATATATATATGTATCACACCGATAACTCAAAAAATAATGGGCCGATTTTGATAAAATTTGGCATGTACCTTTCTTTTGTTAATAGCTTGGATAAGTTCGTTAGTCAGGAAAATCGGACGAGGTTTTCCGGGAAAATTTTGAGTTTTCATTCGAAAAAAATTCATATCTCAAAAAGTAATAAGCCGTTTTTAATAAAATTTGGCACATACCTTCCTTTTGTAAATGGCTTTGACATGTTTGTTAGTCAGGAAAATCGGACGAGGTTTTCCGGGAAAATTTTGAGTTTTTATTCGAAAAAAATTCATATCTCAAAAAGTAATAAGCCGATTTTAATAAAATTTGGCACATACCTTACTTTTGTAAATGGCTTTGACATGTTTCTTAGTCAAGAAAATCGGACGAGTTTTTCCGGGAAAATTTTGAGTTTTCATTGGAAAAAAATTCATATCTCAAAAAGTAATAAGCCGATTTTAATAAAATTTGGCATGTACCTTCCTTTTGTAAATGGCTTTGACAAGTTCGTTATTTAGAAAAATTGGACGAGGTTTTCCGGGAAAATTTTGAGTTTTCATTTGAAAATTTTTTTTATCTTAAAAAATATAAAATCTATGATAACCAAATTTGGTAGGTAGGTTTACGATATAAAAAGTAAACTATACACCAAAATTTAGATTTCTATGTTACAAGAAAAAAAAGTTATAATAAAATATTTTGTGCCAGATCATTTTTATGAAAATTCACTACCATAACGCACTTGCTGCGTCCCGAACTTTTATATGTATTATTTGGTTCTGTGGTATGTATAAATCTACGCAGGGCAGCTAACTAGCCTGCCTTTGTCAGACATTGGAAATTAATCACTTAGTGGTTTTAAGTCATGTCTTGCAGTTTTTATTTTTAATTTGGAAAAAGCTTCAAATTTTGTAACCAAGTTACTTCAAATTTACAAAGGAGGCTTATTTACTCCATTTATAGCTACATGTTAAGTCTCATTTAAGTTACTCTAATACTTTCAAAACTACATATTGTTGTATATTTTTCGGAGAAAAATGTCCGTTATAGCTGATTTACGAACTCGTCCGCGGTCTCAACAAAATGAAGGTATGTGCCAACTTTTGCTAAAATCACTAGAGTACTTTTTGAGTTATCGTTCAGACACAAACATACATAGACACACACACACACACACACACACACACACACACACACACACACACACACACACACACACACACACACATATATATATATATATATATATATATATATATATATATATATATATATATATATATATATATATATATATATATATATATATATATTAAATTCGGATGGACTTTGGATATGGGTTGCAGGGGACCTAATTCGCGCTTATTTGAAATTTTTTTCCGAAAATCTTACCATCGCTACCTCTCTTATTAGTGAACACTAATATAGAGTGTTAACGATCTTGCGATTGTATCCCTAAGGGCTAACTAAATGCTTTATGAAAAGCTCGCTAATAAAGAAAACGCCTTAACAAGAGTTAGATAATTAAAGAGATTTTTATTTTTTATTTTTTAAAGATACTATTTTCAAAATTTGTTTGCAAACACTAAATGTTACAAAATGATAAACGCCATTTTACAATGGTTGTTCAATGTTACCGCCCTGTTGTTGAATGCAAAGTCCCGCTTGACGTATCCATGAATCGGCATAATTTACAAGGCCATGCAATTGTCGCTGCTGCTTCACATGGTTCCGAAGATCCTCGGGGTCAAGTATTTTGTTGGTGCGTAAGGCCCAATAAAAAAATTCTAGGACTGTGAGGTCGGATGAGTAAGTAGGCCGCGCAACAAGACCACGTTTTCCAATTCATTTATTTTCGAAAACATTGCTTAAATTTTGACGAGTAAATGCTTAAAATGCGGGAACGCAATATCATGCGAAAACCACACTTGTCTACGTACATTCACAAAAACTTCTAAGAGTTTTGCAAATGATGTTGCAGAATAAAGGGGCAAATAAATGTTCGTCGACCAGTCCAGCCCAAAAGCTGTGCTGGATGATTGCGACGAACAGCTCGTGGATTTTTGAACGCCCAGATATAAGCATTATGACAGTTGCTTATGTCTTTACATGCAACCGTTTAAAACTCCAGCATGTTTCTTGTAGAAACCATTAAGGATGAGCTTCAGGTTTCAAAACTTGTACTTTTTGTACATGGAAAGGGTACAGTGTTTATCAGACAATCCGATTTGAGACATCAACTTGGCAAGATATTTTCTGAGTACTACTGGAAGGACCTTCTTTAACAAGGTTCAGATTTCATCTTCGGCATCGGGAACTAGTTGGTGTCGGTCTGGTCCACCACACTATCCTTGACGTTTTGCAGTACGTTTCTCGTGCACGTATTACTGGGCGGTAAATTTGTATAAAATAGGCCCTGGTGTGTTAGGAAACTGCTCAGTGTACAATCTAAGTCAGTAGCAGAACTTTTACGTGCTTCTCCATAAACTAATAACATGCCAAGGTATTTTGTTCTCAACATTTTATGTCAAACCAACAATGCAGTGATAACTGATGAAAATTGACAGATTGGAAAAATTACTGCCATCAGCCCCCTTAGAAAAAAAGCCACTGATAACTTATTGCTTAATATTAGATGCGTGTCAGTGGAAAACAGCGTCCAACAACAGGGCGAAAAATGAAAAATTCGTTTAAATGCATCCAGCACCCGGGCGATAACTACAAACAACTAGTGTAAAGTAGTGTTCATAATTTTGCAAATTTAGCGCCTGTACAATTTTAAAAATAAATTCTTACAAACAAATATAAACTTCTCTTTTTAGCAAATGTCTATTAAGGCATTAAACGTTAAAAGCCATTTTTACGTGTCTGATTACTCCTCAAATAAACACCATGTAAATTCTTGCATTGTTTTTAACATACATTTGGAGGCAAAAATAAAACTTAAGACTTTCCTTTAAAAAATGAGATAAGTTATATTTTTGAATTGTGATTGTAGCAATATTTTTTCACTAACCTGTATTAACTTTTTTCATTTGTAAATATATTCGCTTTAAGCCCAGTTACTCTAATAAACAGCTCTGTTTTAAACTTCATTTAACCATCACCAGCTTTATATATATTCGTCGTCTTTGAATGGCTTACGTCAGTGAAAAAGAACAGACAAGTAAATCAGTTTCGCTTAAACCGTAACATTTTCTTATAGGGTGTGCTACGTAATGTAACTTTAATTTTTTTATAGAATTTCAAGATGTTTAAATATCCAGGGTTTTTTATTTAAAATAATAAAGATATTTTGTGGATACTTGGTATAATCGGCAGCTGTAGAAGAGCACAAATATCTCTGATAAATGGAGCACAATGAAAACCTTATATACACAACATCTTTTTAATGTATTAAATACAGACGTAGAGTCTATTTCTCTGGCTTCACAAACCTTCTTTTTTTCTGTAACCGGTTTTGCTGCTTGACAGCATAATCTGACACGAAAACATTGCATTGATTTATACGTGTTCATGACAAATATTCAACTACAATTATTTTTGTTGTTGTAGTTGTCATGAATAGGTACGTATAAACCAATGTGATTCTTTCCTGCCTGAAGATCATATCAACGAAACGTGTTTCAGAAAAGAAACAGGAAAGGAACATTTGTGAAGCCACAGAAATAGTCTCTACGTCTGTATTTTACGGTTTCACCAAGTAAGGGTAACACCAATCAATGTTTTGAATGTATTCCTAGTATTTCGAAAAT
This sequence comes from Tillus elongatus, assembly GCA_964006375.1. Taxonomy (NCBI): domain Eukaryota; kingdom Metazoa; phylum Arthropoda; class Insecta; order Coleoptera; family Cleridae; genus Tillus; species Tillus elongatus. The sequence continues at coordinate 154,175,762 of OZ023263.1, read as the reverse complement.
GTAGATAATTAAATGTCGTTTTAACACTTACTATATACAAAGCGTAAATTAATGAAAAGTTATTGTTTTGCTTTTCCAGTGAAATGGAAATGATTGGAAATATTCAGTAACGTTTTTGTTGATTGCTACACTGCAACGTCTTGACTATGTAAGGAATATAACATTATTCATATAACCGCCTTGACTTCTGCCAGGAGCTGATTTGGTTATCCATATTCTTCATGACTTTCTTACATAAATCTGGCTGTATTTTGTCAATGACGCGTCATATGTTTTGTTTAAGACTATACATCTGTTATTCCATACTAACTGCTTAATACATCCCGGCATATTTTAGTTTTGATTAACTATTAAGGCACCTGCTGTTTTTCCTAATGGTATGACCCAACCTATATAGTTGTCCAGTCATCTGTTTGTATATTTTAAAAGCCATGATGGACACCTTGGCGAGAAGCGAGTATCCCAATTTCATCCCACTGGAATAAATCTTTTTAAAGTTTCACGAAAATATCTGTTTAGTATATAAAGTCATCAAATTGTACATAATTGAAAAAGAATCACTTAGAAATGTAGGATAACATTGCTGTCCCTCGGTATATTTCGATAAATTTTCCCTAATTTGGATTAGAATTGTAGGCAAACCGGTTAAGCCCCTTAATTTTTTATTTTTGTCGGTTTAATATGGCTTTCTGTGGCCAATAAACGTAAAATTTAAAGCCAACTTAACATACTCATATACACATCGTTGTTAGGGTTAAAACTTTGTAATCAAATCTCACAAAAAGATATCCATGTGTTCTGGATCGCATAATCTCAGAGGCCTGCTTATATCGCCGAAATGAAAAATTACGCGAACAGAAAACATTGTTTGCAATAACTCACATTTTTTGTGTACAGTGTACCAGGTGGTGTCATCCTGTTAGAACCACATATTCTCAAAGTCCATTTTGGGCAAGTGGCCATGGAAAAAATGCGCAATGCATATCACCGTAATGAATACAATTCTTCGTTATTGGAATTTAATATATACTGTAGAAAAAGTACTGTCCGACGTAATCTTTTTTGGATTTAGTCGAGTCCCATGAACTGAATGTGACAGCTCACGAATCCTTTTTTGCTTATAAAAGGGTTTAAAGTAAAAATAAGCCTCGTCAGGATGATTTATTTGAAAAATGGGGTTAGCAGTTCTCAGCTGCAAGCATACACACTGTCTATGGTCTCTGGGCTCAAGTCTATGAGTCCACTGTAATTTTTATGTGTGCAAATGCAGATCATTTTGAAATGCTCTGCAACAGAGATACTGATGTGTTCAGCTGCTGGATAGAGCTTCAACGTGAAATTCTCGGGTTAGCAGTCACAGTATGCTTTACTGCAGCGATATTATCGATAGCGTGACCCCTCTGTGCACTTGAAGTTGCTTGTCTAAAAGTAAACCATTTGTTTCCAATTTATAAATCAAGCTCTCAACTGAGTTGACTGATGGCACACGATTTCATCCTTTGCACGTACATACGAATCATGATTTTAATAATTACGATATATACCCGTTGTTGTGTTGCATACTCTTACATTATCACTTTCCTGTGTCTACAATAAGTGTACCGAACATTAAATGTTAACATCATACTGGACTGATTGCTTTAGCAGATTCGCGACGACACTGCTAACATCAATGTGTAGTTTAATTACTGAGTAATTTGTATTTGATGTTCCTGTATTGCTGTTGTTTTTGATGGTGGTCTATTATTGTTATCACTTCTTAAATCTTATAGTTAAGCAGCTTCCTTAGATGGCTTGTCTGCCGGGCTATAAAATAAATAAATAAATTGTCACAGTTGATTTTTTATCCACTACTACCAGCAGTTCCTCATGATGGAGAACATGAACAAGCTGAAATGTGTTTTAAGAGTGAAGCATCTGAAAATGCAAAATCAAACAAAATTAGAGCGGCTAACAAAATTAATTTATTTATAAGTTTAAACTTTATGTTACAAGTAGCTTATTTTAAAGGTGACGTGAGACTAAAGAGTAACACTAGTACGTGATATATTATTTTATCGATAAGAAGCCGTTAGCAATATTGTTTGTCGTTCTATTTGATCCGTTAGGAAAATCATACTCACGCTTCATTTTCCAATAGCGCACCGCCACTGGCTATGTGTATGATACTGGCTTGTCTGTTGGCTCTCGTACCCACCCGCTTGTCCCAAGTCTCCTTGTCGTCTCTTCTCGCTGACACTCCACCAATTTATGTACTCCAGCCTCCAATAGACACACCAGATTGAATAAATACATTTTAATTGAACAATTTACTCGATCTGACTTTTATTAGCTACATTCGTCAAGTGGGCGGTTAGTTGACTGCTTTAAGACCCTTAGAATAAAACAAAAGTTATTTACGATTGTGTGTTAAATTGATTTTGTCCTCCAATTATTACCGGAGACGCTTTTACTATGTCTCTGTTTTGCTATGCCGAGGAAAATAATTCCTAACATGTAATATTAAGTCTGTGTGTGTGTGCTTTTGTTTCTTTAACGTCGGCCTATTTCCGCGACTATGGCCAATCACTGACGCCAGGGAGCAGTTTCACCTGACTATCCCGGAAATTTTGCCGAACCCCAGCCTTTCTGTAAGAAGGGTAGGGATCTTTAACGTGCCCAACATCGCATGGACACGGGACCGACGGCTCTACGCCCCCTCCGAAGGGCGGAACGTGCAGACACTAAACTTGCTCAAATACAATGCCCGAACCTCGGTTGGTGTTAATGTTACAGTTTGTACTAAAAAAGTGAAAGGAGTACGCTGGGATCGAACACAGTACCCATCGGTTCAGAGGCACACGGTCTTACCTCTGAACCACCGAGATTCTAAAGTCTGTAAAGTAGCATTTTTAACAAATTTAAAAAAGGAAGACGTGTATGTTTTTTATTTTGTGTATGTTCCCTGAATGTTTGACAACTGTTGGATTAATCAGAGTGGTTTTAAGTTCGTTACGTTAAGAAAGGTCCCTAGATAAATATGTTTAGTTAATTTTGTAGTGTTTTTTGCATTAGTGACGAAAATACGCCGCTCAAAATTTTATAATGCAAGCGATTATTATTGCAAATAAATTTTTGACGATGGTTCCCAGCAAGTTACAAATAAAATCTCCATGTGCATTTAATAATATACAATAATATACTATGTGAAAACTGGAACCTGTGATGAGCACTGATAAGTACACTTGGAGAACCCAAATCACCACAACACATATTTCAAAGACTTTACGATCGTTTCGTTGACAATGTCAACGTCATCAGAGGATGAAAAATTCTAAAATTAAACTCAACAGCTACAGTGTATTTATATAGCGTCTAGGTAAGGAACTAGTTCGAAGTAAAATTGTCCTCGACGACCCATCTTTTGTCTATTGTGTAGTGAACCTACAAGGTTGAAGACTTTGCATTTGACCAGTTAAACACTCCTAATTTATCTGGCAGAATAATAAATTATTGTCAATAACTCGGCCGGTCTATACAGATACTAATCTCTACGCTTGTCTCGACTTAAAGACCCCCTTTCGTTTTCTTTGTATCTAAGAAGTCAATATAAATACTTGTTTTTTACATAAAAAAATCAACATAAATATTGTTCTTATGTAGAATGAGGAATTTGCACATTTTTTATTCTCCTCTTATCCAATTCTCCACATTATATAAAATCAATTGCGATATAATATTTAAATTTTTAACTAATAGTTTTCCTGTAAAAAAATATAGAAAATCAAAATAATTGTCTCCGCGCCAAAACGCAGCCGTAAAAAAAAGACGGCCTACTGTGACGTCACGATCCGGTATCGGCCAAACGAGTCTCGCTTACTCACACAGAAATCCTTATCTCACCATCAGTGTTTATGCGACTTACGTGTGCCGGATAGTTATTGTTATCAACTTATATTATTGTTAATATCTATATACTTGCATTAATTATTTTAAAAACTGTACAGTCTTATAGTATGGCTACAGAAGTTGGATTTGTCCAAGGCAATCTTATAATTTACCAAAAGTTTATGTACTTACTAGCAATGTTTGCGTTTTTAGAAAACAACTCGAATTTCATGGGTGCTGAGCTAAAAGGAGTGAAAGCTAGGAGGTACGTGTCCGATATGAACCTTATTTTATCCTGTAAATATCTTTGTTGGATTTTATGTAGTAATTTCTTATAAAATATAATGTAAATAAAAGCATAACCTGAAAATGTTCTCCATTCAAATGATATACAAGAAAAATATATACCATTTCTTTCTGATTTTCTCATCCTTAGGTACATTCAAGAATAATTTGTTGTGGGTAGTTATTGTTATGAAAGTACATTTGGGCACTATCCAGCACTTATAATATTTATGTCCAGGCACTGTTATGTCTTTCGCATTCTCGTATTGTGATTCTGAATCTGCTGTAGCCATCACACAGTCACGCACTAAACTAGATTAAACACAACTTACTACCTTTGAACCTATATTATACACTAAACACCAAAACTACTTAAAATTATGATTAAACTGCTCAGAATTCGATGCAAACACAAACGAAAACAAGACAACGTTAACTGGTGATGCCCGTGTAAAACGCAGATGTACTGGATCGTGACGTCACAAAGCTCTTCACCAATCAGATCGCGTTTTCGCCCAACCTGTCTTTTTTAATTATATTCAATATTTCAATAATTAATTACTAATCAGTGGTTCACTTTAAGGGGAGTTTACTTGTAGACATATATTTTTAAAGTATTTTGCTGTACTTTAAATACGTTTTTCATCAAAAGTAAATTATATGCAACTTCCTCATTTAGTTGAATTATTTATCCTTAGTTAAAGTTAACATTATGGGCCAAACACTCGGTTTGTTTTTTATTAAAAAAATGAACAGCTGTTATAGTGTTTGTTTCGCCAGATGTGCCTGTCGGCTTGCTCCAATATTCCCATAGTAAATTTATAGATTTAATTAAATAACTCGGTACCTTTCTTTTTAAGCTTATTATTTTTACATTAGATAAAAGCTCATAAATTTGTAAACCAGAAGATTAAACAGCTCTTCGACCTCTTAGATTCACTACACAATAGACAAACGTTGGGTCGTCGACGACAATTTTACTTCGGACTAGTTCCTTACCTAGACGCGATATAAATACACTGTAGCTGTTGAGTTTAATTTTAGAATTTTTCATCCTCTGATGACGTTGACATTGCCAACGAAACGATCGTAAGGTCTTTGAAATATGTGTTGTGGTGATTTGGGTTCTCCAAGTGCACTTTTGACAATAATATAGCTTGATTTGTTATAGGGCGGGAAACATTGAATTTAATAAAAGGCAAACGAAAAGAAAATACCAAGTTTGAAAATGTCTAGTTTTCTCCTTATATGTTTTTGGTTATTATAAGTTTGGTTGTAAATGACTATATTTTTCATGCATATTCTCAGATGGAATGCAGTGGATTTCCGTGATGAGGCCTAGGAGGCCAAGTAGTTAAGAAATTGTTAGGTATCAATTGTCGCTCTAAAACACATAGTTATGTTAGATCACGATTGCTTATATACCCGCAGGGATAGTAGCAATATAAAACTCCCAGACGATACGATAATTCTGTGGAAGGGCTCTATGTTGCTTGAAGAATAACGTTTGCCTTCTGGCATTCAGAGGTAAAATATCTAACATTTCTTTATATGGTTCTATGAGCCTCGGTGGTTCAGTGGTAAGAACGTATAAGAACGTGTGCCTTTGAACCGAAGAGTACTTGGTTCGATCCCAGTGTATTCTTTTTACTTTTTCAGTACATACCGTACAATTAACATCAACCGAGGTTGTGGCATTGCATTTGATCAAATTGAATGTCTGCACGTTCCGCCCTTCGGAGAGGGCGTAAAGCCGCCAGTATCGTGTCCATGCGATGTTTGGCACGTTAAAGATTCCTACCCTCATTACAGAAAGACAGGGGTTCGGCAAAATTTCCAGGATAGTAAGGTGAAACTGATCCCTGGCGTCGGTGATTGGCCATAGTCGCGGAAATAGGCCGACGTTAAAGAAATGAAAGACACATGCAATTTGTATGATTCCTGTAAACATTTTCGTCGAAGAGATGGGGATTAACCATCGTACCTCCAATTATTCCACACTATACACTTATAAAAATACTTAGGTTTGCAACATGTGTATTTTGAAAAGCATATTGGTAGCAATTATTTCTGTTGAATATTATACAATTGGTAAATTTAGTCTTATTAATCCAAATAGTGTTATACGGTAGGTTCGGATTGATGGCCATACACACAACAAATCAGAAAGAGAACTTGCAAATTTCCTAAAATCAACAATGCTGAAACTTTAGAGAATGGTTTTTTCAAAAATGAAGCGATGCATGTCTCAGTACAAGTCGTATTAAAGTGAAACCGCGAAATGCTAATTAAATTAGTTATGGTTCTTTAGATCGCACCTACATTTACTTAGATAACTCTGGTAATTTTAGAGCTAATACATCCAACAAAGCTATGACCGGAAACAGAAGGAGCGCTTTTATTAAATCAAAATCAATTTCGTAGGGTTACCTCGTCATCCTGTAACTTGCTGACTCTGTGTAACTTTAAGCTTATAGGGATATGGTTATGGACTGGTGGATAGTTCTCTGTTATACATATACATCTACAGAGTTCATAAGTTTCCTGAAACCCGCCATATTTGAGTATGAATTACTGTGAACTTTGTATCATGTCTTAAAATGCTAGATACTGTAGACACTTTGCAGACAAGACACGTTGATATCAGCAATTGCTGATGCTATAAGGTAAATATCTTTATTTTTGTCTGTTTTTATATTTTCTTTACTCACGTCATTAGTAGAAGGTTTCTTTTCGAACCAGTTTACACTAAAGTTTTGCAAAAATTATGCGAATAGGTTGCCGTCCTTCAGGGTAGAAATTTTGATATCTATTTAATACCTTTACATAACTTTTAGGTTTCCTTATATAAGCTATAAACATAGCGTTTTCTCGTTTATTAGTAAGATAAACAGAGGGGATATATAAAGTCGATAAACACAAAAAATAATAACTACAGCTAGTTGAGACGCAAAAATAACTGCTGTAATAAATTATTCATTGACTGTTGTTGCGCTTACTTGGTGAAACTGGTCCATACTACACACAGACTTGGAGGCCACTTCTCTGGCTTCATTGTTGCGTTTAGTTTCTGTAGGTAAATGGCGTAGCCAGCGCGTAAGCTAACTGGAGCAAGAGGCCCTTATGAATTATAGATGTTCTAAGATGTTCTTCAACGTTTCTGTGACTAGTTGCGCTGCTTGACAGCTTTCTCAGACAGATAATCTCTGTCTGGCTACGCGCTGGTTACGCCCTTTACCTACAAGGGCGTAGCCAGCGCGTCAGCTAACTGGGACAAGAGTCCCTTATGAATTCTAGATGTTCTAAGATGTTCTTCAACGTTTCTGTGACTAGTTCCGCTGCTTGACAGCTTACTCAGACAGATAATCTCTGTCTGGCTACGCGCTGGCTTCGCCCTTCACCCACAAGGGCGTAGCCAGTACGTCAGATAACTGGGACAAGAAGCCCTTATGAATTGTAGATGTTCTAAGATGTTCTTCAACGTTTCTGTGACTCGTTTTGCTGCTTGACAGCATTCTCAGACAGAGATTCAATGTCTGAAAATGCTCTTAAGCAGCGAAAATAGTCACAGAAGCGTTGAAGAACATCTTATAACATCTAGAATTCATAGGGGCCTCTTGCTCCAGTTAGATTACGCGCTAGCTACGTCCTTCACATACAGAAACGAAACCTAACAGTAAAGCCAGAGAAGTAGTCTCCAAGTCTGTATGCAGTAATAAACTATATGAAACTCTAAACAAATGTTTCTCATTTGTCTTAATGACTACTGAGGCAAAAACGATAAAATGCTTCTGTTTTTGTTATATTTAAATAAAAAATACATATTGTACACATTTTGAAAAATGCCGGTCTACTGTAGATAAATCTCATACAACACCTATAACTGAAACAAAGTTGACTATTGTATGTTGCATAATTTATACGATGTGGAAATTTGCATATCATTTTTAAAATCCAAAATTTGCTGGAACCTCCCAAAAATATTGGTTAAATATCTTAATTAATAAAAAGTCGGTACTCCGTGAGGTACCTAATTTTCAAAGTAACATATAACGTTACTTACTTTATCTTCTAAGCATATCATTGAAACTGTTTAAACTCATTTATGTTAAATTCAGTCAGTGGCTGATTGATAACTTTCCAATGCAATTTTCTTTTTTGCACACACAACTGCTAAATCAAGAGCCTCGGTGGGTCAGTGGTAAGAACGTGTGCCTCTGAACCGAAGGGTACTGGGTTTGATCCCAGGGTGCTCCTTTCACTTTTTCAGTACATACTGTAACATTAACATTAAACGAGGCTGTCGCATTGTATTTGAGCAAGTTAAATGTCTATACGTTACGGCCTTAGGAGGGGACGTAAATCCGTGGATCCCGCGTCCATGCGATGCTGGGCACATTAAAGATCCTTACCCTCCTTACAGAAAGGCAGGGGTTCGTCAAAATTTCCAAGATGGTGAGGTGAAACTGCTCTCTGTCGTCAGTGATTGGCCATAGTCGCAGAAATTTACCGAAATTAAAGAAAAAAGTGACAGACACACACAAAGTTGCTAAATTTAGGTAGCTATTTTTAGAAACAATTTACTGCAAAACATGTGAATTTTTAAAATCAGATCAATAAGAAACATCAACAAAATCGTGTGACGTTGCGTAGGATAGAGACGATTAAATCATTTAATATATCCACCTGTGTTTATTGTAATTAACTTTATAGTGCACAGTAATGTCCTTCTCTAACAACAACGAATATAGCTGTATTTTCAAAATTATGTTAATTTTTATTTCAGAAAAACCTCAAATACAAGTATTCAACAAAACTGAATTTTGGAACTTTTTATCTTTAGATTGGTGTAAATATATGCTAATTTTGTAAAAATAAAATCCTTTCTTTTGATATCTGGTTAAAAAAAATCGTGCTTTCAATACAAAAGTTACAGCGGTGTTTCCAGATTAAAAGGAGGTCATACAAAGAACCTTCTCTGAAATGATTTATAATTGTTCTTTTTTTATGAAATTTGGTATATATTTATTTTGTGGGGTGCCGAATGTAGTGATGTATTTACTTTTTTCCTAAAACGGCCCTAACCCTTTTTCTTATTTTTTGACATAGAAAAACTGCATCAGTAGGCCTTGGTCAGGTTACCTAGAGAACAATTTTCACAGCATTCACAGAGTTTTTTATTATCTTATATTTTTTGGTTTTTTGTTCATCAAAATAGAGTTATAAATACAAAAGTTACAGGGGTGTTTATTAACTGGCTCACAATGTATATATATATCAAGATTATTACTGGCAACACATACTAGTTTCGCTGTTATTTGAGCTCATCAGTGTGTTCTACCAGCAACAATCAAAACATGTCTAAAATAATTGGCTTAACGTAAGGTCTATGTATAAGCCTAGACATGGTTTTATTCTTAATACCTCTTTTAGTAAACAGCAATTTTACAGGGAGATAAAGGAAAAAAGTTAAAAGTAATGAACTTAGATTAACATTGACATCACAGGTTTTGCCATTGTTATGAATAACGTAAATCAATCTATATATATTAGAAATTGACAGTGACTGAATGAGCTCGTTCTCAAAGTCAAAATTCTTTTTAAATATAAAAAAATGACACAGGTGTTCGGAAATTATATACTGTTTTCCAAAACTTGAAACCACATTAAGTCGAAAATTTTAAGTGAATCGCCGGGTATGGTATGACCTCATTGTCTTCTGCACTGAATTACTTTTCCAGTGGTATATGGGTTTCCCATAGCTTCTAGCTTTGATGGTATTTTAGGTTTTAGCTAAAATTAAATTGACGTAAAGATTTTTAGTATTCTGCATAGTAGCCTATGGAATAACTAGATGCTAACATTATTGAACACTGTAGTTGTTCTCCCAGCCAGCAAACTGTATGTTTTTATTAATTGTGGCGGCTATACATTGTTGTAGAATAAGTACATACCGAGTGCTCTTTAATTGCATTCTGAGCACCATTGAAAGCTATGGAAGTGATTGAAATACTGATATTTTGAACTTGTTTTATTTGCGTGAACAATTTGGTAACATATCAGGAAGAACTTATCGATTGTTTAATGAAGTTAATTTGCCCTGAATGCACATAACCAAATTTAAAAGAATAGAATCAAATTTTATACCATAAGAAAAGACACACACTGTAAAAATCTACAACAAACCCATTACAGGTACAGAAGATAATGAAGCAAGTGTACTGGCCTATTATAATGCTTATCCTCATAGTTCAGTAAGATCTGCTTCACAAGATCTAGGATTATATTTTTCATCAGCACAAAGGATTTTTGAAGAATCATAAAATGCGTAACTATCATTTCACAACAGTTAAAGCACTTCGCTGATATGAGACGGATTGATTTCTGTGAAATATTCTTGGTACAGAACCAAGATCACCAACGTGTTACACAAAAGATTATCTGGGCCAACAAGTCTAAATTTTCCAGAGAAGGCATTATTAACAAAAGAAATTGGAACTACTGAGCTGCAGAAAACCCACACTAGAAACGAGAAGCCAGGTTCCAAGACTGTTTTAGTTTTAACCCTTTTGATATTGTGATGGATAATCGAGTATGTTAACTTACGTCCGAGAGATACATTTGCTTTTCCAGCAGAAGTCCTAACCAACTTTTTGGACGAGTTACCTTTGAATGTCTACCATAATTGCTGGTGTCAAAGTGATGGTGCCCCAGCACTCTCTTCATGAGATTGTTAATACGAATAAACTCGTATGTTACAGGATCGTGGGACTGAGCGTAATGGGCCATGGCCGCGCCTCTCACGATCACTGAACCTAATTTTACTTGACACTTACTTGTAGGGTTATATTAAAGCATATGTGTATGCTACTCCAGTCCATAGAAGAGAAGAACTGTGCGAAAGAGTGAAAACTGCTTTTGCAGAGCTGGATGGAACCCAGGTTAGGAACGCTACAGCAAATGGAGTTCTTTCAAGAATCGTTCAATTCCTGGAGCAGAAAAAAAGGTCATAAAGAAGATTTATAAACATTGGATTGTTATTTATAAGTTAGTTTATAAGCTTCAATTCATTACTTTGTTTAAAAATTTGTAAGTGCTATTGAATTTTTGGAATAATAAGCGTTAACATACATAAACTATAATAAGAAAGTCATCTCAGTTTTGATTTCGGCATCGTTAGTTCCATAAAAAAACAGAATAGTATTGTGAGTAGTATTGTGAAAGTCCCAACCCTCCATCTCTACTCATAACCGAAGTACTCCCAAAATCAACGAAATCCGGACACTCTGTACACGTTTTATATTAACATCAAATACAATAAAAATTCAGCCATTCCTTGCATAGTGCATTTAGATAATCATCCAACTAAACGAGCATCTAGCCGAACATTTTTCCAAAAAATTGCAGTAAAGCTGTGAAGAACGAAAGAGATTTGTTGTGTTGTGTGTTGGTGTCTCTTTGACGTAGGTGTATTTCCACGACTATGGCTAATCACCGACGCCAGGGAGCAGTTTCACCTCACTATCCTGGAAATGTTGCCGAATCCTTGCCTTTCCGTAAGAAGACTAGGGATCATTAACGCGCCCATCGCATGGGCATGGGACAGACGGCGTTACGCCCCCTCCGAAGGACGGAACGCGCAGGTATTTAACTTGCTGAAATACAATGCAACAACCTCGGTTGATGTTAATGTTACACTATGTGCTGAAAAAGTGAAAGGACAACCCTGGGATCAAACCCAGTACCATTCGGTTTAGAGAAACACGTTCTTACCACTGAACCACCGAGGCTCTCAAAGAAATTAAGATACATTTTTTTAAACAAGCAAGTATCATTTCGAATCTAAAAAAATATATTTTTTTGTGGTTGATGCAGATCTAATTTAGAATATCAGTAAAACAGATAAGTGTTTGATTTGTACTACATTATAATTTATTTATTTATTTATTTTCTAACATAAATTAGAGAAAGTACAATACAAATAAGCTAAACCGTGTGGCTACATTATATATGCAATTTGAAAGCTCATCTAAAATAATAATTTCATCCAAAGCGGTGTGTTCAGACTGTCGGCTTTGACAGTATATTTGTATCCTATATACAACTCCTTACCAGTACAGTTTCTTTAGTGGATAGCATTTGCAGTTTTGCTAAACTGTATTTAGTTTCTTGGTGATAAACTTCCACACCGCGTTATTAGCGAGAACACTATGTAGTTCTAAATTTTCTTTTCACTAAAATTCTGACATATACATATTACATAACATTTGTTTAGCCATTAAGTGAAGATTGGAACCTGTGATGAGCAAAGATAAGTACACTCGGAAAACCCAAATAAACACATATTTTCAAAGACCTAACCATCGTTTCACTAACAAAGTAAGCGTCATCAGAGGATGAAAAATATTCTAAACTACTTACAACTAAACAACACCTTTTATACTGAGTCTCAGACAAATTTTCTGTGTATTGTACTTTAATTGCCGGACGACGTTTTTCAACTTCCGTTATAACTTCACTCGCCAATGTTCGGAATATCTTGTATATCAGAGACAGAGCGCTGCTATATGCCTTTGTTTGCGCTCTTTCTTCGATATACAAGATATTCAGAAACTTGACAGGTATAGTTATATCGGAAGTTCAAAAACGTCGTCCGGCAATTAAACTACACAGAAAATTTGCCTGCGATTTTGTCTCCCTTTCGGTATCGGTCTTTACCTAAGGCTCAGTATAAAAGGCGATGTTTAGTTGTGAGTAGTTTAGAATTTTTTATCCTCTGATGACGCTAACTTTGTTCGTCAGGTCTTTAAAAATATGTGCTGTGGTGAGTTGGGTTCTCCAAGTGTACTTATTTGTTTAGCCACTATAAAATTTCATAAGATACCAAAGTGAAATAGTAATTTTTGTATCTGGAGATGCTACATCGTGGCAAACCGGCTGTCATATATTGTAACTATTACACACTCGTTTGTCTTATTAATAATATTACAAACAAATAATTAATTCTGAACTGCTTATAGTTTTTCACATCTAAAAGCAGATTTAAAATAAGGTAGATGACTTGATACTTAAGAAAATCTATTTAATACTTTTCCATTCCTCAGAGTTTTGTAGACATCGTCCTGCTGAATTCTTAATTATCAATGTATTTGAATTTAAATTTTATGGCAAGAAATGTCAGTGTAAACAGGATTTCGATATGTTTCAGTTTATTATTTTAATCGAATAGAAATCGGACCAATTACACCTCTAAGTTTTTGACTTCTATATAAGATGCAATGTATATTCTTTCTGGATATAAATAAACTAGTAAATAGATAAAATAAAATAAATATAGACTTCGTTTTATGTTAACACAAAACTGGCTAATGTTTCTCTTTTGCTAAACAGTCATCTAATTTTGATCATGATTGCAAACTACGCTAGTGACTAGTAGAAAACAACTGCTGCAAGCTACGCGACGATGAGACGTTTTGTCCGTGTTACTCCAACAGACATTGGTATATTTCAAAGGTAACGTGACTTGATTAAGAAACCTAAAAAAATCTATTAACATACAAATAAAGGCGAAAAGGTATTTGCTAAAAATAACTTATCAAAAGATGCAAAACCTGCATATATATATATATATATATATATATATATATATATATATATATATATATATATATATATATTATAACATGATTTTTAGCACGGCATTTCTGTATACTATACAAGGAGAAAGGTTAAGGGCAAGGCCGCAAGGAGACAACCACATACACGTGTTTAAGCTTATTAGACATCATCAGTGCGGTATAGCCAGATGACTTTGGTTGTTGTCCTCAAATTCAGGGTCTTCCAAATGATGCTGCAAATCTTCACTGGTTGCCTGTTGTGACTCAGTGTAGTTTTGCTTCTTCATCCAGAGTGTTCACATCATCACCTGGCTCTACCGTACTGATGATAGCTAATAAGCTTGAAACACGTGTATGCGGTTGTCTCTTTGCGGCCTTGCCCTTAACCTTTCTCCTTGTGTATATACATATATGTATATATATGTATATATATATATATATATATATATATATATATATATATATATATATATATATATATATATATATATATATATATATATATATATATGAGGCGTCTATAATAAAAAATCGTGACTATCGCCTGTGCGAAATTTGCAATTGCAAAACACAGAACTAGTCCATCTATTGATTCATTTTCGTTACTCTAATACTTTAAAAATATAACGTTTAAAAAAATATTTTTGTTCTTTTTTTGGGGGAAAAAATGTCCGCTATAGCTGAAACTCGTCCGTGGTCTCAACATAATGAAGATATGCGCAAAGTTTTGTTCAAATCAGTTGAGTACTTTTTGAGTTATCGTTAGGGACCCCCCCCCCCAGATATATATATATACATACATACATATATATATATATATATATATATATATATATATATATATATATATATATATATATATATATATATATATATATATATATATATATATATATATATATAACATCGCTCTCGCGCTCATTTGATTTTTTTTTCATAAAGTCTCACCATCTTTAACTCTCTATTAGTGAATTTTATTAATGAAAATTCACTAACTTGCGTGTGCTATTAGCCAGGGGGTGGCATCAGTCTCTCTCTACCCCCTTGCGGCCCTAAAAACAAAATCGGTTGTAGATAAGCTAAAATGTTACTAAACGGCAGCAGTAATCGACTAAATAAACTAAGACGTATTTGTGAACTAACATCTTCCTACTGTGTATTTGTGAATATAAAGAAAGAGCTTTTGTGTCTGTAATTAAATTACACCAATTAATTTGACTAACCAAAGGCAACCACAACTGATGAATAAGACAATTCCTCGAAATTTTCCTATCTAAGAGCTTTAAAAATATTCGGTTATTTATATAAGTAGGTCAAGTAAAGTTTTTAATTATCAGCAAAATCTATGACTATTTTAAACAGAATCTGTTGTATTTTTACCACCCTATAATAGACTGCCAACAAATAATTAGTGACGCCTTGTTAGCTATTTGTGTTCTATTTTTCTCTCAAATGTCTATCGTATCTTTTCTAGAAGTTTCCATAGACAATAGTCTTATCGAGGTAATGGGTTCTTCTGGAGACACGGGGAAAGCGTATTGGATGAAAAATACACAACGCTGTATGGCATGCCATCTATCAAGGACCGCATAGCTGGAAACAATGGAGTGAATCCGGCCAGAGTGGACAAAGATGACGTGGGTAGGGAGTTGGGAGATGAGAGGTAGAGTCAAGGGGGTGCCATAGTCGATATACCACCAATCTTAAACGAGTTCGGACTAAAATTCTCTCTGCTCCACTGTGTTCACTGGTCTTGGCTTCTATTCTGCTCTTTCGAGTACTCCATGAGTTACTCCGGTTACGTTACGAGCTACAGGAACGGATCTAGATTTACATTTCCCTTTAATAAAAATTGAATTGTTGGTTCCAACGTTACAAATACATTAGGAATTGCTTTGAAATAATGATTTAGAAAGTTCTGACGCAGTAAGTGCATTGGGATATCAAATTGTTATAAAAATTGCTTTCATTAAAAAATACTAAATAAAACAGTTAATGTGTTTTGTTTCTTTAACGTCGGCCTAGGGAGCAGTTTCACCTCACTATCCTGGACATTTTGCCGGACCCCTGCCTTTCTGTAAGGAGGGTAGGGATCTTTAACGTGCCCAACATTGCATGGATACGGGACCGACGGCTTTACGCCCCTTCCAAAGGGCGGAACGTGCAGACATTCAACTTGCTCAAATACAATGCTAGAACCTCGGTTGATGTTAATGTTACAGTTTGTACTGAAAAAGTGAAAGGAGAACCCTGGGATCGAACCCAGTACCCTTCGGTTCAGAGGTACACGTACTTGCTCCTGAACCACCGAGGCTCTAATCAAATAGTTAATACAACTTGAATCAAGTCATTACTAAAAATTGTTCGTGAGCCTATGAACAAGCGAGAAATTATGTTTTATTAACACCTATTGTCAAAATCGTAGTTGCCAGAAAAAACATGTTTTAATAAGTATGCGTATGGATCTTTGCATACGCGTGAATGGTCGTATCTCCATGTGTTATGTTTGTGGTTACAATACATCTTGCAAAGATTAAACACCATATTATATCGGACACGGCAAAAATCCTGACCAGAACAGAAGTGATCGCATGTCTAACAAGATACCAGATTCTTCTAACTGCTGAACTTTAGCTGTTACAAACGCAAATGAAAGCTGTTGCAGGTAAAATCGTTTTTACAACAAAATTCCACACGCATGATTACGTGGAGAGGGCGTAAGTCTATTTAATTATATGTATAAACCAATTATCGTTATAATAAATTGGGTTTACATGAAAAAAAAAATTGGAGGCAGCAAGTACATTGTGGTAGCAAGCTTTTTAATGCCAATAAGTATTTTTTCAACTAAAAGACATTGCACAAAATTACTTTATTATTTGCGGCGATATAAAAGTATTTCGAAAAAAATAATTAAACGATTCCGAGAAAAACGGGTTCGATTTTCCTGGCCATTAAAATTATCCACGCAATTCACATACAAGATACACCTGACAAGATAAAACACATCATGCACGAAAATTTGCTAAACAAATTTTTTCAGGAAAACTCAAAACAAAAGTACAAAATTTTACCAAAATTAATTTTTTCAGCAAGAACACACTCAACAAAGATTCCATGACAAATCGCTGAAAAAATAATTAAAAATGCTTCCTAAACAGCGAATGTTTTAGCGATTAAAAATGTTCAAGAGAAATAAAAAGTGTATCAAAAATTCGATAAAATATTTGTAGCGTCAAAAATTCGATGTAAGTTAGAAAATATTTTAATAAGATATAAAGTTGTGCTTAGAAAACCATTTTTAGTTCAATTTGAATTGAAGGCAGTGGATTTAGCATGTAGATGTGGACGTTGGTATTATAATCTCCTTCAATCATCGCTGTATACTTAAAATATTAAACATTCTTCACTCATCCTAAACATTTTTAAACTCTTGCACCTCGGCTTTTTTTAAAGTTGCAAACTTAAAATTTGGTACGTATTATACCCTCTACGGTACAACGTATGTACTGAATTTTAGTGAATTTTCATTTAAAAAAATTCACTAACATAGATGGTGAGACTTTGCAAAATTTTTTTCAAATGAGCGCGAACTAGGACTCCTAGAACCCATATCCGCGGTCAGTTTGAATTTTTATATGTTTATATATATATATATATATATATATATATATATATATATATATATATATATATATATATATATATATATATCCATCCGATAACTAAAAAAAAATAATTAACCGATTTCGATGAAACTCGGCAAGTAAATTTCTTTTATTAATGGCTTGGATGAGTTTTCCGAGGAAATTGTGAGTTTTCTTTCGAATTTTTTTTTTCTCCAAAAATTACAAAGCTGTTTTAATTAAATTTACTAGATATGTTACCTTGGGAGAGACCTTACCACGTACCAAAATTCAACTTTCTAAGTTAATAGAAAATTGAGTTATTCAAATATTAAATTTTCTTTCGAAACAAATTTTTTTCTCCGAATATTACAAAGTTATTTAAATGAAGTGTGGTGGATATGTTGCGCTAGGGAAGACCTTACTACATACCGAAATTAAACTTTCTAAGTTTATAGAAAATTGAGTTATTCAAGTTTGAAGCATTTAATAAAAATTCACTACCATAACGCACTTGTTTCATCCCGATTTTTTTAATTACAATAATATGATAATTTTTTCAGATAGAAAGTTTTTCTAATGTCTACAATCCTACTTACCCTAAACTTAAAAGTTTGAAACTTGGTGGTCAGGTTGAACTGGGTCTAGATTTTATTAAAACACGTTTCGGCTCTTGTTTTGGGGCCATTATCAAAAAGTTAAGGAAATATGAAAGGAAATAAACTTTAAGGTCTCAATCTGCTTACGCCTTAGTGCAGTGGATAAGGGTAGCTTGTGGTGTTGTAACTAGATTACGGGGCTTCGATCTGCCTACTCCCAAAATCTTACTGGAGATTGCCTGTTGCGTCTCAGTGTGTTCAACCCTAGACCTGAGAGAGGCTTTGAGGGTAGAACAAATTGAGACCTTAGACACGATTTCCAGTGAGAATTTGAGAGTAGGCAGATTCAGACCCTGTAACCGAGCTACAACCCAACCGACCCCTGTCCAATGCTTTAATAAGTTGTCAGATTAAGATCTTAGATTTTACTTCCTTTCGTATTTCCTTAACCTCTTAAAATTGGCTCCAAAACAGGAGCCCAAGCGTCGAGTTTTAAAACAAATATGGACAACCCGAACACCAAGTATTTCTTACACTAGTGGTCACAGAAACCTTTCGACCATACATGTATATACATGTATATATATATATATATATATATATATATATATATATATATATATATATATATATATATATATATATATATATATATATATATATATATATATATTTATTTATTTATATATCGCGGAAGCGTTGATACATACTTTGGAATAAAGAGTGATGGGGTTGATGCCTTTTTGACCATCGTTTATTATACAGCCGTTGTTCTGCTCCCCCATTATACTATTCGTTAATGTAACACCCTAGGATGTCAACATATTCCACAATAGAAATTTCGTGAGCTGCCACTGCTTGAACGCTTTAACGAATATTCAAAACCATCAACAATTACAAACCTAACAACTGATTTTCAAAAATTGAGAAGGATAATAGGCCCCGCTTAGCCAATATGAATGTAAACTGCCTACAAACACACAAGAAATAAAACTATATTTAGATGAAGTGAAAGCTAAAATGCCAGAGTACGTACTAGATGTTTCTGTAATTACATATAATTGCAAACAAACTTAAAAAATAAACCAATTTCAAAACAGGTATTAAAAAGCGAAAAATAATTGTATTACTGGTTTACTTCAAGAGACAAAAAAATAATTTAAATGGAATATTATTATATGCGCTAGCTGTCCGAAGTCGGTGCCAAGCCAATAGGTAGTAGGTAGATAGGCTAGGTCCGCTCCCGCCACATCGCAACTTTCTCCGCGCAGGCAACGGAATGCGTGAGCGTGGGTTGGTCTTTGATCATTAACAACATATATAGGTATTTCATGAGAATTATAATCCGCTATTAACTAAGCTGTTTATATCGCTACGATTTTTGTGTTTCGGGCTTGGCACCAACTTCAAACAGATGAGTAGGTAGCGCATATAACAATATTTAATTTAAATTAATTTTTGTCTTTTGAATTAAACCTGTAATCCAGTTATTTTTCACTCTCTAGTGCGTATTTTGTAGTCGTTTAATTTTGTTGTTTTGTTAATTTTTTCCATTTTTAGTATAAATATACGTACGTAGAGAGTACAGGATTATAAAACTGCTATAATAAAATCAAAGTGACGTATTACAGTAGAACTCCGATCATCAAATCCTGATTTGGTGAAAATGGGACCACCTCAGGTGTAATATAATTCAGAAAAAATTTTTTTTAAAAATTGGTCCACAATAATTGAAAAAGAAATGGGTGAGCATACATAAAAAATAATTTTTGAGGATTTCCGTCGATTTTCCTAAGATCACATCATCCAACCCTGAGTAAAAGTGGGTCCACATCAGGAGTATACCTTTTGAAACAAAAAAAATATTTTTTGAAATTGGTCCTTAAATGACGAAAATATAGGTGAACACACCTAAAAAAATACATACAGACGAACGTAGAACCTCCTCTTTTTCTGAGTTCTGTCAGTTAAGTTCTGTATCCGTGATATTATTTGGATGATATATCGGTAAAAATTTGACACCAGGTGAGAACGTGAACCAAATAAAAGAGATTGCAGTTTATAAATCAAATTTCATTTTTTATTTACTTTCATAGGAGAAAAAAATAATAATTCCAAAAATTACCCCAACCAAATACCAAGAGGATAAACCAGAGTGGTGAAGATTTATTTTGATATTGTTTGAAAGTACTGGAGTCACTTATTCGACGTCTCATATTTTGTCGCTCTATCTTAATTGGTTTTCAAAATATTCAGAAAATAATAATACGTCTCTCCGCTTCGACAGTTCCTAACTCCAACAAGAATACCCGAAAGATTTAAAAAAAATCGACAGCAGGATGCAGTAATGATTCTGCCAACAGTGCCCTGCGGTTATCGGCGAGGCAACCTTTAGAAGGTTAGCCCTGTATATAGACTTTTGAGATGGTTTTATGGTTGTAAAACTATTGCCTAATTTAAGCAACTTTATGTATCTTGCAGTTTTTGAGGTCCTACTGGTGTCGACCCCCAAAACGACCTGCGTGTTAGAGAGGACAGGAACAAATATTGACTAAAGTATTTTACAAAATTATTCAAAAATTCAAATACTGTTTTTGAAAAACCAGTCCGTCTCATATATTATGTAACGCTTGACAGCGAACATGGTAGAAATGTTTGAAACATGTAATACTAAAGTTGCTTTGTATACTGTGGAACTGCTGATTTTCATTTTTTACGCCTAAATTTCCATCATCTTTCATCAACAAAAATTTTCTTATCTACAAAAGTCTATATCAATTATTACACTCGTCTTATAAATTTTCGAGGTCAGCTCACAATCTATCTGAAGCTTTCAGTTGATACTTAGTACAGATAAACTACAAAAATATGTAATATAAAGTTTGACGTACGTAGCAGATGTAATTTACAGATACACCCTGTTTATTTAAATATAAAAAGTTTTGTGCTGATTGCAAGAAAAACTTTTTATATTTACCCAAGCAATGGGATAAACATCATACAATCAAAACTGCCAAACATTTTGTTGGAACACTATCATATAGCTAAAGCTAAAAAATATAAGCTTTGGGCCCTTATCATATAGCTAAATGTAAATATTTCAATAAAGATACACATTTAATAGCAATCTTTTAAGGCGCAAGGCAAATTATGCTTGATGCAATATTTACAAGGTTCACTTTTTTGTGTAATGTTATTCAATTTTAGAATACACCAGTTTTCAATAATAATTGCTATATAATCAAAATTGGCTTTAGTATCTGTCTTCTGGGGTCACTAATTCAATACACGTCCCATAGTTAAAGTTCAGGGTCCTACAGAAGTCTTGCACCAAGGGAGATATTGACTAAATGCACACAATTTAAGGAACGAACACTTAGAAATGCGCATGTCATATGTAATTCTATGTTTGAAGGTATTTTTTTATGTTTTGGCAACAGTAGTTTGTGAATAGGGGGCGCCATATGCAATTTGGGAAAACTTAGGTCATTAATCTTTTTGATTAATTAAATTGTTTTTTAATCAATAAAAAGCAGACTCGGAGGTTCAGTGGTAGGAACGTGTACCCCTTAACCCAACGGTACTGGGTTCTACTCTCAGCATGACAACCATTAGCTTTTCAGTACATACTGTAAGACTAACATCAATCTAGGTGTGTCATCATTGTGTATGAGGGATTTGAATGTCTGCACGTTCAGCACTCTGGTTAGAGCGTAAAGCAGTCGGTCTTGTGTACCATACGATGTTGGGCACGTTAAATGTGCCTAACCTTCCCACAGAAAGGCAGGGACTCGGAAAAATTTTCAGGATAGTGAAGAAAAATTGCTCCCTGGCGTCGGTGATTGGCCATAGTGGCGGAAATAGATCGCCGTTAAGCGCAAAATCGTAAATTAATTCTGTCAAATTAAATGTAATGGTTACTTTTAACTAGAGAAGATACAAAGAAATTTATTTAACTTAAAATAACATTACAACCTAAAGCACTGCTTTAGCTAAATCTGTAAATTGTAAGGATTTATAATAATTACTTATTCTAATAAGAACCGTATTTAAAATGTCAGTACCCACGATATTAAATAATATTGTCAAACCAGATAAATAGTTTCTAGGTCTGTATCGAGTATAGAACGGTTTCACCAAATAAGGCCAACAACAAATAATGGATTAAAATCCTTACGATTTTATATTAGTTAAAGTCTGTTCAATAATTTATTTCGTGGCTATTGTTAATTTTATTTACTTTATGTGGGACACTTTTTTTCCAACCTACAAACTCAGCTACAATACCAGCTCTCTTAAATACAATCACTGGATGGACTGCCTCCCCCTACTAACCTTGTTTCTGCTTTTTTTATGTAACATCAGCCCACCTCAGTGGTGTATTTTTATTATCTGTTAATAATACCCACAAACATCTGAGTTGAACTGCCAAAATACCTAAATATTAGATTCTTGGTTTATTAGATTTTTCATGACTTGTCGTCCTGAACTAACTTCGACGTCGTTTATATATATATATATATATATATATATATATATATATATATATATATATATATATATATATATATATATACATATATATATATATATATATATATATATATATATATATATATATATATATATATATATATATATATATATATATATATATACTTTTCCATTTTCTTGGCTTTCTTCTTCTATTAAGTGTGCTAAGTTTCAGTGTGTACATGATGATATATCTTCCTCCAAAATTTTACATATCTCAAATTTTTTCTACCTGACCATTCTACATATTTTTTTTTGTACTGAACTTATTTATCTTAGTATTTCAAAAACTGTATGCAATACATGCAATGTTAAATAATAATTTATTAGTAAAATACAAAACGCTTATTGCTAACAAAAATCAAAACGAACAACGAAAAATAAAGAAATTCTTCAAATGTGCTGCCACCAACCGATACACATATTTCAGCCCGTTTAGTAAATGCTTTGTAGGCATTTTGAATATGTTGAATTGGAATACCATCAATTGCCTCTCTCAACCTCAGTTTCAACAAATCAAGATCGTTGTTTAATGGAGCCGCGTAGACTTTCTTTTGAGATAGCCCCATAAATAAAAGTCCATTAAGGTAAGATCGGGACTTCTGGGAGGCCAAGGTATTGGCCCATATCGACCAATCCACCGCCCAGGAAATTCGTGATCTAACCATTTTCAAACGATTCCTGTTGCATGTGCTGTTTGTCTATCTTCTAGTGACATGTTATGCAAATGGTCTTGCAGAATATTTTCCAGCATTTCCAGATAACTGTACTGGTTCATATTCCGCTCAAAAAAATATGGCCCAATTATCCCAGTGTAAGAAACAGCACACCACATATTTACTTTTTTATGACATTGTCTTCTGCAATTAACTCTATAATTTGGATTTTCAATATACCAATGCCGTGCATTTTGGGAATTTACCATTCCATTAGTGGTGAAAGTGGAATTGTTCGAAACAATAGTACTTCTGCCAAAATTGTGATTTTGCAGATATTGCTCGTCGTACCATAAACAAAAATCTAATCGTTTTGACTTGTCATTTTCTTCCAAAGTGTGTATAAGTTTTGCTTTAAAGGGTTTCACCTTGTTGGTACGATAAATTTGTTGCAAATGCGATTTGCTAATATTGCCAATTCCTAATGCCCTTCTTCTTAATGATAATTTCGGAAAACGCCTAACTGAATCTATAGCTAATGCAGCTGCAGTATTGTCTTCTTCATTTAGGTCGGATTTTGTATTCTTAACATTTAAAACACTCCCAGTACGCATACATTTTGTAACACATTTTTTTACACCAGTAGCGGAAACCGAATAATTTGGTCAGCGTTCAAGGAATTTTCTTATCACTCCCTGATAAAAATGTTCTTCACCCAAACCATAGGACCGCACAATAAACACTTTTTGTTCTGTTGTTAACACATTTTCCAAATAAGTAGTATCCCGGGAAACGAACAACAAGGCAGAACTCAAGTAGCCATGCAACTCGCCAATTATTTCTTCGAATGTCCAATTGTGCGTTGACTTTACTTTTTTTATTGGTTGAGATGAAAGCAAGCCTACCCCAAGTTTAATTATGGTAAAGCGTTTTCTAATACAGTTTCAAGTATTTTTTAAGTACACCTAATCACAGAAGCCGTCGAACGTCATTTATATAAAGTCGCAGCTAAATAAAAATCATAGTAGGCTGATCTGTTTGAAAATTGACATCCTGTTATAAATTTTAATTCTAAACAATTATTGTTAATAACTTTTTGTGGTATCTTCATAAACGAAGGTAGTTTACTCTTAATACATTTCATTACATCAGTTATAAACCACCCTGTATATTATTATATTTTGTTCATTTTCTCAACATCTCAGTTTAAGACAAAGCAGAAGCGTTTCTCAGAATATCACAATTTAATTCGATTTTTTTTTTGACACTTAGACCTCACCCACACTCAATCCGTGGACACACTATATATATATATATATATATATATATATATATATATATATATATATATATGTTTATTTATTTCTAAAAACCTATCCTCGGATATTGGCTTTAAAAGGCTATTTTGCGTCAATTTCAACTCAAATTCAAAAGTTGCGGTTTTCCTATTTTTCCGAATTTTTTACGAAATTTATTTATATACTTAAATACTGTTAGGTAGTCAATACTTAAAATATATTACTTAATTTTATATGGGTAATTTCTAACTAATAAATCCTTCTTAGCCATAATCTAACATTTTACATACCATGTCGACGTTGCATGTTACATAAGGAAATTCGAGATTTTTGAACGTGACCGAGATTGTATGGTATACGAGGCCAACAGTTTTATTTTATTTTTTACATTTAGGTGTTCCATATGCAAGCGAAAAGTAAACATATATATAAATCTACAAATATAAATACCCTCACGCCAGTAAACACAAACTAAAGTTTCTTACAATAAAAAAGACAATGAAGGGTTTGTATTATCTTAGAAGTATTTCTTTAGGAAATGGTTTTAATAATGCAAAATTAAATGATCACAAGAGTTGTAATGCACCTGGAAGAGCAAAATCCGCCATTTAAAATATTGTTGGATATGCCCTAAAAATCAAATAACTTGTAATATTTCAAAAGCATGCTCTATATAAGCAATCTTTTTAACTAACCGACTTCCTGTCTCTAATGGTGTAAAACATGTCGACTCTACATAACAAATTTTAATTTTAGCTTCCATCAGCAACCAAAGTTTATATTTAATTTAAGACATTAAAAAAAACCCCGCATGAATGCTAAAATTTAATTTTATCTATTGCAGTTGGGGTTATAAATATCGTCTAAGAGTGTAATTAGTATTCACTATATCTGTTTTAAAGTTTTTCTTATTTAAATTGTTTACAAGATTGAATTTTTCAACGCCATATCTTATACTTTACTTAGCAGAAACCCGATTATTTAACTGCATATCTAGAATGTGTTATCAACAAATATTTTCTACACCTTAAAAATTTTTTTTTGAAAAATTAGCAATGGATAAAGTACGTTAAAAATGTATTTTATTATAGAAAAACAAGCACATTATATTTTCAAATCAATAACCTTTGGGGAAAGTACGGTACTGTGTCCTCTTCCACGTTTCTGAAGCAACGATTTATTTTGGTTGTGTATTTTCGTGCCTCTTCGTTCCGCTCTGATTTCACTGGGGCCGTACAAAACGTCCTGCAAAAAGTTTTTAATGTCCTCTCAGTTTTTCAACGGCGTATTTCTTAAATAACGAATACCCTGTTTTTTTGTTTTGCTACGAATTATAGAACAAGGAAGGCGAGAGCTACTGATGGATATACATCAGCGATTATAGCGCCCCCATTCGTTTAGTATGAATTTTTAATCAAGGAATTGTTGCAAGGGTAGGAACAAACATAGTAGCGCACCCGTTTTTGTATTAGAGGGATATAGTGATTATTAATTCGTAAACTCCCCGATCTTCCTGGCTGGAAGCCTGGGTGGAACAAACAATGTTGTAACGCATTATATCAAAAGTCATAAATTTTAAAGGCTCTAATATAGGGTGAAAGTGTTAAATGGAATAAATTCAGTATATCAAGTAGTGTCTATATCATAAAAAAGTCTGAACGCAGCAAGTGCGTTATGGTAGCGAATTTTCGTAAAAATGTTTTTAATGTCGAATATGTATTGTTTTTAAAGGGACATTTGGTTGTCAGTATAACCTATATAGCAGTAACAATGTACCACATTTCATTGAAATAGCTTTGTTGTTTCAAAAACTACAAAAATTTTCCGAATATAAACCTAAAAAGTTCCAGGAAAAACTGGTCAACTTTCCTGGCCAACGAACCTCTTAAGCTATTTGCACACCTGCCAAGATATAAGTATTGACAAACAGACCCAAGTAGAATTTTTTTTAATGAAATTTTGCAAAAAAATATTTTACAAAAATGCACCATTTTGTTGGCCGAAATTGCCTTTCGTAATGTTACACTGTATTATATTTTTCACAAGAATTCGACAACTTTTATTTACAATAACTTACTAAGCATTCATTACTAACTACCAACATTTCACAAAAATGTTACAAAAAATGATTTCTACGGAAATAATAAAAACATTTCTGGGAAAACTTTTCAAA
Organism: Tillus elongatus; assembly: GCA_964006375.1. Lineage (NCBI taxonomy): Eukaryota > Metazoa > Arthropoda > Insecta > Coleoptera > Cleridae > Tillus > Tillus elongatus. Next base: position 154,149,108 of record OZ023263.1, on the reverse strand, counting down.
TTCAGCCACTATTTGAGAGTGCCTGTATACGGCAGCTCGATTTTTTTGACGAGTAATACAAACAAAAAGCTCTCTGAATGCGTTCTTTCCGTGGGGATCAGGTCTCTATTGGTGCAAACGCCTTTTTAAAATTTTTAATAATGTGTTTCATATCATTTTTTTTTCCTTAAAAACATACATTGTAATTCAATGGAAAATGCAAACATGCAATAATATAAGGGGTGTTCTATTAAAAAAAGAAAGTGTGTATCAGCAACCACTTATGGGCCACCCTGTGATTATCAAAATAGTTTTATAAGATGCAGCTTAACACACCCTGTTTTTAATGTATACAATTTTTGCTCGTGTATGGAGAAAAATATTGAGTTGTACCGTAGAAATGCGTCACCCTGTATATGTGTAAACAGACAAAAACTGAAACTTACCCGGTGTATGGGTTTTAGGGGTTCTAGTTCGCGCTCATTTAAACAAATCTTGTCAAAATTCATCAGTCTAGGAAAATTTGCTAAAATATAGTCTAGTAAACCATATAGCTGAAACTACTGCCAAAGCATCAGAAAGGGGTCTATTTGAAATGGATTTTTCTATAATATTTTAGTAAAATGAAGGACAATGATGGTGGAAGCTGAAACTTGATGCTTTGTAAAACACACCTAATACAACATTTATTCTGCACAATCCGTATTTGTTTCAGATTATTTGTCTGAAAATTGCAAATTTTGAAGTATCAAATCGCGACTTCGACGTTTTAAGAAGAAAAATTTAAAAATTTTCAAATTATTTTTTCTGCCACTTCTTGACTTTTTTGCGTCAAGAAAACTTAACCGTTGTATTTAATATCCAATTGGGTGTGTTAACCACACAAAATATATTGTTCCTGTGCTTTCTTTTGATCACCAGTGGCACCCAATTTTTTTTCTTCAAATGCCTATAACTTTTTTCCGTTTAATGTAGAAACTTCAATTTCGGCAGCTAAGGTAAGTTTGACAGTAGAAATGTATACGCTAAATTTGGTTGCAATAGATTTGTTATTTTTGGAGATACAAAAATTTTCCGAAAGAAAACCCAAAATTTTTCCGAAAAACTAGTCCAATTTTGCTGGTTAACGAACTTATCCAAGCCACTTACAAAAGGAAGGTACCTACCTCCAAATTGGCCCCTTTATTTTTTATATTATCGTTGTGATATATATATATATATATATATATATATATATATATATATATATATATATATATATATATATATATATATATATATATATATATATATATATATATATATATATATATATATATATATATACAGATCCCGAAACATGTCATTTTAGGAGTAGGTTTAGAAACCACATCTTGCAACGTGCAATTTTATCCCTACGATCAACCCACTTCGAGTCACAGTCACAATCCACAAATTTTTAAATATGAGCTAGGGGCTTGTGATACCTCATTTAAAAGATATTTTCATTCTCTACTCAAAAATGCTATGGTTTTAAGTTTAGTGCAAAAATAACAGCAGAAAAAAGAATTCATCTGATTGAGGAACTTTGCTACAACACGCTAAAAATTAATGTTATTGCTTTTAGTGAATTTTCGTAGAAAAAATTCAGTAATGGAGAGATCCCGACTTTTGAATTTTGAATTTTTTTTTGCAAATGAGCGCGAACTAGGACCCCTAGAACCCACATCCGGGGTCAGTTTCGATTTTTATATGTTTATATATATATATATATATATATATATATATATATATATATATATATATATATATATATATATATATATATATATATATGTGGTGGGTAGGTTTATGATATAAAAAGTAAACTATACGCAAAAACTCAGATTTATATGTTACAAGAAAAAAAAGTTATAATAAAATTGTTGGTGCCAGATCATTTCTATGAAAATTCACTACCATAACGCACTTGCTGCGTCTTTGAGTTTTTTTCATTCCTGACGATGAGAAAAAATAAAAAACTACATCGATCTTAATGTAGCAAATGTTCAAAATGCATGCCTTGAACTTCTTGGCAGCATCCTGTACGTAGATAAAAATGTCTTCTAATGTTAATCAACATCTGACTCGTGACCGACCTAATCGTTACTTCTTCTTAAGTCACTTAAATCGCCTGGTTAAGTTTTGTATACCATACTTTTCGTATATTATTCCTATAAGCAGAAGTCTAATAGCGTAAGATCTGGTGATCTTGCTGACGATTGTAAGAATCCTCGCCTCTCTATCTACTGACTTGGAAATATTAAGTCGAGTTATTGCCGGACATTGATTTCGCAATATGCTGGTGATTCATCGTGGTGGAACCATATCACATTATTTTGGAGCAGCGCTAAATAACTATCTACATTAAAAATGCCTTCAATGAAAAAAGGACCAGTGCCATGGTTTCCAACTATTTCTGGCTAAACATTTACATTTTCAGGGTATTCCGTATATTCTCTTATCCACTGTGGAGTTTCTCTAGACGAGTAGCAACAACTTCGACGATTAGCATGGCCGTGAAATGTAAAACTGCACTCATCAGAAAACAAAACATGTTCTAGGTGGATTAGTCTGTTATATAACATTTCCATCATTTGTTCACAAAAGGAAGTTTTTCTATCAAAGCCGTCTTCCTTGAGCCATTCAGTTTGTATCAATTTATAGGGATGCATTTTATTTTATTTTAATATTCAAGTAATCGATGAATGGCTAACATTCAATGTTGTGGCTGCTTGTCGACTCGAAGGGTGTGGGTTTTCCTCAAACTTAAGCATTATATCCAATTTGGTATTATTACTCAGTGCATTAGAAAGTTTTTTTGTATCTGCCTTATGTAAGTCAATTTTAGGATTAGGTTTAAAAATCGCATCCAACATGTATCCAATCGCTTTTTATTTTACTAATTGTCTCGCGGGATATACGTAGGTGGCAAATCGACATTTTCATCTTGAAATAGGCGAGCAACCAATTATCCGTAGAATTGTCATATAATACATTTATGTTGAATAGACCTAGTTTCTGAATTGCAGTTATTAACTGACTATAAGTGGCGGTTAGAATCACACAGCCAAAATCAAAATTACCTATAAGTGTAATGAAATCTAATAAATATTATAGACCAAGATTAATTTTTGTTTGGTGCAAAAGGTTTAAAACGTATAAAATATACTTTGAAAATTGTATAGTTTTTCTTCTAACACAGCAAAGTGACGATCTGAAACGTCAACATTTTTTATTTTTAAACAGACATTCTAAAAAGTATGTGATTATGAACTACACACATTCCTAGAAGTGTGTTTAACGAGGTCTTAAAGTTTGTGCTTCAACAGCTGTTGTTCTTCATTGGAAATAAATATTAATTACTAAATAATACTTTTATTTATATGCATGTTCCAGAATAACTCTGGAAGGCATGTCGCTATTTTAATCAAACCTGACACATTTGCTAGCTTTAAAAAATACTATCGGAGTAAGACCTCTAGAGATGGAGTGCAAAGGAGGCAACTTGTATAAACACCGATACTAATGACCATTCCAAAGTTTTGATGCTGACAATTCTGGTAGCGTTAAGATATTGCTTGGAGATAAAACACTTCCTAGCACTCCTAGCGGGAAGTGAGATTTTCTACTGTATTTTATAATATAATATTCCATAATATAATAAATATATTTTCATGCACAATAGAAGACTAAGCTAAGCAATTTGGACAATCAGCTGGTATTGATTAAACAAAAGCTTAATTTAAACCTTTAGTTAAAATTTGTATCATGAATTGTATAACCTGCTTGAACACCATTGTGATGTGATGTAAACTCTCAATATATAAACAGTATTTTTTAGCAATTGAATTATTTATAAGTAACATGAATAAACTATATATATATATATATATATATATATATATATATATATATATATATATATATATATATATATATATATATATATATATATATATATATATATATATAATTTACAGTGGTAGAAATGTAAATATATACGATGTAATATTTTAGGGCTAAAAAATTTAGAAATTTAAGTGTATTATTCTTGATCAATATTTGTAAAAAAAATTCTTTAAATGTTTGCACACTAGGCCCGCGAGAACACATATCCGGGGTCAGTTGCAAATGAACAAAATGTGCCAAATTTAATGCCGATGGCTCAATTACAAAATATTTTGATATTTTGTCCCAACGTGATTAGCACCTCCTTGAATTTTATTAGAAAATACCAGTTACCTTGTAATATTTAAATTTATGTTTTAAAAAATCTCATGAAACGACATTCTACCTCTATTTTCATGTTAAAGTGCAAATTTCAACCAATCAATTCCCTATATCTCAGCCTTGTCCAGGAGAGATTTTGCTATACAAAAAAAAAAAACAATCCGAACCGTTCGCTGCTACCTGTGTACAAAATTTGAAGTCGATAGCCCAACCCCTTCTAACCTTATCACCAGCAGACATATCGACTGACAGACCGACGGAACGACACAACTTTTTACCCTCGCAAATTAGGTTTCTTACTTGTTTTTAGACTTTTACGAGGTTTAAGCTGAACATTTTTTTCCGATTTTCCGTTCCTGTCATCATACTTCCAAACATTTAGGACGATTCTAAAATGAAAATAAAGTGATCACAAAAATAGTTACTGGCACCACCACCAGACTTCAGCAATCGTAACGAGGTTAAATCAAAAGTCGCGAACTTTTTGCAAATATGTTAGTAAAATGAAGAACAATGGCGGTTAAAGTCAAAGCTTAAGCCTTTGTAAAACACACTTCTAACCACATTTTGTTACACAACCTGTACTCGTTTCAAAATCTTGGTTCAAAAATCACCAATTTTAACGTCCCAAATTATAACTTTGACGTTAAAAAAAAACATAAAATTTTCAAAGCAAATATTTCTGGTACGTACTGGGCTTTTTTAGCCAAGAAAACCCAATCAGTCACACAAAGTATGTTGGTCTGGTGGGTTTCTTTCACTACCAGTGGCAGCAAAACTTTTCCTTGAAAGTTATAATTCTTTCCTACCAGATTTCATTGTCATAGCTCTGACATTTTCGGAGACACAATAATTTTTGAAAAAAATCCAAAATTTTCACGAAAAAACTAGTCCGAATTTCTGGCTAACGAACTCATTTAAGCTAACTACAAAACGAAGTTACTTACCATATTTAATCGAAACCAGTACATTATTTTTGTAGTATTATATATATATATATATATATATATATATATATATATATATATATATATATATATATATATATATATATATATATATATATATGAGTGATTCTCCAAAAATGATACTTTTTTGTATCATTACTTTTTTAGACGTTTGGCTCTTCATTTGGGGTTTTTGAGTATTAACCGGTCTAATAAAAGCGTCTTCATTTTTCTCTTAACCATAATTGATAATAACTAGGTCTGGATTGCTAAGTTTTACTAGATTCGATTCCCAGTGTTCCCCTTTCAATTTTTCAGTAAATATTAGAATTAATTAGCATCAACCGAGGTTCTGGCAATATATTTGAGCAAGTTGAATGTCTGCACGTTCCTCCGCTTCGGAGGGGGCATAAAGTCGTCGGTCCCATGTTCATGCAACGCTGTGTACGTTAAAGATCCCTGCACTCCTTATAGACAGGCAACATTTCCAGGATAGTGAGGTGAAACTGCTCTCGGGCGTCGGTGATTGGCCATAGTCGCGGAAATAGGCCGACCTTAAAAAAATGCTAATTTTACATTTTTGTACTAAAAATGTCATTCGTCTGGATTGTAATCAGTAGAACCTTCCACGATTTGACTGCAATAAAAAGTATTGTTCAAATACTCTAATTTTAGATTATCACATTAATATAGAAAACACATTACTGCTTAGCCCAAATTTGCATTGAATTTTTTTTTTAACAATTTGAACTGGAATAATAAAATCATAATTGCTCTAAGTCCATCATTCCTCTAGTTATTGCGATTGATTTGCTATTTGGTGAGCAGACGGTCTCAGAGTTGCTCTGTTTCTAAAAATACTTGCTTGTAACTACCACCTGATAGGTAAATGTTACAGAAAGGCGTAGACTGTATACATTACGACGTTTTCTCCGAAAAACTACAAACTTAGTCTTGTGTCACAAGTAGGCAGATCATTACCCTTGAAAATGCAAAAACTTTTTGTCGGAATAAAATATATTTTACTGCAATCACACATTAACAACAATTAAACAGCTTGTTGACCGACATATTATGAGGTTATGTAGATGAACCTCAGAGACATATATGTAAAGATAATAGAATAACGTCGTTTCACTGGCATCATTCTTCTGGAACCGAGAAACCCAGAGGAATAATTCACTTACCAGAGGAATGACACGAGCCTTCGATTACAGGTAGAAAAAGTTACCCCGTAACTTGGTAGGAATTTTTATTTGCTCAGTAGTATGTAAAGTGTTTTGCACTTTTCTGATTAATTTTAGGGTTTTTTGCAGTATAATAATGGAATATAATAATCTGCGGAAGATAGTAAATCCAGAAAAGCGAAGATATGAGAGACTCAAGAATGATCGTGAAGGTAGAGTGAAACTGAAAGAAAGGAGCGTAACCAGTACAGAAAAAAGAAAGAGAAGAAATTTGTTAGACCTATAAATGAATTTAACCAAAGAGAACAACGCTTGAAAATAAGGCAGTGGCGCAAACACTGCCAGACAATGCGACCGAGGAAAAACAACTGGAAAATTGATGGAAATTTATTGAAAATACACTCCACCATCGTCTCCTGCTCCAGTACAAGGCAAAATATATCAACAAAAGAAACACCACAGTGTATTGCAGTAGAACGTATAGCAGAAACAAACAGGAAACACAGAGGTCGGCTGTCAAAAGAGAAGGACATAATTATAGCTAAAGTAAAGAAAAAGTAGTTAATTATAGAGCTAAATATCACATACATAAGAAAGAGAAGAAACACAAATCCAAAAAAGAATGTAACGTTTCGCCTGGTACTAGAGTCAAACAAATTATTTTAGCAGAGAAGCCAAATCCGGAAATTGTCAGAAAGGTTGTGTTTACTGAAGCTATAAAAGACCAGTCAAAAATGAACTACCAACAACTGACAAGTGATTACGATAAAAGTAATTTTAGACAAATATTACACGTTACAAAAGACTCGTCTGAAAAAGGTTCCGTTAAGCTGTAATTTCCCGCCCTAAATTTCACACCCTAAGCTCTTTGAAAAATGACACATTTGAATATTATTTCTGCTCACTAAGCTATTGTTTAGAAGTGTCTTCAACTTCAGAAGAATATATAAACACAGATCATCCCATCACCCATTATCGAATTTTTTCTACGAAAATTCGGTAATAAGCAAACCTCGTGTCGAACTGACAACTTTCTTTTGTTTTGAAATGGGGTGAAAAGTGTGCTGCAGAGAATCTATTTTTTTGTATATACGTACTCGTATCTCATCCTGTGTAAGAAACTCTTTTAAAATTAAAAAAGAAACGGAAAACATAAATAGCTAAAAATAAATCATAATCGCAGCTTCACACATTTCATCACTCGCTTTTTTGCATATCCACTTCAATATTGTATACCACGTTTAACCATAGTACTTCTGATGAATTATTTAATAAACGTGATTGATTTAAGTGTCTGATATCTTATAAAAACTCCCTGTGCTTGTAACGCGGGGCAGACCCAGTTTTTTGTGAAAGTCGTAAAAAGCCATCCCACTCCGATGAAGTTGTTTGTCAAGACTCGACTGCAGATGTCAGCAACGCTTTTCGCCGATATTTCCTTTGGCTCTATGTCTCGTAGCGGTTTACTAGGTTAATATTGGCGCTACTGACATGCCGGGAGGTTGACACTTCTCATTTTGGGAAACACAAATACCCAATTCCCCAGTTCTGCACCATATGCCAGTTTCATTACCTAGAGTCCCCAGTAAATAAAACACAGGTTATTGATTTATTATGTAATCTTTTTGTTTCCCTAACAGACTAGGTGCATGTTGAATACACCATATTTTGGTAAACTAACTGAAGTATACAGGATGGTAGCTTTTAATTGGCTAGCTTGAATACGCTGGGGCCATATTGCACAATGTACTACCATTACTTATATTAATAATAAATAGCATAACTCCCAAAGACAACCTGTTCCACTAAATTTCACAATTTTTTTTTAGTAGACTATTTATTTTTAAGGAAACTATTTTTCTTTGGTTCTTTTAAATGATAATATGTGTTAAATGCATTTCTCCTTACAGTGGTGGTATTTTTCATTAAAAAGGGCTTGTACTTTACTAAAGAGGTTATCAGTAAAGACTGTAGAGTAAATATGTTCTACTTAATTCCAATTTTTCTTAGTAGCCTATTTATTTTTTTTAGAGAAATATCTATCTTTGATTCCTTTAAATAAGAATAAGCTTCTTGATCAACGTTTCCTTACAGTGGTTGTGATTTCTACTAAAAACTCCTTCTGCTGTACAGTAAGGCTATCAGTGAAGGCTGTACAGCATGGCTAATGCTGTAGGGTAAAGGTATGAGAATCCGATGGAACTCCGGCAATAGTACTGAAAGTACAGGGTTGCGCATATGTAACGCAACAAGGCCATAACTTTTAAGCCGAGAAAGGCATCGGACTCACAATAAGCAAGATTGCATAACAGATTATTCACGGCTATTCAGTGGCTTTATCAACATTTCTGAAGAACTTCCTTTTTGAAGGGTGACCAGCCTATAATTTCAGAAATAGCAACCTGGGTTATGCCACACATTTTTGGAAAGCGTATTCAGCCTAATTTTTGATGGTATTAAATATCTTCAAGTTACCTTTAGATCCTTGGTGGTACAGAGGTGAGAACGTGTGCATCTGAACCGAAGGGAACTGGGTTCGATTCCCAGGGTTGCCCCTTCTCTGTTTCAGTACATACTGTAAAATTAACATGAACCAAGGCTGGGGCATTGTAATTGAACAAGTTCCATGTCTGTCCGTTCCACCCTACGGAGGGGACGTAGAGAAATTGGTCCCGTGTTCATGCAATGTTGGGAACGTTAAAGATTCACACCTTTATTACAGAAAGCCACGGGTTTGGCAACATTTTCAGGATAGTGAGGTGAAACTGCTACCTGGCGTCGCTGATTGGCCATAGTCGCGGAAATAAACGGACGTTAAAGATCAACAAAAAATTACATTTGGCATGAAATTTATTTGGGAAAATGGTAACATATCACTTTTTTGAAAAATATACTCAAATGGAGGCCCTTGTACTTTTTGACAATAGTAAAGCCTCCTGTCGAACTAATAAATGGAGTTTTGCAGTGATCCGTTAGGCACTTGTTGAAATGCAATCACAATTCGGTCTCGCAACTGTTTCAAAATCGCAGTGCGATCATTGTGTAAACAATGCTTTTAAATTGACCCCAGAGCCAAATTCGAGTGGAGACAAATCTAGCGATCTAGCTCGTCACTCAGTTGGTCCTCTTCTGCTCATCCGTCGGTTAAGAAATGTCACATTGAGGTATTCTTTTACCTCTTGACTGAAATGAGGTTGGACCCCCTTCTTCTTGAAAGTAGACATCACTTGTCCTTAAAGCTCAAAAACATATGGAATTTTTTTTTTCAACAGACAACGAAGTCCTATGTTCCGTTGAGGAGTGGATAACAACCTATTAAATATTGCACACAAAGATTATGTTGTTGACAGCCCGTGTCGCAGGAAGTTTTATAGCAAAACTTGAAATTTTTATTTCAATACTTGTTCTTCACTCGATAAAAATATTTGCAAAAAATACTTAAAATAGACCTTTTCCCTGATGTTAAGGTAGCAGCTGAAATTAAAGACTTTGTGATTTAAAAATGTTATTTTTTTATTCAACAAAATAAATTTAAAGAAATCTCTCTCTTCAGTTTACAAATCTATGAACGGACACACCATATATAATCAGTAGAAAAAGTTTGAATGCAGCAACTGCGTTATGGTAGGCAATTTTCATGAAATTTTTTTATAGCATGGGAAATCCCCTAAAAAATAAAAAACAGATATCAGAAAATAATGGAGCAGTTTGATGAAGCTGAGTACATAAAGGTTTGAATATACCACAATTGAATTTTCTAGGTTGACGGAGAGTTCAGTTATCAAAATTTGAAAGAAAAGTGTTTATTGATGCGCTGCCACAAGGTAATCGTTATATGGATAGAAACATAGAGCACAGCATTTATTTTTTCATTAACTGTTGTTGCTCTTACTTGGTGAAACCAACCGCTCCATACTAAAAAAAAGATCTGGACCCTTTTTCTCTGAGTTCCCTCGTGTTCGTTTTCTTCTCTATTACCGGTTTCGCTGCTGGACAGCATCATCAGGCAGGAGATATTTGAATTTATTTCTACGCATTTCTGGCAACTATAAATAAAAGCTATTTGCTATGTTATGGTGTTTTAATCAAAAAGTTCTTTAGAAGAAAATAAATATAAAAATGACAAACATTGTCTTTATAAAGTTTATGTGATATATGTCAATGTTTAACATGAAAGTAGAATCAACTTATTGCAATAATAACCATAACAATAATTGAAAAATCAAGAACAGCAATAATGCAAGTTATATATTCTATATAACTAAAATATTGATATACATTAACTTATTACGGCGTATGCGCTCAGTTTGATATATTTTGTTATAAAGACGGGTTTTCAGGAAAGAGGAATCCATCAAATTAGTTTGTTCATTTAAAACAAAGTAGTTCATATCATGTGTATGCCTTGTTACTTCCAAAACTTCAAAAAAGTTAAGCTTGCGGTTGTCATTACAAAAATGTAGTTACTCTACGAGATTATTTACTGTATATATGTTGAGTATCGAAAATAGGTTTTCAAAATGTTGATTTGTTAACGTAGTTATTGCTAAGTGCAGAAATATGATCCCTGTATCTGGTATTAAGTTCTTCTAGAAGGTTAGTCGGCGTATATTGCATTATAATGTGTACAAGCTGAATTATAAATTACAGCTTTTTTTAAAACATGGCATTTTTTCATTAAGCAGCAATTCACTCGCGGTGCTGTGAAATTTAAAAGTTATATTTTTGTTTGTACTGGAGTTAAAAATTACTTTGATCTTTTCTGACAGGTTTCCATCGAAACATGTTTGTTATCTTTATTGTCTCTAATATGTGGACAAATTAAATTAAGCGCTAATTTGTATTGTTCTCTATCTATCCTCTTTTTAACCATTTAGCAGAGTAACCATTATTAAATTCTATTTGCTTAATTATTTAAATTTCTTTTTCAAAATTCGTTTCAAACATAGTGATTTTATTAATGCACGATGTATCATTAAATGATAGTCTGACAGATTTAATGAAGAAGGGTAACATCAACCGTATGGTAAAATTATGTTTACGTAAGTAAATCTCGTGCGTATTGGAAAATCAAATGAACTATTTCCTAACTGTCTAATAATTGATGCTAAGAAGTTCATACTTTAGCTTCTTCTTCTTTTAAAGTAAATTTGTTTGCATGAAGGTTGATAATAAAATATAAAATCGCCTTCAATTATGTCGCACTACCTCAAAAACATCCTAAAATGTCACCTACATATTTGTACCAATTTTATTTGAAACATCTGATGTTAGAATTTGGTTTGCACAACGCATAAAGCTTCTGCGTGGAAAACAAAACTTGTTTAATTTTTTCTATTTATTTTTTCAAATTTAATAACGTTTACCTATTTTTTAATAAAATCGAATGCTATGAAAATTCGTTAGCATAATGCACTTCCAGACTTTTTAATTGATGGTCACCTTGATCGGACTGTTTGTTCATGTAATTTTTGATTTATTCAATATTTTTAAAACTAAATGTTCTTAAGGCTTCCCTATACCTCCGTTTTGTATTATTTTTAATTTGTTTGTATTTACTTTATGCTTCTTTGTATATTTATTTTATCCACCGATTTTTATTACTTATAATCTAGCCCTCTATATGTAGTTACATACTCTGCCTTGGTAACGCTTATTGAAGTAAACGACACATTCAATAAATTTTTCCTTATTTCAATAATAAAAACACAACATACATAATATCATTTATTCGCTATTTCTCTGCACCATCTATCAATTTTAAACTCATGTTCCAGGATATATTCCAGCGAATAGCAGACATAAATTTTTCTTGAAATGCGATAAGCACTAAGGGCATCATTTGAGTGTCTTAACAACTTATTATTGATTTATGGGTTTCTTTTAGTAGCTACTTTTTCGTAAAATTACATAGAGGGAATCGTTCGATTGGTTATTGAGATTCAATATCAGGATATCCTGAATCGCGTGTTACGGTCACATATTGCCCTAGTATATGTTCCTTGATGATATTTAGATTGAACACAGTTTATTTTTATATAACAGGATTTCTCTGAAATAGTTACTGGTTAAAATTTATTCAACGAAAGAAATCTCATATTATATTTTTTGAGCAGTTAAATCACCCACGCAGAGGATTTAGTAATAAGGTGGTACAGCTGATTCCACATAAAATAGTTTTTTTATTTATATATTGACCTTCATAACTGTGTCAATACCCCCTGAAGTTGGGGAACCATATACATATAGAAAGCTTTAGTAATAATAATAATAACAACCAACCTATCCATTTATCGTTGCAAACCCCCAGATATAGTGACCAAGGATTCTGGAGACACTTGCACCTTGATTGACGACTCAATTCCTAGCAAAGCCAATGTCCATAAAAAGAGTCAGAAAACATTCGTAAATACCGGGATTTGGCAACTGAATTTGATTTGGCAACGAATGTCCATAAAAAGAGGCAGAAAACATTTTGAAATACCGGGATTTGGCAATTGAAATAGAACGCATGTGCGGCATGAAGACAAAAATAATACCAATATTCATAGGGAAACTCGGCACTACAACTCATAGACTAAAATTTCGCTTGTGACAGCTCCCTATATGTATGCTTCATTGAAAAACTGTAGAGACAGGCGATATTGGGGCGTCATATATATGGCAGGTCTTACTTACATATTGTCATAAAATGCTCTGCGAAAGTTACTGGAGTCGGACGGATGAGTTTATTTTAATCAAATATGCATCAGGTGTTTGAAAATATACTCGTTACATATAACTTGAAGGCGGATACTCAAAATCTTCCACATAGAGTGCTAAAATATAAATAATATTAATAATAAACGTATGCTCACTTGATGTTTGCTTCTGCTCTAGACGAACCAACGACCTAGCCATATGGCTTGCAAGATATTGTGGTTGTGGCTGTTAGTAATAGATGCCGTATTCACTAAAACTTTGTCTTCCTAACATCACGTCTACTTAGTGTGAACAAGCCCGATATTCTCTTTCTGGACTTTAAGCCTAGACATTTTTTTCCTGATCGAATTTTCCGCCTCAGCAGAGAAGAATATGATAATGAAGAAAACATAATAAAGAAAAAATATCGTGACCTCAGTTCTGGATTTAAACGGCTTTATACATGGGGTTTCATAAAATTGCTCATACTAATAATTGGCTGTCTCATAGGGAGCCAGCTTTGTTAAGGAATTCATAATGATTCCGGCTTGACGATGCAAGTCCTTACATTAGGCTCACTTCATATTGTACCTGCCTATGATTAATATAGAAGAGGTGGCATATCGCCAGTAATTGGAATGTTCTTCTTATTTTACGACATAACATCTTATCATTAACAAGACAATCGACAATAAATAATGTCGATTGCGACCACTACCAACAAAAGTTAACACGCATCAGAAACATGGTACCATTGAAAGAGAAACTCTATATGTAGATCAATGTGGAAGAAGATTCTAAGATACAGGAAAGATAAGTACAATTGGAAAACCCAAATCACCACAACTAATTTTTAAAGACCTGACGATCGTTTCTTTAACTATATTAGCGTCATCAGAGGATGGAAGTTCTAAACTCCTAACTATTAACGTTGTGTTTATGTTAGGTGTCAGGTAAAAAACCGATACTCTAGAGAGAGGCATCACAAACAAACTTTCTACGTTTATATTTTTATTTTTATTTCCGGAAGTCCATTTGAAAGTTCCCGTTATACTTGTATAGATGCAGTTTCGGCACCTTTTTTATCAAATAGACAGCGAAAACTCTGAAGAAGTAATGGATATCGGTTCAAATAAACTTTTGTTTATGGCCTTAGAGGTATAAATACCACCGTAGGCATCTAATTTCACCGGTTGTCTAACATTTTTGAAAAGTTTCCAGTTTTATTTGTCTATTTGGTAATTGCTATCTCAAATATGCTAGGCCCCGTATGACTTGTCTAAAGTACCGTATCTCAGCTGTGCCAGATGTTCCTTAAATTTTGTTTCTATGGCTCGTTTAGTTTATTCAACGTATTTATGATTAAATTAAAATATTTACAACTTACTCCATAGGTACCTGACATTTCAATGGCTTTATTCTTATATTTTTTATTACCTAACTAATTGTCTAATATATTTTTGGTCGAAAAAGTAAACTGCAAATCAGGTTTCCTAAAAAGGCTCTTGAGAACCTTCCTGATTCGCGGTTTAAGTGGTAAGTTCTACTTTATATTTTCTAAATATCTTGGATTTCGCTAATATTTTTATGGTTTTGTGTCTATTAATTACCTTATTTATTGACTTACAAAAGTAATAACTATCTATGTATTATTACGTGAAGAAAAAACTTTGTACCCATTTTTAAGCACACTGCGCATACGCAGGGGTGAGAGATTTGCCATAGTTCAAGTTCATATGAAAAATGAGTGCAAAACGATAAAATTTATGTGTAATATGTGTTACAAATAGATTAAATAAAATAAAATATGCATTGTTTTTGTTCATAAATCCGTCAATGTCAAACACATATTACTTTATGGTCAAACAGATGTATATGCAATTCAAAATTTGGGATGTAAATTGCTCCTATAAAGCATATTGCCGCAGGTATGGTAAAAAGAATAATAAAAAATTTCGGTCCCTCTACAGCTCAAAGGATGATACAAAACCAAAATATTTTAAATGGTAATTACAACTTATTTACTATTATAAACAAAGGTTAATTTTTATTGTCGAAAAATCTCAAGAAATTGGAAGTAAATAGATTTTAAAATGTTTCGTCTAAAACGTCAAACGGACGATTTTAAACGTCAAAATTGGTAATATTCAAATAAAGACTTTGATATGAATGCGAGTTGTGAAGCATACATAATGCGATATTGGTTTCGTAAGGTCTAAAATTTCTGTTTCAATAGCAGTTGTTCTGCATTTGAGTAAACTGTTTACAGAAAGATCATTTGAAGTGGACCCTTTCATCAGGATTCAGTAGCAGTTTAAATTACAGAGTTTGTTTTTAAAAGTGTTACATCTGTTGATGTAACAAAACAAGTTTGCAAAAATCACTTTTTTCTTTCAATAAAGTAATAAACGGACAAACCATATTTATCCAGTTGTCAAACTTTGTACGCAGCACATGCGTTATGCAGTGTATTTTCGAAAATGACTTTTTTCAAATTTTAATATGAATTTAAATTAACCCAGAGAAGTTAATTTTGGTATGCAACAATACTTTTATAAAGGTAAATGAGAATCCATCAAACCAATTTTATAATTTTCGAGGATACAAGTTTTGGAACTTAATTTTATTAGGATTTAAATTTTTTTAGGAGAATTCGCTACCATAACGCACTTGCTGTTTAACTAATAAGCAAATCATTTTTTTCAGACAAACGAAATGTTTATAATAATTCTACTTCTCCGTTAGAATTTTAGGATGATAATATATGCTTTGGTTGGGATGAACTAAACCTGTGCGGATGCTTTTGAATGCTTTGAGCAAGATGCTTGAGTTTCCATCTAGAAGATAAGTTAATGTTTTAGAATTTGAAGTGATTAGAGCATTATGAAATATAAAAACCAGCAAGTGCGTTATAGTAGAGAATTTTCATAAGAATTGTACACTATTATTATACGGCATATTAGTAAAGTTAATACTTTAAAGGTCCTGGTACGCCCACATTTGAAGAATTGTTTCGAAAGTGTTACCATCGATATCTCTTTATTATCAAAAAAATCTTGCGTTCTAACTCCTTTTGAGAAAATGCCCGAAACTCAATTTTCGATGAAGCTAAAGAACTAAATTTTGCTATGTCTATAAATAGTGCAAGTATCTTTAGAAGAAACTTGTATTAAAAATTTCATTAGAGTTACACGAAAGATTTCCAGAAGGAAACTTAATTCATATTTAGAAAAGTAAGGTATCTGCAAAATATAAACGTAAAGATCATTTTACTTATTAATCGCCAGTATAATTTCGTTTTAGTCAACCTAATCAAACCGGTTTTTTTAATATCAAGGATAACAAAATTATAATTTCAGACTCAAAGGTGACAAACTTATTCAGGCATTTTAAACAAAAATAAGATCTTGTTCAAAACGTATAAAATCTGTACAGCATTGTTTCTCCAAATGTCAAAATAAAACATAAAAAACATACCTTCATCGAGTTGGATTCGATCGCGTAACTTTCTGCTTAGAAGATAACGACGCTGTCTCTGCGCCATGTAAGCACACGTTATCTGACATTTTGTTAACATGATACCCCGGATCATGCCCGGGATATTATATATATTCAAAGTATACGTAAGAATTAATTACAGAATTAGTAGCATTAGCATTGAAACACATCCCACGACTCTTGCGGTCTTATGTGATGTCTTATGTTTAAGTTTAAAGATAAAAGAAACTATTTTGGAATCATTTTTATAGAGACTTGGCTTGATTTTGCTCACATTTCTACAATATTATGCGACAGCATAGTATATCTATGCTGCGCTAAAACTGTATTTTAGGGCGTTGATAAAGCTAAAAATATAGTGTCTTTTAATAATTGATAGAATCCCCCAGTTAAATAACAATTACTTGCAAATTTTCAATTTCATGTCTTCTGTCATTTGAGACCGAGATTTCACGATTGTTGGTTCGGGTAGTATGTTTTATGCCTGGTATGTATTTAGTTTGGTTACCGTTGATGTATGGTTTATACCTGTTGTATGAATCAATCTCCGCGTGGCAGTTAACTACTATGTCTGTCAGGCATTGGATTTTAACTATTAAGTCGTTTCAACCCATGTCTTTGGGATTTTATTTTTAATTTGGAAAAAACTCTAAATATTGTGTACCAAATTACTTAAAATTCACAACATAGGTTTATTTGTACTATTTCTAGCCATGTGTAAAATCCCATTCCAGTTACTCTGATTTTTACAAAAATATAGCGTTTTCAAAAATATTTTTGTATATTTTGCGGGACAAATATCCGTTATAGCGGATATACTAACTCGTCCGCGTTCCCAGCATAATAAATATATGTGCCAAGTTTCGTTCAAATCAGTAGAGTATTTTTTGAGTTATCGCGCGGATACATACATATATACCATTATATATATATATATATATATATATATATATATATATATATATATATATATATATATATATATATATATATATATAAATATATATATAAACATATAAACATTTTAACGGACCCTGGTTTTGGGTTCCAGTAACCCAATTTCGTGCTCATATGAAAAATTTTTTTTTAAAGCTTTTCATCGTGACCTCTCCAAAAGTGAATTTTTCTTAATGAAAATTAATACTAACTCGTCCGCGTTCCTAACAAAATAAATATATGTGCCAAGTTTCGTTCAAATCAGTAGAGTATTTTTTGAGTTATCGCGCGGAAACATACATATATACCATTATATATATATATATATATATATATATATATATATATATATATATATATATATATATATATATATATAGGGTGTCTTATCCCTGGAACACTCACGTATATCCCGGAATGAGTCCCCGTTTCTAGAGATATGTAAGGTTTTAGGTCGTGCGTGCTTTTAAGACTGAAACTATGCCGGTATTAACTATAACTATATTGCAGAACTCTATAAACATAACAATGGTGAAGTAATCAAATAACAAGTAACAGACTATCGTCTTTAGTTACGGGATCCATCTGTTATCGTCGTCGTCGTCGTGGATGTATGGCCTTGCACACCGTCGTTGAGTACCTCGGCGTCTCTAGGTACTCTCTCGTCGTACTTCTCGCGCACTATGTTCACTCAATCTCTCTTCACACTCCGACCGTCTCGTACGAACTAGTCATGTGTAACACCGTGTTGAATGACACTTTGGTGCTGACACCTTTCTATGTGTCATGAGTGTTTTTTCCAACGTCCGTCATTGTAATGACACTGACACACTATTAACTCCCTTGTCCCTCGACACACGCGCGTCACTCCGTAGCGCCCGCACATCTATGCATATCGTTAGCGGCAGAACGTTTATGCACACAGTTGTTGAGATAAAATTAATTCCCACAACTCGGCTCTCCTGACCATCATCCGCCTCGGATGATGAACCATTGTCATCTGAACACATTTTAGGCCATGACTTCATATATTCGGAACATGTAGAAGTGTAGGTTGGACCCTCGTGGAGACCTTCTTTCTTGACATCGTAGGTATCGTTGGTCTTGACCTTCACGACTCTGTATGGACCTATGAACTTCGACTTCAACTTCGACCCTGGGCAGAACTGGGTTCTTCGAATGACGACTAGATCATTTAACCCATAAGCGGCAGGTTTTCTTCTTCTCAGGTTATACGTTCTTTTATTTTCTTCCTGGACTTTGAGCAGTTGCTCCTTTGCTAATCTTCTCAACTCTTCCCTATCTTCTTGAAATTGGTTTTTCGCTTCTTCTTCGATGATTTTTCCTATCTTGATTTGAACTTTATCTTTCATCTTGACACCCATCAGCAATTCAAATGGCGTGGTTCCAACGCTTCTTTGGTAGGTGGAGTTTATAACTCTCTGCACACGATCTACGTAAAGGTACCATTTTGCTGGGTCTTCTAAGGATATCTTGGTTAGAACAGAAATGATAATAGAGTTAATTCGTTCTATCTGACCATTAGCTCTTGGTAGACCAGTAGTAATCTTATGATGCTTTACGTCATTCTCGTTACAGTAAGATTCGAATTCTTCAGAGGTAAAGGCTGTGCCTCTGTCGGAAATAATGTTAACAGGATTTCCGAAAGTCTTTCTTTGGATCTCGAGTTTGGCAATAACTTCTTTCGAGGAGGTGCTCTTCGTCGGATATAACCAGACAAACTTCGTAAATGAGTCAATTATGGCAAGAATATATTTGTAATTCTTGTTCGTAGACTCAAGAGGACCGAGGTGATCAATATGGTATGTCTGTAAAGGAATGTCATCTTTCTTAAGTGGATGTAAAAATTCTTCCTGCTTTCCATGCTTTCTGTTAGATAAGATGCAAGGAATGCAATTTCTAATATACCTCTCGATCTTCTTCTTTACATTCGGTATGTAGTATTCTCTTTTTATTAAGTCTTCAGTTTTTCTGACTGCAAAGTGTCCTTCTTCGTGTGCTTCTTTAATTATCTCTTGTTGCATCTGCTTAGGAATTACAACTACTTCCCTTTCGTCTTCCATTTTGTAAAGTAAGTCGTTTTTCAAGATATAATCTTTATACGGCTTTTCTTTTAAAATTTCCTTGATTGCCTTGATTTCGCCATCTTCTTCTTGACTATTTCGTATAGCTTGGGGAATGCTAGTACAAACCAACATAACAGGGTTTCTACTTAGAGCGTCCACATGCCTCATTCTGGTGCCTGATCGATGAACTACGGTACAATCGAAATCTTGAAGTAGTAAGGCCCATCTTGCAATCCTTGTTGATAAATCCCTCTTGCTCATAGTCTTCTCAAAGGCAGAGCAATCTGTCACAATATTGAAGCGTGTTCCAAGTAAGTATACTCTAAACTTCTTAAGTGCTTCGACTATTGCTAAAACTTCTAACTCATAGCTGCAATAGTTCTTTTCGGCGTCCGATGTCTTCTTACTCATGTAGTAAATTGGATGCATCTGGTTATCTTCATAGGAACGTTGGAGAAGAACGGCTCCGTATCCTTCCATTGATGCGTCTGTATGCAATTCTGTCTCGGCATCGTGGCAGTAAATATTTAGCACTGGCTTCTTGGCTAATATCTGCTTGAGCTTCATAAATGCATCTTTTTCTTTGAACCCAAATTTAAAGGTACGATCCTTTTTCAAAAGATCGGTTAGCGGCGATGCTATCACTGAAAATCCTGGAATGAATTTTCTAAAATAGCTGGCAAGTCCCAAAAAACTTTGTACTTGCTTTGTCGTCCTTGGTTCTGGGAACTTGATTACAGCGTTGGTCTTTAGTTTTGAAGGGTAGAGCTTTGCTTCCTCTATTCTGTGACCTAAGAATTCGACAGTTCTTTTAATAAACTGACATTTTTTCTTATTAATCTCCAATCCATATTCTTCAGCGGTCTTGAAAACGATTTTTAATCTTTCCAATGCGTCTTCGTCATCCTTGGCTGGAATAATTAAATCGTCCATGTAGGGCAGTACAATTCCTTTGTTTACTAGATCTCTGAAAACTACGTCGATGTATCTCATAAATACGGATGGACTTATACAAAGACCAAAGGGAACTTTCAGGAATCGATATTGACCTTGGTGCGTCACAAATGCTGTATACTTTCGGCTTTGTTCTTCTACGGGAACGTGAAAGAAACCATTCTTAAGATCAATTGTGCTAAAAACACGATCTTTTTGCAGCTTGTCTAGCTGATCTTCTATAAGCGGCAGCGGAAATCGGTCTTTTATTATCTTTTGGTTAATTCTTCTATAATCAATGCAAACTCTTGGTGTCCCATCTTTTTTCTTGGTTACAACCACTTGGCTAGCATATTCAGAAGTGCAGGGTTCTACTACACCATCTCGAACCCATTCCTCAACTTGGTGATCAACAATCTCTCTTTCAAAAAATGGTAGTCTTCTAGGACTATTGTAGATCGGTTCTTCGTCTTTGACTAATATTTTCATCACAACGTTTGCAGTTTTGCATTTTCTTGGTCTATACATCTTCACAATATGTTCAACTTCTTTTCTTATACGCGTCGGTACTTCATTTCCAATATCAAGTTCATCAAGTACATCTACTTGCATTATTTCTTTAATGCCGTCGCCGTCGTCGATCTTCTTGATGGTCATCCCACTTGGATTAATCGTAAGTTCAACATGTTGGAGAAATTCATGACCTAGTATAGCAGGATTACTAGACATATATTCACCGTTGACAACATGCATCTTGGTATCAACCAGTACGTCATCTAAATCGATCTGACAGTTAAAATAGCCCAAAGGTTTCACTTTTGACTTACCGAAACCATTTAAAACTATTTTAGAATCATGCATGGTTGGTGATCCAATACGTCGGTATACTTCTGATCCTATAAGGTTAACTTGGCTTCCGGTATCTACCAGACAAATAATATTTTCATTATTGATCCTTATAATTCTGTGCATTTTGCTCATCTTGATTACTTCAACGTTTTGCACATTCGACGTGGTGGGGTTGGTTGGAGAAGCGCCACTCTTTTTGTTTTGAGTTTGACATTCAAAAGATTTATGTCCAAACTTATTACATCTGAAACACTTGGTGCCTAGATTTTTAGATCTGCACTCATTCGACTTATGGCCTTGGTTACCACAGTTAAAACAACGAATTTTTGTCCTCTGCGTCGACTTGGCATTTGACATTTCTGTTAAACTGGAAGCTGTTGCTTTATTTTTCCCCGTGTTCGGCTTGTAAGATTCCTGTTTAGTTTTCATTTCGGCGTATATTCGCATTTTTTCCTTGAATTCTTTAAATGACTTGGCCCCATACAAAAATATTTTATTCGATGGTTCATCTGTTATACCATCTATGACATAATGCATTAATGCTTCATCTTCAACTCTGCCTCGATTAGCAATCTCCTTCATTATTAAGAAATACTCATGAATGCTTTCGTTTTTCATCAACTTTCTTTCAGATAGTGCTTTATGCAGTTGGGCACTATTTAATCTTGAAGAGTATTCGTCGATTAAAACTTCTTTCAAAGATTTCCAACATTTTATATTCTTTTCTCCTTGTATGAACAGCTTTGCGAGACCTGCCAATGATTTTTTTGCAAAAATAAACATATGCAGCTGATTCCATGAACATAGGTCAGCCATGTCTTCCATATCTTGAATCCATTTTTCTATTGGGTAGCCACTGCTTCCATCAAAGCGTTGAATCGAATCTTCTACGTCCCTAAAATTCATAGCAAAGAACGTTTTTCCATTCGATGAAGAGTTTGAATAAACAGAACAATTTTCTGAAAGATGATCTTCCTTCTCGGCTTCTTTCTCTTCTTTAGTCTCGTCGTCGTCACGCATAGACAGTTTTGTAATGTCTACTAGATTATCGCAAATGTTTTTTATTAACGCGTCTTTATCACAATTATAGTCCAAACACAAAATATTTGCAACCGACGTTAGGTCATTGTCCGAAAAATTAGCACTGACATAGGTGATTTTGTCTTTATATTCCTCAGAAAACACCCCGAAATCAAAACCGTTAAACTCGCGCAGTCTTAGTCTATTTTTTCTATCACCTTCGCTCTGAAAAATAAGTTTATGCAAGTTCTTTATAGCACTAGTATGAGCCGACTTTATATTGTTCAAAATAATGTCTATATCTCCTAACGTCTTCATATTGTTACCTCAATTCTTAGAACGTGTAGTGTGACTTCAGGTAGGTAGAACGTCGCTTACGTCTAGCTGTGGCTGCGGCCTTGCGTCTTAGGTCGAGTTCTGGCTACTGTAGATTTCCATAATACACTGTACACACTTATATTCCGGCAAGAAACTGTCTTTCAGCTACCACACTGTTTACATCGCGGCTGGAGCCCCCATTTATAGGGTGTCTTATCCCTGGAACACTCACGTATATCCCGGAATGAGTCCCCGTTTCTAGAGATATGTAAGGTTTTAGGTCGTGCGTGCTTTTAAGACTGAAACTATGCCGGTATTAACTATAACTATATTGCAGAACTCTATAAACATAACAATGGTGAAGTAATCAAATAACAAGTAACAGACTATCGTCTTTAGTTACGGGATCCATCTGTTATCGTCGTCGTCGTCGTGGATGTATGGCCTTGCACACCGTCGTTGAGTACCTCGGCGTCTCTAGGTACTCTCTCGTCGTACTTCTCGGGCACTATGTTCACTCAAGCTCTCTTCACACTCCGACCGTCTCGTACGAACTAGTCATGTGTAACACCGTGTTGAATGACACTTTGGTGCTGACACCTTTCTATGTGTCATGAGTGTTTTTTCCAACGTCCGTCATTGTAATGACACTGACACACTATTAACTCCCTTGTCCCTCGACACACGCGCGTCACTCCGTAGCGCCCGCACATCTATGCATATCGTTAGCGGCAGAACGTTTATGCACACAGTTGTTGAGATAAAATTAATTCCCACACACACACACATATATATATATATATATATATATATATATATATATATATATATATATATATATATATATATATATATATATATATATATATATATATATATATAAACATATAAACATTTTAACGGACCCTGGTTTTGGGTCCCAGGGACCCAAATTCGTGCTCATATGAAGATTTTTTTTCATAAGCTTTTCATCGTGACCTCTCCAAAAGTGAATTTTTCTTAATGAAAATTCGCTAAAATGACGCCACATGTAATAAATGCTGAACTTATGTGGCGACAAATGGTGGAAGCGCATCGTCCCTTGTCAATTTATTTAAGTCCTTATGGTTCCGCAAGTATTGGCTAATTTCAGATTTAAGTGAGGCAACTTATTATAATTAAACGATTTTAGTGTTCAATTGGGGGGGAAATGCAGTTTAATTACGTTTATATCAGATGACAATTGACCTTAAGATTTAAATTTAGTCAAAATTGCACCAGTTACAGCCCCAACAAATAAGTTTAATTTGTTAGATGCTTTGTACAATTTATAAACAATAAAATATATATATATATATATATATATATATATATATATATATATATATATATATATATATAAATTAGACAAAAGTAAATATATTCCAAAAATTATAACTAAATTGGAGCGATTTACTCTTAAAGGTAGCTGCAGCTTAAATTAAATAGTAAAATAAAAACCAGATTTTTTGGTAATTTAAAAAAGTGTATAAAACAACATACTTCTTGATTCATAATCAAAAAGACAGCGAACGCATTTCTGTAGCTATTGACACTCTAACATGGGGTACTACCTTACCTTATAATTCACTACCCAAGCAACATTTAAAATCAAATGGACATAAATTCATTCTTATCAAATCACTATCCAGTAAAATGTAAGTGTATCTTACCAATGTGGGAAATAAATTCAAAGTAATATGGATATCGATAATTGGCCCAGCACGGTATTGCAACCAACGCGTTTTTCTTATATTTAGGACATTTTAGTACAACATTGGGCCAGCAGACGTAATTTATTGGTGAATACATGGATCGCTTTACTTGAATCAGACATCCAGGCACCAAGTCCCGTGCTGATCGCTTCTCCCTCAGAACGTGCGTATCTTTAAAACTGTTCTGTTGGTTATGTTGGTACAAACAAAAAGTAGCAAATACGTGTGTCCATCTTAGTTAAAAAAAGACAACATATTTAATGACCAAAGACAACGCTTTAAAACTTTTTTTTTCATGAATTTTTTTCTTTTTCCTTTCTTCCTTAAGGTCGGTCTATTTCCGCGACCATGGCTAATCGCCGACACCAGGGAGCAGTTTCACCTTAATATCCTGGAAATTTTGCCGAACCTTTGCCTTTCTGTAATCAGTGTAGGGATTTTTTACGGCCACAACCTCGGTTGATGATAATTGTAATGTACGTACTCTAAAAGTGATAGGGAAACCCGGTACCCTTTTTTTCGGAGGTTCACCTGTTCTTACCACTCACCGAGGCTCTTTGGATATTGATAACAATAATAAAGGTACATCGCCTCCTGGAGCGGAAAAAAACTGTTGCTGTTATGTTTTTCTGTTAACATAATTGTTATACTTTGAGCGTCGCTGTTAAGTTAGTTATAATAAAAAAATATTCAAAATTCACTGAATTATGATGTTGATAGCTTGTGACGTGAACAGGCCAAATCCGTCTTATCCCCATTGTATGCACGCGTCTTTTTTTCTAACTAAGATTTGTTTACACGACATTCAACAAAAAATGGTTTTTAAGTTTCCAACACAATCAAGATTGATAGTTGAAAATTAGTTTAATATGGCTGCCTTTGTAATATTATTTACCTGGTAATGACTGTTGCTCTTTTTGGCCTATACGATGCAACCTGCAGTGGCAGAGCTAATTAACCAAACTTGATGGCATTTCAACTATTCGTTTAAAGATCTTTACTTCAGTGCCATTCTAATGTTAATATAACTGTTAAGTAGCCATTTATTTCTGAGATTTAAGGGTTTTACACAAGCGGAATGCAAAGGGGTGTGTTATATTGAAGAGGAAAACGTGCTTATTTCAAATCAGCGTGGAATTGAAACTCAGCATTACTTACACAGTACTAGCTGATAAAGTTGTCAAGATTTGCAGAGAGAATATTATTAAAATACTAATATAAAGTGAACTAGAGCCAGGCTTGTTATTTATTTATCTACTATTCATGGTCGCTCTGAACAAGTTAAGATGGGTGTTTGATGCACGTGAGACAAGTAGACCCATTTGATATCTGCAAAAGCTGACAAACAGACCTGTTGGTCTATTGTTGATTTTGTGAAAAATAACTGTGATGGGCCGCATTTTGGTGACGTATTTCAACAACTAAAATACCTTCAGCATTCACGAATTTATTTCACTGTACAGTTTGATCTTTAAGGACAATTTTTATTACGTTAGTTTTGGTAGCTATTTTCTAACCTGAGGTAGGCGCTTTGACTTTGAAGACAATTTCTGCAGTAATTAAAGCTGTATGGTCAATCAAAAAGCCATTTTGGGTTATCCGAATGCCCAAAGTATTTTCTGTGCTGGATTGCTTTAAATTGGTAATATACATATAATTCGGACCTCATAAGAAGACTTCGAATTTACCAATGCACAAAGAGATGTATTGCATGTTAATATTAAGTAATAAACTAATTTAAAATAGACAAATATATTAGGTCTCTGAATTTAGTAGTCCGTTTTTGATCCAATTTGAGGCACATTCTGACCCAGAAGTTATCAATTGTGGAACTGAAACTTACAAGTATGTTTTATAGGTAAACTGCAAGCAAATCTTTTTAACTAATTACTTGAAATTACTGATTTTGGAGTAAGTTTATTAGTTAAAAGTAAACTAATTGGGAGCTGCATTCTCAAAGTTATTGTGATTATGACAATTAAGCGACACCATCGTTAATATTAATGTTGACTAAATTACAACTTGGTGAGGTTATCTGGACTCAGATGCTGATTAGCATGCCGTAATTTGATGCTACAGTAACGTGGATTTATCTTAAGGTAGTGCTTTTAAATAAAACAATAATTGTGCAAGGTCAAATTTGCAGCAAGAAAAATGTTTAGGTCAAATTTTTTTTGGAATATTGTGAGCTTTTGATAACTGGGACTAAATTTTTTAATCTCGCAGATAACATTCCAATTACAGGGAACACCCAGTAAGAGTCGACCAATTTGAGTGAATATTTCTATACTACTCTGTTTTGTCTCTGATAAGAAACCATGGAAAAAAATTTAACAGATGTACGCTTTAAATTTTTGTTTTCTCAAAAATTTTTCTCTGAGTTTGTCTTCCCTTCAGTTTAAAGCAATATTTCGTAGCGATTTGTGCTTAATTTATTAAATTGTCAAGTCATTATGCCCAAGCGCCGTTTATTGACCCATCACAATCATTCAAGTGAATTATAAAGAGGGTGCATTGTTGGTATGCGGGAGCGGTTTTGAAATCAGAACAATTTCCGACCGCATAGGACGCAGTTTGTCAACAGTGTTACAGTGTTGGTTCAGGTAGCCTTAAGAAGAAATTCACAGCCGTCATGGATCCTGACGACCTAGAACCACTTCAGCACGGGGTTGCGGCTTTACCAGACAGAGTTTCCACAACACGGTCGATTGGAAATGCTTGGTTGGGAGTCTTACAACATAGAGTCTATGGATACGATATATCGCAGAATACGTGCTTTTGGGTTTCGTTCGTATAGATCATTTCTCACTGACACCTCGACATCGTGCTGCTTGGTTTGAATGTTGTAACGGCAGATCAAATTGGAATGGAATTGTGTTGTGTTCTCTGACGAATCCCGATTTTCTATTTGGGTTGATGATGGTCGCAGAAGACTAAGACGATTACGTGGCAAACGCAGAAATTTAAAAATTGTCGTTAAACAGCGCATGGCCCTTACATGGGGAGTGACGGTGTGATGTACGATAACATATCGTAGCAGCTCACTTCTAGTTTGTACTGACAGAAATTTGAATACAAATGATTACATACGAAACGTACTACAGTTTGTTGCACTGCCACACTCACGAGTTAATTCAACCCCATTTCGAGCAAGACAACGCACATATCAATACATCAAAGGGTACTTACTACAAGGTTCTTACAAGGAAATGTCTTGACCCTGTTCCCATGGCCTACTCGCTCCCCAGACTTTTTACCAATCGAACATGTATGGGATATCATTCGAAACCGACTGGGTAATTTACCCTTACCACCAAACAACCTAGTTGATCTTCGTCATCAAATTCAAGAAGCCTGGGATGATCTTCCTCAGGATACCATAAATCCTTTAATTTTAAGCTTGTATCAAAGAGCTATCGAATGCCCATTATTAAATGACTTTGTGATTTTTCAATATTTTATCTTGAAAACGTAATCATATTATATGTTTGATTAAACGCACATTATGTATGAATTTTATTGAAATTAATCAACTCTTACTGGGTTATCGGATTTTTTTGGAAGTCAATATATTTTTCGACATAAAAGCGGGATCTGTATTTAATATTAATTGCTGAACTTCACTTAATAAAATTGTTACAAGCAAGTAGGGCATTATACGATTAAAAAAATGCAAAAATGAGTAACATATTATAACATAACATAACTATTAAACAAAGTAGAATATGCAAGCTACTAGTGTGCTTTTACCATGTAACGATGGAGCTTTGTTGACTGTGATGAAAGTGAAAAACCTCGTAGTACACATTCAAGTGGTTGCTAGCATGGCGCAGTTGAATGTATCCTTAGCCTAAATAAATATTGACATTAATACGCATAACCCTGTTAACACGTCCAGCTTGCACAGAGTTGCCGGTTAGACCAGTCAGCCATTTCAAGTATGCCAGTGTCAGATAACTGAAACCAGTATGTACAACTATGTATATTAATATTCCGACTGAACAGGCTAACGCTTGTTATGTTTTGTAGTTATTCAAATGGATAATCCGTTACTTTTGAAGCAACTCTATTTAAAGTTCTTAAAATGGCAACAAATACCAGCTGTGCACATCCAGAAATACCTCTGATCTTCTACAAAGCCTTTGTAAGATCGATTATGGATTACGGTGCAATATTTTACCATTAAGCAGCAGACGTGCATCTCAACAAGTTAGAGATTATTCGGAACAGGTGTATGAGAATTTGCTTGGGGGCATTAAAAATTACCCCTATAGATAATCTAAGAGCAGAACGTGGTGAGAGGCCCCTATGGCATAGAATACTGATGCTGGCAGAAAGATTGGTCATAAAAATTTGTAAAAAGAAGAGTGACGTTACTACAAAACTTCATAGACTTTTTATCTACGACCTGACAAACCAATTTTGTGCTAAAAAAATTGGTACCTCTAGTGGAATCATATAACAATATCTTAGACTTAGTGAAACATGTTCAACAACATGAAGTCAGCCTAAACTTTACATACAAAAAGGAAGTTACATTTCACACATATGAGGAACTTATCCATAAAATCTTAGACATTACATATTAAAGTTTGATTAGAAAATGTAATGCCCAATGCGTACCATATTTTCACCGATGGATAAAAAAAACGGAGAATCCCCAGGTTGCGCAATTTATGACCCACAAAACGAATGGAACCACAAATTTAGAACAAATAAAATTATAAGCATAGTATGCACGGTTGAGATGCTAGCTATATTGAAAGCTCTTAAATCCATAAAAACTATTAACCACAGAAGTTTTATTATAAAGATCTGATAGTAGGAGCTAAATAAATAAATTATAAAACTTATATGTTTCAAAAAAATGCGACTATCTGACCTCACTAAGGAGTGAAACTTTATTCGAACTTGAAATAAATAGGAAACAGATTATTTTTTGGTGCATAAAAGGACATTGTGGAATAAGTGAAAACGAAAAAGTAGATACTTCGGCAAAATAAGCTTTACAAAATGATTGCATTGCAATAGAATTATCATGCCCAGCAAACAATATTTTAAATGAAATAAAGAACCAGCAATGGGAGAATTGAGAAAAGCGATACCAAAATGCAATAGAGGGCAATATTACAAAGAGCTACAGGTGAGTCCTCGAAAAAACCTTGGTTTCCAGACATGAACTTAGAGAAGCACTCTGTCAAAACAATTTTCAGACTACGTCTTAACGACGCTTTAGTTTCCACATATTTATTTAAAATTTAACATTAGAGAAAATCCTTTTTGTTAATGTGGCGATGTAGGAAATGCCGAGCACTTATTGCCGAGTTCTGTAAATAATAAAAGTGTTATTAATAAGTATTTAAATGTGTTATATAATACACAAGTACTTGTGCCTCCCTTTAACCTAAAATATATTTTACATTAATGGCAATGCTCAAAGTAATGAAGATTAAGATGTAAGAATATTTGCACTGTTATTAATATAAGATAGATATAGTGCAAGTGCATTCTAAATAGATTGTAAATAGTAACATTAGATACAAACCTAAATGTCTTTCCAAATGTGATCCTACACTATTTGTGGTTCTCTTGTTTGTATAAGAGTGGCCATGACAAACCCGATGGTCCAATGTGTCCCAGTTTCCCCAAATAATGGATTGAGTAAAAATTAAAGAAAAAAATACATATAAAAGACATATACAAAATATACCTAAACACAAAAAATGATAAAAATCAATAAAAAGAAAGAAAAAATAAACAGAAAAAATAAAAACAGTTAATGAAAATTAAATTAAATTAGAGTACGGTATAAAAGTATCGTAAAGAAAGTTAAAAAGATAGGCGTACTGTTAACTAACTTCTGACCTGGAGTTCAAGGTAAAAAATGGTAATAATGGTGATGATAAAGATAAAAATATGGTCACTTGAGGAAATGGCATTTTGTCGTAGTCAAAACCTTAAAAAAGAAGAAAACCAACTCCACAAAAGAACCGGTGCAGTTAGTGCGCTATAATAGCCTCATTTTTTCAAATTTCAGAGGACATAATTTTCTGTTAACTTGAAAGCTTTAACTTTGGCAGATAATAGAGTTGCTGTTTATTCTCCCTAACCAATAGAACTATATTTATCCAGTCTGCAGGCTAGAAAATAATTCTTTATTTCGCGACTTATACTTCAGAGAAACTTTATAAAGCTAAATTTATTTAACTCAAGTTACAATGTATAGTTATTGAAATAACATAAATTAAATGTTCTGAAATATAAAATAACAACATGAGCAACCTAGACTGTTAAGGCTGGACAAAAAACAAACTAATTGAAAAATGAATTATTACATATATTTATAAACCTCGTTGTGCATTTCCTGGATGACGCTTTTGAGCTGATTTGTATTTATATGGTTTAAATTTATGCTTTTTCATTATTTATTAAACCCTGGATTTTGGAACCCCTACAGCACCTTTTGCTTTCCTACATAAATTTGTAGCATTTGTTGCTATACTAGCCAGAACCATAACGTATTGGGTTTCCTGCTGTGACTTGGATGCCCTTGCTGTAAAAGGAAGTGGATTGTCTTATTGGAAAAGGAGTTGAATTAACCCTAGTAGGTATAGCAGTGCAATAGACTGTAGTATCTTTCATATGCAATTATTTGCATTCAAATTTCTGTCAATAAAATCTAGAGGTGACCTGCTATCGTATGTTATCGCACTCTTCACCATCACTTGTCTGTAACGGTCGTATGCCGTTCCACAGCAAATTCTAAATTTCTGCGTTCTCCAGGTAATTGTCTTACTCTTCTGCGACCACTGCGGACCCAAAGACAGAATCAAATTAGTCAGAGAACACAACACGATTTCATTCATCATCCATTCATCTATACAAACAAAGCCCAAAACCGCGTATACTGCGATATATTGTGCCATAGAGGCTCTTTGTTTCCAATCTACTGTGTTGTAAAAACTCTGTCTTATAAAGCAGGAATCCTCAAATGATGCTCTTCCCGTGCCGAGGCTGCTCGAGGTCGTCTTGATTTATGACGACGGTTATGGATTTCTTCTTTAGACCACCTGCTCCAACAATGTAGCACTGTTGACACACTGCGTCTTATGCGGTCGGAAATTTGTCTGATTGAAAAACCGGCTTCGCGCATACCAACAATGCGCGCCCTTTCGAATTAAGTTAAATAATTGTAATTGTTTCGTAAACGGCGCCAGGCATAATTATAAAGAGCACAAGTCGCTTGGAAGTTTTGCTTCGAACTGAGAAAATGCAAGTTTAAACAGATTATGTTTTGATAAAACAAAATTCAAAAGGTTTGAACCTGTTAAAATGTTTTGTCCATGTTGCTATCATTTCTTTTCAGAGACAAAAAAGAGTAGTATAGAAAATTTCATTGCAATTGGTCGACTTTTTAGTGGGTGTTTGGTTTTAATATATGGAAATACAAAAATGCAATTTACTCATCCATTTAAAAAACATATCTATATATAACCATATTTAGAAAGCTCTCAATCAGCCGGATCCAATAACATAAAAATATGCAGGGTGTTCGAGTTAAAAATTCATGTGTTTGGTTTATCTCACAAAACCTGTACTTAATAGAAGAAAAATTGGTAACATTTAATTCCCGTTAAAAGATCAATTAAAACTGGTTTTCAGAGTTTTAATATCTCATTACATAAAGGAAATACAGAGGACAGGACGATTTAATAAAAGTGAATAAAAACAACAACAAAAAATAACGCATTGCTTTAAACAAAAATATGTACAAAAAATGCATGTATGCAAATGTTCATCTCTAAGTCGATTGCGGTATTTGTTACTGATAAACTTTATATTGGAGAAAAAAGATGCACACAAATAGACTGAACAAAATAACGCTTTGGGTTTTAAGGCAACACAACACAGAACTGAATATTTGTCTTTAGTTGCTATAGGCCAGATATATTTTGTGTTTAAGACTAAATATTTTAAGACGAAATTATTTTGAAACGCACTTCATTTCACTTCCAGTTCTGTTGAAGTGATGTCTTCGCTAAAGTTCTGTATAACGCAAGTTGCAAACTATCGAATATCAATTTCCATGAAGGGTGAAACAACACATTGCGCCACTAAAGCCTTTTTGGTGGAATATCTAAGCTGATCTTTTAAGTTATCCTTTAAGTTAGAAACTATTTCTACATGATATCTACTGGCATGAGGTTACAATGGATTTTAGATATATTTTCTGAAAGAATGGGAAAATGCTTTGCATCCCGGTTGATTAGGTTTTGTTCCCAAAACTCAAGTTTTTTGATAAATGCTTTTATATCAGAAAAATATCTCCTCTAGTTCTTTGTCTCCCCTGAAGCTGCAGATTAGGTTCATATAGGTTTTCTGTCATGTCCACAAGAAAACCAAAATCTCTTAGCCAGATTGAAATTTCCGGTTCCGGAATCGCTTCATCCCGTTGCTCGAAAAATTGAACTATGTTATATAGGACATCATTAAAACGTTTTAGCGCTCGTCCTCTTACTTATCCATCGGACTTTAGAGTGTAGAAGTAGCTCCCCGTATTGTCAGTCAATTTCATCGGCCAAGATGAAAATCGAATAATCTTCTTTGTAACGCTTGAGCTTTAATCTTGTTCACAATTTTTTATACTAATTTCATAACGCCTTTTAGTTTTAGAAAATTCCACATAGTGTTTACTGGTAGGAAAATGCAGCGGTAACAGAGAAAACTTTACGACATAACGCCACCAGACACATATCACAACCCACCATAGCTGGAGCGCCATCGTTTTTCAAGCCAACCATTTTCGATATTGGAATTTTCTTAGAAGAAATAATATTAAAAATTGACTTAGATAACTGTGTTTAGTTTTGACTGCAACTGGATAAATCAACAAATGTGGTTGACTCCTCCGAGATGTGTCCCACAGGATGTTTTTTTTAGTGATTTTACGATTGAAGAAGATCTCTTGAAGCATATTCAACTAAAAGGACTTATATATATATATATATATATATATATATATATATATATATATATATATATATATATATATATATATATATATATATATAAATCCTTTTAGTTAAATAAACTTCAAAATTAATCGTAAAATCACTAAAAAACCATCCTGATGAGCACGGTCATCTGGGAGGAGTCAACTACATTTGTTGATTCACCCAGTTGCAGTGAAAAGTAAACACAGTTATCTAAGCCTGTTTTTAATATTATTTCTTCTAAGAAAACACAAATATCGAAGATGGTGGAAAAATATAACGTTTAATTATAATTATTTCATCGGTTGTAATTTATAACTGGTTTTGTGAAACGTGCTTGTGTTCTATCATATTTTTTGTAACACGTATATACTATAAGGTCGCTAAAGTAAGTAAAGTAATCCTTGTTTTGTTTGCTACTACTCACAACATTACAAAAAAGATTTTACACGTTCCGTGCATTGTGCATGCGTAAGTGTGTGTGACAGTAGGTTAGTACAGCCACGTGTGTCGCCTTGGATGATTGTTAAGAGAGACCCTTGCGTCCATGTGTCATGTGTCTAAGACGGGCGGGGCCCGGTACTCGCCGCCGTCACTAGTGATAGTAATGGTGGCCGGGAACCGCCGCCAGAGCCCGCTGCAGATCAATAGCACCTCTCCTCTCCTACCTCTTCAGCTCTGCCGCCTCCAGCACCAGGCCTTCACACACATACACACAGACTAGACACACACACCGACACTGACATTGCTCTACTCAAGAACTGGGACCGGGCTGCCAGTCAGATAGACTGGGTGTTACCGGTGTTGTCAGATCAGATTTATCGTCGAAGATAGCCATGTGATATAAGACGTGTAGAAAAAAGAAGGCCCATTATATATGGCAAATATATAATAAGTGGCCAGAGCATAATAAGACTTAACAATCATGTTGATTGTAGAATACGTTTGTAATCTGCCAACTGATATATCCTTCACTTCATGACAGAAATTCCAGCAACCCAGAAGGCTTTTATATATTTGTTGAAATCTTGGGAGAATAATTTTCGTAAATAAAAAAATTAATAAAATTGTCGCACAAGTTTATCGAAAAGATTTCAAAACTAGTAACAAGTTGCAACTCTGCGATCATATCAGCATTTGACAACTCCTCGAGGCATACTGCAAATAAAATTATTATTGTCTTCGTGTGGTATATTGTACACATTTTTTAAAACCCGCATACTAACATTGTTTCTGACAGAGAATCAAAATTTTGAACAAAGTATATTCGTTTATTTGACATTGCTTCTCACTTAAGAATACTAGAAAATAGGGAACGGGAGTTAATGTCAAAAGCATCCTAAAATCTGTCCCCTGTCTCCCAGTTACCTGAACAAATTGGGATTGAAAAATTCCAAACAGTTTTTTGATACTTCCCGATAGCACTTAAGGTGATTTGATGCGGCAGCTTTCAAAACTTATATAGTTTTTGACAAACAGTAGATTTCTTGAAGAAAATAGACCTGTCTATTTCAAATTTCACAGCAGCCATCCGCCATGAAAATGTGGAGAGTTTTACATGTCAAAATTATACTACAATCTGCCCTTGTCCCCAATTTCTCCACCATCTTTTTATTAATACATTTGAACCGTTTTTCCGATTTTACCTCGTAGCACTTTAAAATCTCTACTCCGTAGATGAATTTAATTTTTTTCTAAGTGGAATAGACTAGTTTCAGCGACTATCTCTTAGTGCAGCCCCTGTGCTTTTTTATCAATAGTGTTTGTGATAGTTTTGATGTGAGCTGTCCAGCTAATGGTTTTAAGTTTACTAACCAACATCCCTACATGGAGTGACTAACTTTATATTTAACTGAAAAGAGCGAGAAACTGTAAGATTTGTATGTGAAAACTGACATATTACACGGACATAAGACTAAAAAACAAAACCATAAGGTTAGTGCAATAAAAGCAGAAAAAAATAAAAAATAATCGTAGGTTAAAATTAATGTAAATAACCTGGAATATAGGCAATATGAAGCATTGGGGATGACAAAAGCAAGAAACATAGTAGGGATTACGATGAGCTATGCGTCACAGTTACTCCCAGATCAACCTGACGTGTGCACAATTTTGGTATGCCATTTTTCTAACTCAGTCAGTTTAAAAATTAGGGATTATTGAGGTAAAAATTTCTTTTTATCGTACACTACCAGGATTTATGTAAAGAAAATCTTAATTTTTTTTCCTTGACTCTTCAATTGATGAGCTCTGGTCGAATGTTTAAAAAATGCGTCTGACATTAATAGTGTTTATTTGAGAGTTATAAAATGAATTTCATAAATTAATTAAATAAACCCTTTGTTTATTTAGTCAATCTTTCCCTTGTGTAAGCATATTTAGTGACTTTCTCAAAATCGCAATGTCTATATCATTAAAAAAAAGTGTCTTCTGCAGTTTAAATAAGTATGGGTGTATTCATTGAATCACTGCACTTTAAAATATATTTGGAGGAAATTACTTATAATCGCATTCTGAACCTCATACACTCACTACCATTCAGCATGTATTTAGGACCGATAAATCTATTAAAAATGCATCTGTTGATCTTCCTAATTATATCTTTTAAAACAGAGAATCTGACTCTCTCTCTCTCTCTCTCTCTCTCTCTATATATATATATATATATATATATATATATATATATATATATATATATATATATATATATATATATATATATATATATATACAGGGTGTTTCATCAGCAAACCGACATAGCCGAATGGTAGGTGTATTTTTTCAAGGCGATTCAGGATCCGGTATTGAAATTTTTGTGAGGCCCTTCGTTTCGATGTTACAGGGTGATTCATGTATTTTGTCGAAATTTTTGATGATCAGTATCTTTTGAACGAATTGATGGAATTGAATGAAATTTTGTAGGTATGCTCTGTCAATGACACTCAATGCACTGCATTTCCCGCCGATTCGAAAAAATGCAGTGGCGTACATAATTTTCTGACCACCTTGGGTTTTGTTAAAAAGATCACCCTGTATGCATTTTATTTAAATGTTTATGCCATCTGAGAAAACTACATGAGAATAGCTACTATTCTGGCAAAAAAAAATGTTTGGCACCATCAACTGAAACGAGAAAAGATAGGTAGACTTTGATTGCTTTTAGGATTTCAAATCATGTTTGTTCGTAATTTTCGACAAATCATATGTGATTTCCTAAAAGGTACGTATTTTGTATTTATTTCAAATAAATTCGTTTTTTCTACTGATTCAGGTATCATTAGGCACCATTCTAGATTTTTGTTAGCTAAACATAAGTGAAAATCAAAAAAAAAAGACAACTCAACGGAGAAATTATATTTTTTTCCAAACAAAAGTACATAAATGAAACATAAAGAAAAACATCAAAACATGTTGGAAAAAAAATTCAGTTCAGTGAAGACGATTGGCATCGGCAAATCCGTAAATAAACAAAATGTCAGCATATTCTGCGTTGGAATAATGATACGGCATTTTAAACACCAAATAAATATCACTTCAGCAAGCTTTTACCAGTCAGTGATTATTAAATTAAGTAAATCAACAAACGCTTAATAAGTGAGAGAGGCAAGTGAATCAAATCTGACATCTACTGACAGGAAATGTCAGATATTAAACAAAAATGAATACTTTTCCATTGCTCACTATCGGGATTTTCGTTTTTGATTAGATAAAGTCTACTTATTTTTTTGTCGATTCAGTTTAATGGTGCCAAACATTTTTCTTTGCCAGAATGGTAGCCATTCTCATGTAGTTTTCTCAAATGGCGTAAACATTTGAATAACATGCATACAGGATGAACTTTTTACAACACCAAAAGAGGACAACAAATTATTTTTTTTGATTTTCACTTATGTTTAGCTAACAAAAATCTAGAATGGTGCCTAATGATACCTGAATCAGTAGAAAAAACGAATTTATTTGAAATAAATACAAAATACGTACCTTTTAGGAAATCACATATGATTTGTCGAAAATTACGAACAAACATGATTTGAAATCCTAAAAGCAATCAAAGTCTACCTATCTTTTCTCGTTTCAGTTGATGGTGCCAAACATTTTTTTTTGCCAGAATAGTAGCTATTCTCATGTAGTTTTCTCAGATGGGATAAACATTTAAATAAAATGCATACAGGGTGATCTTTTTAACAAAACCCAAGGTGGTCAGAAAATTATGTACGCCACTGCATTTTTTCGAATCGGCGGGAAATGCAGTGCATTGAGTGTCATTGACAGAGCATACCTACAAAATTTCATTCAATTCCATCAATTCGTTCAAAAGATACTGATCATCAAAAATTTCGACAAAATACATGAATCACCCTGTAACATCGAAACGAAGGGCCTCACAAAAATTTCAATACCGGATCCTGAATCGCCTTGAAAAAATACACCTTCCATTCAGCTATGTCGGTTTGCTGATGAAACACCCTGTATATATCATTCCTGAACCTTCAATATGTAAAAATCCCCTCAATATATAAAGTTACTGTTGACAACATGAAGTGACACTCTTGTGCCATTTTTAAATGCATCTGTCCAATAGCAGTTTGGACGGGTATAACAAAAAATCTGCCAAAAAGTACTCCATCTCCAAGGCCTGGCAAATGTTCAGTTGTCTCGCTGGGCCTAACTAAGTCAATGGAATATTACCTCTTTGTTCCCTGATTTTCCATACATTCTGTGCCTATGGACAACAGTCAACTCTTCCTCTATTTTCGCTCTATGGTTTCTTACCTGGAACAAATGTCAACTGTCATTCCCGTAAAAGAAATTTTAAAGCAAAGTTAGACACGCGATGATTACATCGACTTTAAAAAAAAAAAAAATAATCTAATGACGTTTTTCAACAAAATGACTAAGTAAATGCGTTGATTGGAGGCTGCTGGTAATGTGTATGTGTGAATGTCCTATGTGCAATGTCTCCGTGCCTGGTTGCAGAGCAGCTCAATTGGTGTGGTCTCTTCTTATGCTCCTAGAGTTTAAATTTAGTTCAGTTATCGGTAAGAGAATATAATGTCTTGTAGCTGAATTTTGTTTAGTTGTTGTTTTTTGTAGGCTTCTGTTTAAGTGTCAATTTGACATGAAATATATATAGCATGGTATAACCAAGTACTTTCGTTGTGCTTTTCTGCCCTGAAGGTCGAATGGCATGAAATGAGATTCTTAGTTTTTGGAACTAACAAGTGACGACCGTTACTTCTTTCTAGGAGTATATGTATATATATATATATATATATATATATATATATATATATATATATATATATATATATATATATATATATATATATAATTTATAGAACTCTTTCAAGCTTGGTAGTATTGTGTAGTATTTAAATTGCGATCTTTAAGCTAAGAGATAAATTTTGTAATCTGGCAACAATGTTGGGAGACTGAGCCGCTGATCGTCTGCTGCTGGCCGAGAACATACGCACCTAGGGCTATAAATAAATCTACTCTACTCTCCCTTAGATCACTTCTTTATTCATGCGAGTCCTGGAGTCAGCTCAAGACTCAAGATATACACCTAGCATATCCAGTAACACCTTTATTTTGTTTTCGGGCAAATGTAAGGATTTAGCGTGTTTGTTTTGCTCACTTGTTTATAATGTCAAAACTTATATATAAAATCTATCTGGGTATTGAGCTTTAATACTAATACATTTTGTCAATTTCTCTTATTTTACTTTAAAATAGCGTAATTAAGTTTAAAATACCATAATAAAGACTTCCAATACAAAAAAAAAAGAAATGACGCGCAGAGTGAGTTATTGTGGCGAAATTTTATAGATATTTTTATAATAATACACTTTGAGTTAGCCTAAAAATTTTTGGTACATCTAGTATAGTCTACGATTGTAACTTGTGCAACAAATGATATTAAAGTGCCATTTGAGTGAATTTTCGTGAAAGAAATGCACCAATGGGGAGATCCCGACTTTTGAATTATGAAAATTTTTTTGCAAATGAGCGCGAACTAGGAACCCTAGAACTCATATCCGGGGTCACTTTTAATTTTTATATGTATATATATATATATATATATATATATATATATATATATATATATATATATATATATATATATATATATATATATATATATATATATATATCACACCGATAACTCAAAAAATAATGGGCCGATTTTGATAAAATTTGGCACATACCTTTCTTTTGTAAATGGCTTGGATATGTTCGTTACTCGAAATCTGACGAGGTTTTCCGGGACAATTTTGAGTTTTCATTCTAAAAAATTTTATATCTCCGGAACTAACAAAGTAAGGGCAACCAAATTTGATACGCAGGTTGATATCCTCAGAGGTAAGCTACCCACCAATTAGATCTGTAGGTTGAAGGACAAAACAGTTACAGGCATTAAAAAAAAGGGTTTTCCTCAAAACGTCAAAGTCGCGATTTAACATGTCAAAATTGGTAATATTTAGGCAATGAACCTGAAATTAATATGAGATATGGAAAGAAAATGTCTCAAGAAGAATGCTTTACAAAGCCTGAACTCTTAGTTTCAATCGTCATTGTCCTTCATTTTACTAAAATATTCCCAGAAAATTCATTAAAAATGGACCCTTTCTCTAATGCTTTGGCATTAGTGTTAGCTATAGAGTTTATCGTTGAATGGTATATCATTTTTGTCAAATTTTCGCAAAATATCATTAAAGCTCAATATATCCGTTATTATGCAAGTTACGAAAAAAAAATGGTATACATTAATTATAGTGTGTCTTGAGCTACATTTGAAAAAATATTTCCACAATTACGGATGGCCCATAAGTCGTCGGTGATTCAAATTTTCTTTTTTGTTTTGTAATCGAACACGCCCTATGTTATTGCATTTTTGCATTTTCCATCGAACTATAATACATCTTTGTAAGAAAAGAAATTCTGGACGCAGCAAGTGCGTTATGGTAGCGAATTTTCATTAAATGCTTCAAATTTGAATAGCTCAATTTGCTATTAACCTATAAGGTTGACCAGGAAACCAGTTTTTCGGGAACAATTTAAGTTTACTTTCGGAAATGTTTGTACATTTTCAAACAATAAAGTTATTTTGATGAAACATGGCACATTGTGTCTACTATATAGATTGATGCCTGCTTTATTTTAAAAAATGTTTGCTATTAAAAACATTTTAATGAAAATTCACTACCACTACTTCTGCGTCCAGAAGTTTTTATTTTTGAAAATACACTTCTTCCGTTAAAACTTGTCGGATTAGCCAACGATTTTATCTAGGTTAGTGACAAAATAAGCCCAGCTACCAAGGTTGATCAAATATAACTATACAAATAAAAAAATTCACGTAATAGCTATCAATTTATTGTAATTAGAAAAAAGAGAGTTTTAACAAAAAAAAGTTCTGATAATCATAATAGAGCTGGACAACCTTTATTAAGCACAAATATTACACAGCATCGTCAACAAAAAGAAACAACACAACACAATGCTGTTAAAAAAACACAAATAAATGTGCAAACATTGAGCACAAGATATAGATTGTATAAATATGTATAAATTAAAATTAAGATTACACAGATATAAATAGATATATGTCATTACTCAATCCATAGATTTTGTGTATTAAGAAATTCCAACAGAAAATAAAACTACAATTGTAGCAGAGTGTCCCTAATTTACTTTTTAAAGTCTTTTAATTGCTTTGCCCTTCCAAATTTTGGCACCATGTTAAAAAATGTAATGCTTCAGTACATATTTCCCGACTGTGCCCTGGTGATTTTGTCATATGGTATTCGGATATCATGTCTGCTTCATGTTTCATACTTGTAAAATTGACCGTTCCCGACCAAATCTTCAAAATGCTGGTATGCTTACACTACACACACAAAGAAACAAGTTGAAATAATAGTAAGTATTCTAGTTTCCTAAATAGTGATCTACAATTGGTCTTATTATTAACTGAACACAGAATCCTAACTGCTCTTTTCTGTAGCATTAATACATCGGTAATACCTGGACTGTTTCCCCACACCACAATGGAATACGTTGCTTTCCTGTGAAAATTAGTGTAGTAGGCGGTTAATTTTGCGTGATAAGTACTAATATTTTTAATTCGTCTCATGACAAACAGAGACGACGCAAGACTTTTGCAGACTTGCTGTGAATGATATGACCAACGAAAATCTGTCTGCTTCCAGATTCCCAAACTTTTACTGTAAGCTGTTGCAGTTGTTATACTCATGATATTTATTTTTTCTGTATTAAGTTGAAGTAAGTTACCAGCAAACCCGTGATTAGCACTCTGAAATGTATTAGTGGTCTGCTCACTCAGCTTTTTTGGATCGCTGCTAATATTTATAAAGGTGGCGTCATCTGCATATAGAGAAAGTGTGCTCGGTGTTACATTGTGCGGTAAGTCATTAATGTACATGTAAAACGACAAATGCCTCAGCAGTGAACGCTTAAGTAGTCCACATGTCATCGATTTGCAGCTGGAATAGTTAGATGCTTACGAAAGTATATATATATATATATATATATATATATATATATATATATATATATATATATATATATATATATATATATATATATATATATATATATATATATATATCACAGAGAAAACAGTTTCTTTGGTTTTAGTAATTTGATTTATTTGACTAACAATTGTTTCAAACAAGAAATTTTATTTTACTTTAAAACAATTTTATTTGAAACAAAGAATATGGTTTACTTAAATTTTTTTACCAAGTTATTTGAAATTTTTTAACACAATTGTTTGGACCAAAGACACTTTTAATTGGTCTAAGACACATATTTGTTTACCTTTAATAAAATTAACATCATAAAACCAAACTATTTTATGTTTCCATTAAGTAAATATTTTTTTAATTCAAACAATCCAATTATTCTGTGAGCAAAAACAGAGAGGATTTAAATAAAAATTAGATTCTTTTGAATTGATTAAAAACTCCGTTTCTGGTATTTCTGGATCCTTTAGGTTAAAATGAACATTTACTTCTAACAAATAAGATATTTCTTTGAGAAAAATACAGCTTAATTCAAATAAATATTTGTTTGACCAAAAAGTAGATTCTTTGGCCATATTTATTTTTGTATATCTTTTTATAGCACACTTCCACATGACATGAACAAGTTAACCTTGAAAAGGTTGGTTGTCATTCCCCGATCGCCTGGCTGAAGGGGGAAGGGTCGTCGTCAGTCGTCATATTCTATTTTTATGGAAAGTGTGGATGTGTAGGGACTTGTTTAACATTATTCTCCCTTTATATACCTAAACTAAAGCCTTAATTCAGTAATTAAGTTCTATTTGCGCATTATGTGTTTGTGTTCTGTGTTCTGTAGCCCACTGAGTTTGAGTTTGAATACCTACTTTAAAATCAAAGCATCACCTTTTGTTACATTATCCGACCATTATTTCTAGAGTAGGACCAGTAAGACATCGTGGGCGATGAGGTATGAAGGTTTCCAAGTAGAGAAATTTGTCCAAGCAAAGTTTTCTTTAAAAATGTATATAAATCGGACTAAAAATTTGTTAATATTTTGTTAAAATGACTATAATTCATTTCCGTTTATTAATATTGCCAAATAATGTAATGGAGTGCGTTTTATCAGAATAGAACCTTATGTTTATAGCATTAACCTGTTATTTTAAAGTTTAAATTAGGAATTGTGACCAATATTTAAACTGATTTTTTCCTTATTGCAAAACTCTCATTTGTCTTTTATATGCCATTAAAATACAAACTTTATTTTCATTTTTTATTTATGTCACACTATTTTACTTTTATTGTTAATACTTTGTTGTTTTCTTTCACCTTTGTAAGTTTCTATGTACTATTTTTCATCAATAGACAGAACAACTCAGCAGTAATGTATTAGTATGTAACATTTCATTTTGCGGTTCATAAAAATACACGGCATTAAAACACGATTTGTTTTCTACCCATAAAAAGTTATGTGTAGTCAATAGAATGCTTTATTAAATAAAAACACAGTTTTAGTTCCCTAATTCCCATATTATGTGTCAAACTTTGCAACAAAATCAATGTTTATAAAGTAGAGTAGAACTGTTACAGCAAATATTTTAATTAGCAAAAAATAACTTTTTACAAGAGGTGATAGAATAAAATAAATATGGACATGGCTTAAGGACCCATACAAAGAAACTTAAAAGCAAAATAGCTAAACAATTATTAACAATTTGGACAAATTTTTAAATATTTTTTTTTGTATTTTCTTACTATTTTGAAATTAGAAATTTTCAACAAATCTGGTCTCAAATCACACTTCTGACTATGTCCTGTAATTTCAGAGAGAAATAATTAAGCTTAATTTTTGCCTAAAATCATGGTATAAAACTTTGGTAAAAACTAATTATACTTATAATATTTGGTGCATAATATCAAAATTAGGAAAAGAAAAGGACGTTAAGAATATTCTCAGTTGATTGCATGAGATCAAG
Organism: Tillus elongatus; assembly: GCA_964006375.1. Lineage (NCBI taxonomy): Eukaryota > Metazoa > Arthropoda > Insecta > Coleoptera > Cleridae > Tillus > Tillus elongatus. Next base: position 154,105,192 of record OZ023263.1, on the reverse strand, counting down.
GTTTTCATAAAACATATTTTTTTCCTTGCAGTAAATCTTGATTTTAAGTAAAATGAACTATCCTTTGATAACAGATACTAATTTTGTACACTTTGAGAACTCAAACCACCACAACACATCTTTTTAAAGACCTGACGATCGTTTCACTAACAAAGTTGTTGAACGATCGTCAGGTGTTTAAAAAGATGTGTTGTGGTGATTTTGGTTCTCCAAGTGTACTTACCAGTGCTCATCACAGGTTCCAATCTTCACTTAGTGAGATACTGAATTTACTATAAGAATTGACTTCATTGGAAGCAATATTTTTTTTGCAGAAATAGAAGTCTTTTGTCTAAAAAAACATTTATTTAAATGTAAAAAGACTTATTTAAAACAAGAATGTTATTGAATCAAGAGAATATATTTTTGCTTTTAAATGTTACTTATATTCTGAGCATAATCATTTGTTTAAACCAAAACAAATTTACCAAAATGTTTTTAAACCAAAGGAATTAACTGTTTGAATTGAAAAAAAGACAGCTTGTCCAAAACTTTTATATACTTGTATCAAAATACATTTGTTTGATAGAAAAATGGTATTGTTTCACTTAAGATAATATAGTTTGTCATTAAAGCACGAGATGTCTCCTAGAAATAAAAATTTGTTTATACTAAAATAAAAATATCTGATTTTAAGACTATAGCTACGTTAATAATATAAAAAAAATTCTTAACAATAGTCAAATTTATTTGCCTCAAATAGCTCGGTATTTAAATCAATAATAATGTTTTTGGTTTCAAAGGTTTATTTTTTCGGTTCCGAAGTAAGAAAACCGAATATAAATAAATAACTACTTGCCTCAAATTTTTAGCTTTGCGAAAGTCAAGAAAACTGATTTTTTAAAAGAAGTAATTATTTCTTTCGCCATATACAAAGCACAAATTTATTTAAACCAAAGAAAATTTCTTCAAGTCAAGTAATATTTTTTCTCTGTATATATATATATATATATATATATATATATATATATATATATATATATATATATATATATATATATATATATATATATATATATATATATATATATATATATATATATATATATATATATATATATATATATATATATATATATATATATATATATATATATAGTTAGAAATTTGAAAACAGATGTTCCGATGAATAGAGTAGGTCCACTGTTCAAACTGTTATCTTAATAATCAGTGTGTCCTTCTTAGAGGGAATATTTGATAATAATGACATAATGACACACAGTATTATAAAAGCAGGTATGCAATTTTAGTTACAGGGATTTAGGGAACAACAGTGTGAATTTGTCTGTGTAACTTTGTAGAGGGCGCTGTTCGCAACTGCTTGACAACCAGCATATAAATATTAGTTCTAGCTTCTATTCGCTTAGTTTATTCATTCTTCTGATGGCGCTAATTGTGTAGCGAAACGATTGTCAGCTCCAAAAAATGTATTGTGATGAATTGGGTTCTCCAAATTGTACTTATCAGTGCTCATCACAGCTTCCAATATTAACTAATTGCATTATACATTTGAAATTATTTGAGCACATATGCTAATAAAGAGTAGTACACAATTATCAAATCGTATTTATACATTTTAGTCCTGAGTATACCAAATACATGTATTATTTTTTATGCTGTTACTTATGAACTCAAGGTGACTTGATCACTTAAGATGTTGATCAATGTACACACCTAAACATTTGAAAAAATACACAGACCAACTCATCTCTATTCATTGTCCGATTTTAAACTGCCAGTCCCACAGTTGTTGCCAAAGAGCATACGTGATTAGTCTTTCCAAAATGCAAACTTCAGTAACCATTTATCAAATACTAGAAATACCTAGAAAATTACCTTCGATTTTGCAAAAGCCCGTTCCCACTTAATGCTTCTATAACCTATACTGCATTATGGCCTTGCATCAGCATATATTAGATAAACAAAAAGAAAATACCACTAATTAATATACCCTGTGGGCTGCCACATTACACATTGAATTTATTGCTAAACAGACAGTGGATTTTAACAATTTGTTCTCCGTCCTTCTCATAATTTTCTAATAATTTCGGATATACACCCCTTATCACGTATCGCTCTAATTTGTTAAGGAGTTGGTCACTTATTGTGTCTCAGATGCTTTTTGCAAGTTTACAAAACGTCTTATGTTTTCTCATTTTGATCAAAATTAATTAATATAAGTTTAGTTTTTATTCGTCAGTCAAAGATCAAGATTTAGTTATAAGATTTATATTAAGTCTGTTGTAATTTTAATTGATGAATCCTACTGTTTATTATAGTGATTTAAACCCATGTAATCAGTTGTCCATTCTTATTTGTCAATTATAAAAATGCACTAAAGGACACCAGAGGGAGAAAAATGGGTCCCTGTTTCTGCTTTCAAGCTTAAATATGGCAATGTAAATAGTAGTCTAAATTGATATATAATTTTTTAAATGTGTTTAACTTTATAGAAATATGTTTATTTTAAAATGTCTGTGTCCCAAATTGCCTTCTCTGCAACAATAAATTATCAATCCCTGTTATCCTTGTTTTCTATTATTGACATTATTGTAAAAATTAATATACTACTGTCCAATTGCAAAACTCAGAAGTCTGTGGCCAATGAATATTATGTTCAAGGCCAATTATCCAAAACCAAACCAACCAAATTAATATTACAAAGCAAAGTTCATTAACCGCCATTGAGTATCCATCTACGCTCTAAATCCTTACTACCAAATACAGACGTAGAGACTATCCCTCTGGCTTCACGAATGGTTGTTTTCCTATTTGTGACCGGTTTTGCTGCTTGACAGCATCATCAGACATGGAAAAATTTAATTGATTTTCAGGTATTCGTGACAACTAGAAATAAAAATATGTTGCTACGATCTTTTGATCAAAAAATTCTTTCAAAATAAAAATAAACTAAAATTGACAGGTGACGTTTTCAAAATGTCTACATGTGTCCACGTTAAACATGAAAATAGAAAGAAAGTATGACAATAATGACAACAATAAAATCACTAAACAATAACATTAATAAATCAGACCCCATAAAACGAAAATATCGACATACATGAATCCATTATTTTATTAAAACTTTTTAGCGAATTAAAAAAAATTCGCTAATGAGGAGTTCTGTGTTTATATATATATATATATATATATATATATATATATATATATATATATATATATATATATATATATATATATATATATATATATATATATCCGACCGACAACTCAAAAAATAATGGACCGATCTTGATCAAATTTGGTGAGTACCTTCCTTTTGCAAGTGGCTTGGACAAGTTCGTTAACCAGGAAAATCGGGCCAGGTTTTCCCAGAAAATTTTGTGTTTCCTTTCTACAAAAATTCATACCTCCGTAAATAACAAAGTAAGGGCAACCAAATTTGGTACACGTGTTTGTATTATAAAGTGAACTCTGTCCCGAAATTTATGTGTCTAGCTTTAAAGACAACGAAGTTATGGGCATTTAAAGAAACAAATTTTGTAGTTTTCCGCAAAACGTTAAACTCGCAATTCTAAACGTCAAAATTGGCAATGTTTAGGCAAAGAACGTGAAACAGATACCGATTGTGAAAAGAAAATGTTGCAAGAAGAGTGTTCTGCAAACCGTCATTGCCCTTCATTTTACTAAAATATTTACAAAATATTAATTTCAAATAGACCCTTTCTTTGATGCTTTGGCTGTCAGTTTAGTTAAGTTGATGCTTTTTTGTATATTTATTTGTAGGTTTACTGAAGTTTATGGTTTAACGTTCTATAATTTTTTTAAGATAATTTTCGTAGAACAAATCTGTTAATGCACTTTTGCATTTTTTATCGAAATATGATGCGTTTATAAGAAAATTATCTGGAGGCAGTAAGTGCGTTTTGTTAGCGAATTCTCGGTAAATTTGCAGATTAGCTCCCGAACGCTTTTCAAAAAACTGTTCAGAAATTTGCCTAGGGCCCCTCTTGGATGCACAAACCCCAAGAAAAATTTCTTGTTCACACCCCCCAAGAAAGTTACTGGACCAGGAGTGAATAGGGGTGCTGGGCGGGGTAGGTAGTAAAAAGGAAATATATGCAGAAAATGCGAATAAAACTGGCTTGAAAGTTGTCTTTCTCTTATCTTGAAGCCATATCCCCCCTTAACCCTGCCTACGCCGCACAGCACCCCTTTTTTCCCAGGTGCCGTAACTTCCTTGGAGGGTATGAACAACAAATTTTTCTTGTGGTTTATGCAACGAGGGTGGTTGTATGCACGCGAGGGGGGAAGGAAAATCCCCATGACGAAGCAGCCACCCCCAACCCTACCGTAAGTCGAAGCGGGGGGGGGGGGGTGTCTGCTTCGTCGTAGGCATTTTCCTTCCCCTTTCGTGTAGGCGGGGTTTAGTGGGGATATGGATTCAAATAGACAGCAAGACAAGTAGTTTTCTTCGCTTTTTCTGCTGATATTTCCTTTTTACTACTTACCCCGCCCTGCACCCCTATTCACTCCCAGTCCCGTAACTTCCTTGGGGGGTGTGAATCAGAAATTTTTCTTGTGGTTTGTGCATCCAGGTGGGGTCCTAGTAATATTTTGGAAAACAGTTTTTTGAAAAGCGTTCGGGAGCTAATCTGCAAATTTACCGATTTTTCATTAAATCCTTCAATAACTCAATTTGCTACTAACGCAAGCTTTGTTGGTTAGGAAACAAAAATTTAGGTGTATTTTCGGAAAACTTTTGTATATTTTCAAACCATAAGTAATTTTGATAAAATATAGTACATTGTTTCTACTACATAGGCTATACCGATAATCAGATTGATGCCTGCTCGCATTTGCTAATAAATTTTTTTTTTTTTTTGGAAATTCATTTCCATAACACATTTGCTGCATCCAGACATTTGAATTTTTTTTATATATTTTCAAACAATAAATTTATTTCGATGAAATATGATACATTGTCTCTACTATATAGGCGACCAAGTTTGATGCCTGCTTTCATCAAAGAAAGACATTTGCTATAAAAAATATTTAAAAGAAAATTCGCTATCTTGTATCAAAGTTTATAGAAGCCTGACCGATATAGATTGAATTACAGTGTGTACAAGCTAATTAAAAAATGGCAGCTTTTGTCAAGAAACATGATTTTTTTTTCGAGTTAAATAACAAATCACGATTTGTGTTGTGAGATTTAAATGCTACCTTTGCAGGCATTTAAAGTTTTTGTTTTCTGAAATGTTTCTACAATAAGTCATCTAAATATATTGGTTATCTTTTGTGTCTCTAGTATTTAGATAAATCGAGTTAAGTCCTAATTTGTATTGTTTTCTCTCTATAATTTTACCGATTATTTTAACAGAGTAACTATTACTAAATCTTATTCGCTTAATTATTGAAATTTCTTTTACAAAATTGGTTTCGGACATATGTATTGAAAATACATGATCTATCATTGAATCATAGGCGGACAGTGTATGTGTCTGTGTATATAAGTTTCCTGTATATTGAAAATCCAAAAAAATATTTTCTAACTTTAGAATGGTTAAATCTAAAAAAGTTATACAATTATTGGCTTTTTACTTTGGAGTAAATTTATGATTTGCATAAAGGTTATAAATAAAATTGAAAAATATATTTAAAACTGTAGGCCTACATTGAAAACATGATAAAATATCATTTACATATTTGTACCAAAAGACAATCCTTCTGATGTTGAAATTTAGTTTCCCAATTTTCCCATAAATATGTTGGCAATAAAGGAGACAACAAACTACCCAGAGGAAGGTCTTCATTTTGCATATGAATTTCACCATTACATTTTAAAAAGTTTGTTTTATGCATTCGTTAGAAAGATTCACTATTTATTGTCTTTTCATGACATTTACTTTCTAGTCTAGTAAAATGTTTTCTAATTTCTAATACCACCCTGATATAAAGAACCAAATTATCACGAATAGAAAACCATTTCCTGGACTCTTTTTTCAGCTAGATGCAGCTGGCTTTCTTGATAGCAATTTTTGATGGATTTGATGTTGCATTGGTTGTCAGGATGACGCACTTCGGGATGACCTCCTTTCTTGTGCACCTTTGGTTAAATGCATTCTGGAAACCGTTCATCTGCTTGGGCTTTAATTTTTTATAAAAATGGGTAAGCTCCTTACCAGAAGACCTCTTCGATTCATTCATTGTTGCTACCATTACTTGGTAAAGTCGTTTCACACTAAATACAGACGTACATTTGTGAAGCCAGAAAAATAGTCTACCTCCACATTTTCTCTGTAGAGTGTTTGATTTATTGATGTTATTGTTTAGTCATTGCATTGTTCTAATTGTTGTTATAATTAATAACTAAATAATTATAATAAGTATAGTTTCTATTATTATAGTTTGTTATTAATTTATTTACTCATTACATACTAAAAAAATGACCACTACTGAACCCATGGCATTGTGTCTGAGCAACTTGATTGTCTGTACGTAACGCCCTTTGTTGCGCATGCTAAACCGTGGGTTTCCTGTATTTTGGGATATTAAGCTTGAAAAGATTTCTATCCTGCTTACAAAAGACAGGGGTGCGGGAAACTTTCCAGGCTGGTGAGGTGAAACTGTTCCCAGTCATCACAAAAATAGGCCGGCATTAAAAGAACCAAATGTACACATGCACTTGTAATCATACACAAACCCGAACATACGCAAAATAGCATAAGAAGGCGGTCAGCCAAAACCATTCACAAGAGAGTGCCAGTGTACGGGCTAGGAAGCTTTTGTTTAATATACTTATCGATCATGCTTAAATAACGTTTGTTGTCTTTAAGACTATGTTTGTATTTGCACATTTGCATGTTTATTTTATTTTTGTATAATTATATATGCATGTTTAAATGCTTTGTGTTTTTCTGTTTTTATACCCGCTTCTTTTTGTATTTACGTGTGTATGTTGTATATGTATATGTACCTAAATCTTTACCTTTTAAATTCTACATTTTTGTATTTACCCATATCTTGGGGTGTGCTTTCCATATTTACATTTTAATAAATAGTACTTTTATTAGTATGTTGCTTTTTTAAATATTGTCATGCCCTATATCCAATGGGTATTAGTGTAATTATATATATATATATATATATATATATATATATATATATATATATATATATATATATATATATATATATATATATATAAATTAAAAGTATTGTTATTGTTGTATTATTATAATTACTTAATTATTGATTTGGAAATACGCGTTGATGTGTTCCGGAGCAACCGGAATTACCGTTGAAATCTGATTGTTTGCATCGAACAAGACTGCATTCAAAACTTAAGTTGCACTTTTAATTTTCATAATTCAAGTAGGTCATTATTTATATGGGACTGAGTGAAAACAGTAACTGCAGGCAAAAGGCTTAAAAATGAATGCTTCTGAGACAAAAGTGTTAGTGTATGTTAATGCAGTAGAATTTATTGAATCTAAAGAAGAAACGCACTGGGTGTTAAAGAGACTGATGACAGTAACAAATAAAATAAATCGACATGTGAACGCAGAGAATACTAAAGTTAGGGTTTTTGATAAAGAGGGTAAAACGAGTAATTGTAGTCTTTAGATCAATTCTAATCTAGTAGAGAAAGTAAAGAAACTTAGATATTCAGAAATACCGTTTTTTAACGACGAAATAATAGATGATGGGATAAAACAAGGCTAAATACAATCAAAAATCTGCTGTGAGCTATGACCTCTGTAGATAAGATTTGAATACATATCGAAAGAAACCAAAGTCACTGTATATAACAGCGTACTGGTGCCGACTATTCTGTATGGGTTTGAAAGTTGGGTGTGACAGGCAAATTATGCGAGAAAATTGAATGCTGTTGAAGTGGACTACCTAAGACGAGTGGCGGGTAAAGCAAAAAAAGAAAGAGTTATAATAGGTTCTTAGCTAATGTAATGTAGAGTATTGTGCTTAGATGGCTTGGACACATAGAACAAATGCATAATGTCATAATGAAAACTAAAATTTATAGAGAGCACGTAAATGGTAAGAGAGGCCTTCGAAGGCCCAGGAAAACTTGGTCGGATGTTGTGGGCGATATATTAAAGAATAAAAAAGTCAGAAGTTTACTTACTTAATAGGTGAGTATACGTAGAATAAGCGAAAATGGCTTGTCAGGACATACGTGCACGGAGAAACATTGTTAATAAATAGCAGTGACTTTGTGGTGTGCCTACCCTTTTTTGGGAATGCGGTGACTGGGTTGCAAAAAAGCGTTTTGTTTAAGAAGGAAGCTTCCATTTGTGGGTAATTGCTTTTACTAAAAATCTGGGAAGCACCTATAAGTATCCTCTGATGACGCTAACACGATCGTCAGGTCTTTAAAGTGTGTTTTGGTAAATTAGGTTTCTCAAGTGTACTCAACAAGCTCAAAGGTAAAAATGTAGTCTTCATCAGTTAACGCGATTTTCCACTTAACGACAAAAAGGCAAATATAGCTCAAATCCATTTAAGTAACCTAAAATCATAAACAGCGTTAAATCATCGAGAGTCGAAAATTTTATTATTTTCATATTTTCTTATATTTCGGCTCATGTATAAGAATGCAAGGTATGTGAAAATTATTTATTTTATTAGCTTTCTGCTTCGATACACAAGGACTTATTATTTTTCAGCTGACATATTTAACTTTTGGTAAAATCAAATTCCTTCATACAGCAAATAATAGCGATGCAAAATAATGTTATAAACTACAACATTTTACATATTGTTACATGACATTTATCTGAACTCTGGAATATTTTAGTAATGGCATACGGGGTTAAACTACCCTTGCGAACTAACCTTATTGCCGTAGCAGTTTACAGTTCATACTAGCTCCCTTCATGCAACAATGCAACGTATTATGGGCAAGTATATGCTCTGCTACACCCACGTCTCACTATATTTAAACTAGGTGAAGGTTAAACTCGCCTGGGTTCGTTATTTCACTCGTATATTTAATGCAGCAAATAAGAAAGGTCACTATGTTACGACTGTTTCTAGTAAGGATAATCTTTGTTCTTAAATGTCAATAATATTGAAGTATTTTTCAATCTGTTAGACGTTTTTTCTACATTTTTGTTTTAACAGAGGCTGCAGTTACTGTTTTCACTCAGTCCCATATAAATAATGACCTACTTGAATTATGAAAATTAAAAGTGCAACTTAAGTTTTGAATGCAGTCTTGTTCGATGCAAACAATCAGATTTCAACGGTAATTCCGGTTGCTCCGGAACACATCAACGCGTATTTCCAAATAAATAATTAAGTAATTATAATAATACAACAATGACAATACTTTTAATTTATTTATTTATATATATATATATATATATATATATATATATATATATATATATATATATATATATATATATATATATATATATATTTGTCAAAAGATCATAACATAGCACCCGATTTTTATTTGTAGCTGTCATGAATACCTATAACTCAATTCACTTTTCTACTGTCTGATGATGCTGTCAGGCAGTGAAACCTGTTACAGAGAAGAAAACAAACATATGTGTGAAGATAGACTAACACTTTTGTCTCAGAAGCATTCATTTTTAAGCCTTTTGTCTCCGAGCAAACATCTCTTATACATTTTTTATGAATATGTTGAATAACCATGCAGACATCACACTTCTTTGTGTGATACCTTGTTCAATTCTAAAATAGTCACTGCGCACTCTATTAGTTCTTACGCATGCTCTACTTCTATCATATAGCGATGAAATACCTTGAATTAGCCAATAATCCACACCATATTCTTTCAAAGTACTCCACTGGTTCTGCCTATCTACAGTATTATATTCTTTTTCCAAGTCTACAAACGTTCTTTCTCTCCCACATTCAAGCATTTTTCAACTACCTGTTGAAGTGAGAATAGTTGGTCAGTACAGGATATTCCTCTCACAAACCCATATTGACCATCCCAACATTCCTCTCAACCAGCTGTCTCATTCTTTCTATCAACTTTCTAACGAATAGCTTCCCCATAACAGTTAAAAAACTCATCGCTGGATAATTCTTTCATTCACTCCTACTTCCTATCCCCGTATACAAAGCCATCACAGATAGCGTCCTTCCACTCTCTTGGCTTAGTTGACTTAGTTTCATGGATATGATAAACAGCTTACATAGACACATAGTCAAATTCGAGCATCCGTACTTTTCTACATGGATTTTATGAACACCCGCTGCTTTTCCGTTCTTCAGTTTCTTGATCACTATTTCAACCTCATGCACTTTAACAATCTCACCTTCTGTATGACTTGCAATCAGCAAAGGATTCTGAAAGTTCCAAGTGCTTCCATATAGTTTTTCAAAATACTATTTCCAGCATTCTCTCACACCTCGCTCATCCCATATCATGTCCCCATTATGTGTTTTCACCCCAACCATATTATTTATTCCAGTTTGTCCTGCCTTTTTCATTCACGTTCATAACAATGTCTTGATTCCCTCCAAGTTCTTCTGCATTTTCTCAGCCTTCTTCATTTACAGTTACCACTTACTGTGACTGACGATTCGTTTGCACTCACTTCTCAATTTTTGTGGGTACTTAACCAGGCGCTTCTCTTTCTTTCGCACATCTTTGTCTAATTACCATTCTTTTATATGCTTCTTATCTGTCATATACAGCTTTCCTCACTTTTTCATCAAACCACGATTTCCTTCTAAAACATCCGATACTCGCTTACCCGATGCTTCCTTTGCACATCCAACTATCATATCCTTCAGGGTCCTCCTTAACAAACTTCTATCCTTTAATTATCCGCTCCATCTGATACTGCTCATCAGGTCATACCCGAAACAGAGGAAGTTACAGGCTATTGATATGTATAATAAACATAAACATCTCGGAAGCAGGTTTAGCTATAAGGTTCAGGTTTTCTTTATCTATGTGGTGATTATTATCCCAAATATGCGGTGTCACACTTTTCTTATCAATAGTACCCTATCTCAACTGCGCCAGATGTTAGTTAAATTAGGTTTGACGGGTACTATAGGTTTACCCAACATATATGACATTATAGTACTTACAACTTATATCATAGATACCCGATATTTCAATGACTTTATCTTGTGGGTTACCTACTACATTTTTTAAAGCATTTTTCAATCAAAAAAGGTAGGTCCCAATTAGCTTTTTTAAAAATACTCTTGAGACCTTTCATCATTCGCTGTTCAAATGGTAAGCAGACAAACTTTTCTGAATGTCGTAGATTCAGTAAAGGTTTTCTTTGTTATGTGTCTATTAACTAATTTCTCTACTACTTGCTTACACCGAGTGTATAGCGACAAAATAATTATTGTAAAACCAAATTAATTGTTTGCTCAAAGCTTTAACCTGCTTGCGCGATTCCCAGTTATTTCAAATTGCTATAATATAATATGCCAATAGTTATCGTATCAGATGTTTGATAAACTTTAGTATTAGCAAAGCCACAATATAGTGGTGTTTGTATAATGTGCTAGAGTAGCGAGTTGTCCAGTTATCGGGTGTATGTGAATGTGGTCGATATTGAGGCGGTGGCTGGTCTAGAACTGTACTGTTGGTGCCGCCGACAGGAAATTGCATTATTCGGGCGTGCGGTGATTTCTGGCCCACAACGGCATGTGAGATTCCAATCTACAGGCACTGTTCGAAAAGATCTTTGAAAAAAATACAGAATAAACAATCTGCTGGAGATTTTATCTACAATATTACATTTTGAAATTAACACGCTGCATGATGTTGACGTCTGTTATAAAGAACATGTAAAAGAGAGCCCTTTTTATAAGAAAATCAATTTGAGTTTATTACAAAAATATAGATGTCAGCTCCATAGTAAATAAAATATATTCATTAATTGTTGTTGCCCTTGCTTGATGAAACCGTTCCATACTAAATACAGACGTAGAGACTATCTCTGGCTTCACAAATCTTCGTTTTCTGTTCCTTTTCTGTTACCGGTTTCGCTGAGTGAAAGCATCATCAGAATCCAGTTACAGAAAAGAAAAAGAAAAGGAACATTTGTGAAGCCAGGAATAGTCTCTGTATTTAATAAATAAATTAAAGCCGACGTGACTGTGAGCAAACCAGATAGCGTCAGATTGTCATATTTGATAGGTCTGTTTCGATGTGGGTTAGTGTACCAGGTAGAGCAAAATTAATTTAATCTGCTTAAGAACTATTTATTTCAATTCAAGTATTTATCCCACTAATGTCATAGTTTCAACCAATTATCGTTTATAAAAAGCCTGGACGCAGCAAGTGCGTTATGAAGTTATGAAGTTATTATGAAGTTTTTTAATACATACCGTAACTGGCTTTTCCTTCTAAGCATATCACTGGACTTTTTTCAACTACTTCATGCTAAGTTTAGTCTGTGGATGATGAATAAACTTCTAATGACATCCCTTTCTCTGAACAAACACGCATATTAAATTTAAGTATGCACAATTTATTCCAAAGCATTTTAACTTTTTCTGTCAGTATAATAATAATAGGTCACCCAAATGATGTGACATTTTGTTGATTACAAAAACTATTGACGACGAAAAGATTTAATAAATACATATTTCCTTATTATATGGAACTTTATAGTCTACCTTTTTTTAACAAGGAATATATTTTGGGGCGTTTTTCAAATTTAGTTAAATTTAATTCCGTAGAAACCTGGATTAAATGTATCTTGGAACATTGCATCTGTACTAATTGAAGATTGGAACTTGTGATGAGTACTGATAAAGTACGCTTGAAAAACCAAATCACCACAATGCATTCTGTTAAAACCTGACGATCGTTTTGCTAGCCAATTTAGCGTCATCAGAGGAAGAACAACTTAAACATTTGACGACTACAACTGTGAAACACTAAGTGAGTGGTGAACGTGCGGCCACCTAGTTCGGAACCAAGTACTATGTTGTCACGCCCGCTCCAAATAACACAGAGTGTTAAAAATAGAGACAGTATAGAACTAACTAACAATTTAAAAAATTGTTAGCCCTGGCCCATTTCTACCCCAATATAGGGACAAAGTATGTAAGACTAGGTGCATTCTCGCAACAATTAGAACCGTAGACCGGTTCCGCTCTCATTAGAGCTCTTCAGTATTTGGAGCGGGCGTGACAACATAGTACTTGGTTACGAACTAGGTGGCGACACGTTCACCACTCACTTAGTGTTTTAAGACTGGCTATACCATAGCCGTGTTATTTTTGGTGCATTTTTGCTACAATTAGTATGCCGTACTGAAGAGCTCTAATGAGAGCGAAACCGGTCTACGGTTCTAATTGTTGCGAGAATGCATCTAGTCTTACTACAACTGTGTTTATATTCTGTGTAAGTACTTGGATTTATATGCCTGGGGGTAGTTCAAACAAACAAATGTTCACTGCTTGTTTATCATAAAGCCCCTCTTTTCGAATTCCTTTATTTTAATTCCTACGTTTTGTCAGCATCTTGTGTAAAGTGGTTGATCAATAAAAAATACATGGGCGGAGGTGCTGAATTCATACAACTTTTATTATTACTATATTCGTGTCTGGCAAAACTTTTTGTTGCATCTATAGTTTGATGGCAATATATTAAATTTCCTAAAAATAAATTTCCCAGTTTCCAAGATGTAGAATTTTCGAAATAAATAAAGTGGTCAACAAAAAGATTGACAAAAGAAATTTTTAGCACAATTTTCAATTCGCTGTTAATTTTTTAAAAGTTTACTTTTTTACGTGATTTGCACTGCGCAAAAACCCACTCGATCTAGATTATGCAGAAGAACACAATTTTTTGAAAAAGCCTAACATTTCACATTGTACTGGGTGTAAAATAAAGCCGTGTAAAAGTTCAAAAAATTTCGCTTTCCGCCATTTTGTTAAAAAAAATGTATCATCTTTCATTATGCATAAGTAAGTTAATTTCTTGAAAGCTAAAGTTTAAAAGCACTGTAATTTGGAAACGCGTTGACAAAGGTTGATGGACCTTATGTGGTTAGAAAACATACTTCATTTACTGGACGACGTTTTATCTAAGTGAAGTTTTTACATTATCCAGGCTGACTAAAAATACAATACAAATCAACATAACAATGGTTTATGTTGTTTGCTACAAAATCAGCAATATCTGCTAAAGTAAGCCGTTTAGATGCAAAAGATGTTGGAATAAGGTTATCGTGGATACTTGTCAAGAGAAGTTGTATTTTCCAGATTTTTTATTTCGCCCTGTATACAATGCTAAAACCTCTTAATCAAAAACTTGTCGAAAACGCCTGGAGATAATTTTTTCTAAACAAAACGGCGGAAAACGACTATTTTGCAACTTTTGCACCCAGTATAATATAACATTTTAACTTTAATTGTGTTGTGCATAATCTAGACCAAGTGTCCTTTTGTGCAGTACAAACTGAATTAAAAAAGTTCAAAAGTTTCAAAAAGTAAAAGCTAATTTAAAATTATGCGATGTAATGAAAAATCTGGAAGTTTCTAGGTAACGTAGAAGCTTCTCGAACCATGTTGCATACAGACCCACGCGCACAGTATATATATATATATATATATATATATATATATATATATATATATATATATATATATATATATATATATATGTATATATATATATATATATATATTATATTATATATATATATATATATATATATATATATATATATATATATATATATATATATATATATATATATATATATATGTATATATATATATAACTCATAACTCAAAAAATAATCTACTAATTTGAACGAAACTTGTCACATATCTTCATTTTGTTACGATCGCGGACGAGTTCGTTACTCAGCCAGGTCGGCCCAATTTTTCTTAAAAAAAATTGGCATCTCAGAAAATGAAACAGGTATTTTGACGACATTTGGCAAGTATGTTGCCCCAGTAAAGACCTTACTATGCACAAAATTAAGCTTTATAAACACATAGCAAATTGATTTATTTAAATTTGAAACATTTAATGAAAATTCGCTACCGCACCTGCTGCGTCCCGAAATTTTTTGTTTTTCAAGTGAAAATAAATCATACTTAAAAGGCCTGGACGCAGCAAGTGCGTTATGGTAGTGAATTTTCATAAAAACCTTTTTTCTTAATGTCTTATAAGTTTTTTTCTTAAAACAGAGATTTAAATTTTTTTGTGTAGTTTATTTTTATAACGTTAACCTACGTACCAAATTTGGTTACCATCATTTTGTTATTTGCGAGAAAATCTAAAATGTTGTCGGAAAACCTGGCCCGCTTTTCCTGGATAACCAACTTATCCGAGCCATTCACAAATGGAAGGCCCGCGCCAAATTTCATCAAAATCGGCCTTATTATTTTTTAAGTTATCGGTGTGATACATAAGTCGGGACCTCCCCATTAGTGATTTTTTTTACGAAAATTCACTATAAATAACACGCCTGCAAAACTTTAATAGTTAGTTACATCATAGTCCATACATTTTACCATTAATCTCGCGTTTGCTGAGGATCGGGAAATTTAAAATCGATAACAACAGGTGCACCTTATCATGCTACTAAATCATAACTGCAAATGGGGTTTGAATAAAGGATTACACGAATGTTCTAAAATAACGTATACAAAAATCAATACATTGCTTTCGAGATTAACGGTTTTAAATAGAAAGTGTTATGTTAAATGATTTATTAATTGAAGTTGTAGAAAATATTCTAAAATGTTCACTGAACGATGATAATCATGTCTTTCTGTCTAGTTTGGAAATAGTTTCTAGGAGCTAAATTTATTATCTTGCGTAATGATGTAACTGCAAAAGACCAAGGCGTGACAAGGGCAACATGATGGCGAATTTTAATAAAATTGATAGACTAATAATGAGACAGACAATGTGACAATAATGATTTGCGCCGAGAATATTTTAAAAAGTCTAGAGGCGGCAAGTGCGTTATGGTAGCGAATTTGTATAAATTTCTGCTTCTAAAATAATTGCTAGTTATATATATATATATATATATATATATATATATATATATATATATATATATATATATATATGCATAAAATGCGTTTCCTCCGTGAAAGTAGGTAACAATTAAAACAAATATCAAGCAGCTTGGAAAATACATTTTTGCAGTATTCGTTCTCCTTAATCTAATTCGTTTCAGAATCTTATCTAAATCAACATCCACGTCCCATTATGCAACACAGACTCACGCATCCACTAGTTATCATCTAAAATATTACCTTACATTGGTAGCATCCCAAATCCATCGAACGTACCAAACATAGAACCTGCAGCTGTGATAATAACTAAAGTAATTAAAATAGCGAGAGCTTACGGATATAAAAATCCAGTGTGTGTGGAAGCCAGTGGTACGAATCTCATTGAAAGTGACACTATTCCAAAGTACAGTCAAAACATCACAGAAAAAGACAATTTCTAGTGCATTTTCTGCAAATACCTTAGTTAATTAAACAAAAGTAACTGTTGAAATTAAAGACTTTGCTAAGGATATTTAATGCAATATTTTATTTTTAGAAACTAAATAAATTCTTAATTTTTGTTTAAATATCACTACTATTTCCGTGTGACAAAATAAAAACATTTGCTTCTCGCTTTGTGGTTAGTTCAGACCTACCGATTTTACGTCCATTTTTGGGAATTTTTTAATTTTTTTTTTACTGTGTTGTGAACTATTTTCTATAAAAAAGTAATCAAAAACATTTATAAAAATGTATACACAGCTCTAAATGAACATAAGTGTTTTAGCCAAAAAATTAATATAAGAAGAGCGTACTGATATCTGCATTGCACATATTGTCAGAATACTTAGGTGGTTTGACATTTGTAGAAGAAATTTGTCAATTAGCTTTTTACGACAAGTAATGTAACCATTCAGTAAGCCTACATACTATAATAATAGGTCTTAGCCTCTCAGCTCTTTTGGGTACAAATTTTCAAATTTAATTTCCTAAATTTTAATGTTTAATATTTTTCAGATTATCAACCCAAAACAACTTTACGTTAGTGTATAAAATCAAATATATTGTCTTTATGATGAAAAACTCTCAAGACAAGTTCGTTAGCCCAAAAAGTCAGATACTTTATAGCTCCGAAAATAGCAAATCCATTATAATGACACTTGGTATGCGCGACGCATTTATAGGGACTATATAGGACATACGATAGTTTACGTTTCTAGCGTTATGTAAAGTTAAGATTTAGGCAATTGAAAGAAATGATCCTTGCGGTGATTTATGTAGGACACAACACAAAAGAGTTTTTCAAAGACAATATATTGGATCTTATACACTAACGAAAAGTTATTTTGGGTTAATAATCTGAAAAATATTAAACATTAAAATTTATACATACATATATATATACATATACACACACACACATATATATATATATATATATATATATATATATATATATATATATATATATATATATATATATATATATATATATGATATAGGATATCAGAAGACATCGGAGCCTAAAATTCAAAAATTTAATTTTCTTTCAAATCTGACATTCTTAAAGTTTTCTCTCAAAAAGTACATCTTAATGTCTTTCAATGGAGTTTTCGAGAAATCTGCTTCATATTTTTAAAATTTTTAAACTGGACAATTCGTACAACGTAATGTTCTTTTATTTGAAATTAAAACCATAAACACTTTGCTCATGTAAAAGTTTCAAAGGAAAACTTGCAAAAAAAAATTAAATTATCTGCACAAACTTTTTGTTGGCTTCTCTTGGAAAATTATTCGGGTAACATGCCCACATTTTTTAAAACTTTATAGCAATATCTATCCAATTAGGTACAAATATTACAATACACAATTGACAGTCTGAAAATAAATAAGCGAAAATGAGACATGTGATACATTTGTATTTTAAGAAGAAACAGTAACAACGTAGGTATTGTGAAAATAGCGTTCGGTGTCTAATGAATTTGAAATTTAAATTTATTTCCTACAGATCTCGTTCAAACTGTGAGCCCCTATTTCGTATACATGCATGGTACCGTATTCTTATTCCAGTGTTGGCCATTCTGTTGTCAGGGTATTTCGTGATTGTTAGGCAGCATCTAGTATGTGTCTGAAATTTTCTCTTGTGTTGACTGGATTTGCATAGATCATCTCTTTCATATGACCCCAGACGTAATAGTCTAAATGTGTCAGATCTGGGCTTGGCGCTGGCGAAAGTATTGAGCCTGATATTCGAATCCAACCGTTAAAAAACTGTTGATCCAAATAACTGTCGTACTGCCAGCAGAAAATGCGCAGGACAACCATCATTTTGGAATATAATTTAATGTCTGACCGCGAGAGGAACACCTTCTAGAAGCACCGGTAGCTCATCTCTCAAAAAATTCTCATAAATTTCTTCGTTAGGAACTTGAGGACAAGATATGGTCGTATTAAATAGGCGCGAATGACTTCCATCCATACGCTTTCTGAACTTTTTTAGTACCTATTTCCCTTGTTAGATGGGGGGATTTTTCGCCGAAATATCTCGGAAATGGTTGTGGAAATTCGTTATGCCCTCACGGTTGATATTCGATTTATCTGTCCATAAAATATTGGTTAAAGAATCTTCTGCTTCTGAATTAAGAATGAAGCGACACAATTCAACTACTTCTAGCAAGACCATATTATTTTTTCAAGCCCTGGACAGGAGTATAGTGGCAAAGGTGCTCTCCAAATCTGCATATTCTGGAGGAAACTTCCCATTGTTGAAGTGCTTAGGCTTTTATTAAAATTACTATATAGACCTTTCTCATTTTCTGGTTGATATACAGGGGGAACACAAACGTCAAATAGCTCAGACTTTACGCAAGCATTTTCAGCTATATTTTGATATATTGTTGCAAACACGCGAACATTTGGAATGCGACGATTCGGGAAGCGACGTTCAGATTCTAGACGAGCTTCAGCAGCATTGGCGTCACAATATCCCTAGAGATATAAGATCTCTGCACATTCTGTTGATGTGTGAGGCCATGGTAAAAATAACAAAAACAAATAACAAAACGGAAAGCTCTTACACTCACAGCTAAATAACTAAATAACAATTATGACATTCACCAACAAATATGCGCAAATTAAACCTTGACAGCTGACAAAACCTTCACATGTGCGCAAGGTTCGGCAACTTTATTTTTAATCCCAAACTGCCACAGTTTCACTAATAATAGACTTCTAATTAATTGAATAAATTCTGTCACTTGTAATATTTGCACTAATTTATTTTGACCCAAACGACCTTAGCCTCTGGAAAGAATATTTTAATGTAATGAACAAACAGTCTCTAGGTAGAGTAGAAGCTTCATAAACCATATTGAATACACATATAAAGTTTGCAACTGTTCTAGATGCTCCCATTCAGGCTCACTTGAAAAGAAATCGAAAATTCGAAAGTCGTTACCTCTTATTATGCCAAATTTCCTCTTTGTGTGTCTTTGTCTCTTTAACGCTGGTCTATTTCCGCGACTATCGCCAATCACCGACGCCTGGTAGCAGTCACCCCACTATCCTGGAAATTTTGCTGAACCTCTGCCTTTTTGTAAGGAAAATAGGGATCTATAACATATACAACATCCCATGGACACGGCACCGACGGCTTTACGCCCCCTCCGAATGGCGGAAGGTGCAGAAATTCAACTCAAATGCAATGTCACAACCTTGCTTGATGTTAATGTTACAAAAAGTCAAAGAGAACTCTGCGATCGAAACCAGTACCTTACGATACACGTTCTTACCATTGAACCACCGAGGTTCTCAATTTTGCCTTTAAAAATTCGCTAAAATCATACGTAAAAATCTGACTGCCAGTCAAAGCTATATTTTATATAAATTTACATTAAAGCCTGATTAAAATACATTTAGAAACAAATTGACCGTTAAGTGCCGTCTCATTGGCAGCCTAATTTATTAGTACCTCTTACAAATTTGTTTCATCATAAAATCTGTGCAACTCTTGTCTGTCTATACTCTTTATCTGTCCTTTCAGTTCTTTCTTATATCTAACTGCCGATCCATTATTACGTATTTCTTGTGTGACAGTATTGTCTATAGTCTTGGAACCAAATGCTTATAGCTCCGCTGGCCCTCAGTTTTTGATGCAAATTGATTAATCTAAGTTGTGTTCCTCTATAGCGTATTGTAGGTGTCCGGACCTCTTCAGTTGCTCTCTAGAGTTATGTTGGTGGACATTAGCAGCGAAGTAATATGGTTTCCTAATATCTAGCAGTTCTGGTTCCAAATAGACTAATACGCTGTGGTAAGTTCTTTCACTAGCATTCTTCTTATAAACTTTTTGTGCATAACTTTAACCTTCTTCAAATATATATTTAGTGTGGCAGGCTAAGTAAAAATACAATGCGAAAGATGGGTCTCGATAAGTAAATAATAGATTATCTTCATTTAACGAATGGCTTGATATGGAGTTAAGCATCTAAATTTATATCGTATCTTTCCAAGATTATCCACTAAAAAATCTGCATCTTTGTCCCACTTCAAACAACAAGTCATCACAACTTCCTAGCACTTGTGTGATGGAATGTAATCCAGAGCGTGCAAAGCGTCGTCCTTCCTTCCCCCCTTCATACTTAGGATGCTGAAGTACTAGATGTGAAAATCCTTTCTATTTGCAAAGGATAAGAAATTAGTCTTAGACGTGTTAGTTTTCAGCAAGCTAGAATTCAACCCTTCTTTAAAAATTTATAGATCTTTTCAACTTATTTTCTTAAAGTATCGTGTTTAGGAAAAATATATTGCCTGAAAGATCATTCCAGTAATACTTCTAAAAGAATTCTTTTTGTACATATATGATCTATGTATGTGTGTGTCTTCGATTAGGTGACTTTTAGCGTTATTGAAGAACCAGGCTATTGACTAATCTTGTAAGTTTTTTTGTAAAGAAAATGTATATTGTGCAATAGCTTATTATTATTATGTATGTACAACGAATATGGGATGGCTTCGGAAGACGCATCTACTTTTCCATTTACCACAGACTTTTATAAACTCAATGTTGATATATGAGCTAGAAATAATTAATAATCGATGTCACAGTATTAAGGCAAGATGACAATACAGTTATGAGGTTTTGTTGTTATATATGTGCTGTATATGCAAGTTTTCATGACCATTTGTATTTGTTTTTATTTTTAATGTTAAATAGATCTGCAAGTGCCAAGAGCAGATTTATTTATCGATACATCTGAATATTAACTAAGCAATAGTCAAGAACAATTGTATTTATTTATGTGTATAACTATATCTGACCTTTGAGAGAGTGTATATAATCTGTGGTTATTAAGTTAGTTCTGCGCATTTATTAAAGTAATGTTTGCAAACATGTCGTTGAGTTTTTAGATTCTTCTTCTTCTTCAAGTGCCGTCTTCTCTTAGAAGGTTTGCTATCATCATGGCTACTCTCACTTTTGATGCTGCAGCTCTGAACAACTCAACGGAACTACAGTTGTACCATTTTCTCAGGTTATTTAGCCAGGAAATACGTCTTCTTCCTCTGCTTCTCTTTCCCCGTATCTTTCCCTGTATAATATCTGCAACAATACATATTTTTCTCCTCTTATCACGTGGCCTAGATATTGCAGCTTCATTATTTTAATTGTGTTTAATATATATTTTTCTTTTCTCATTTTTCCCAGTACCTGCTCATTTGTTACGATGTCTACCCAACTTATCCTCAAGATCCTTCTTTATAACAACATCTCAAATGCCTCCAGTCGATCACTTATATCTTTCTTTAACGTCCATGATTACATCCCATATAGCAACACCGAGAAAACGTAACATCTCAATATTCTGACTCTAAGTTGTAAGTTAAGATCTCTGCTGCATAACACGCTTCTCATTCTGTTAAATATGGTTCTGGCTTGTCCAATTCGTGATTTAATTTCTTCAGTGTACTCATTATTTTCATTGACAGTTGTTCCCAGGTACCTGTACTTACTGACTTCTTCTACTAGTTCTCCATTGATCCATAGGTTTTCCTGTTGCTGAACTGATTTTGTAATGGTCATAAATTTGGTCTTTTTGATATTTAAGGTAAGTCCGCTCTCCTTGCTACTCGTCACTGCTTGATCTACTAAGCTCTGTAAATCTTCTATTGTTTCGGCAATGAGTATGGTGTCGTCTGCATATCAGATATTGTTAATGGGTATTCCATTGACCTTTACTCCTATTGTTGTTTCTTCCAGCGCTCTCTGAATGGTTTCTTCCGAGTCAATATTAAATAATAGCGGCGATAGTACACATCCTTGCCTTACACCACGTTGTATTTTTACTTCTTCTGAGAGTCCATTGCCCACCTTGATATTAGCCGTCCAGCTGTAGTATAAATTATCTATTCTTCTATCTTTCATGTCTATATTTTTACTTTTAAGTAACTGAATGAGATGGTTGTGGCGGACTCCATCAAATGCTTTGTTGTAGTCAAGGAAATAGACATACATCGGCTGATTGATGTCAATGCATCTTTGAGTCAATACATTGAAGGCAAACAAGGCTTCTCTTGTTCCTATTGCATTTCTGAAGCCAAATTGGGTTCGCTAATATCTTGTTCTAATTTCCTAAAATTCTCTGGTGTATTATCTGGTTTGGTGGTCGCTACATTATTTTGCGTTAAACTTTTTTGGTTAATGTAATGAAGGTCGATCTAAGCCATCCGCGGGGAATGATTCCTGTGTTGTATATTGTGTTAAATAGTCCCACCAATATGCCCATTTGATCCTCTGTGATTAGTTTAATTATTTCTGCTGGAATTTCGTCGGGTCCTGGAGCTTTATTAGACTTTGCCATTTTTACCGCGTGCATTACCTCTTCCTTTGTTATTTTTGGGCCCAAATCTCCTTCTGTGTCCTCTTCTACTATTTCTTGTTGTCTGTCATCGTCGAATAGTTCCTGGATATATTCCTTCCATCTTGCCAGCTTCCATGCAGTGTCTGGGATTATTTTGCCATCTCTGTCCAGCAAAACATTGCTATGGTTTTGTCTTTTGATACCAGCCACCTCCCTAATTTTTTTATAGAAGTTAAGATCATCGTGTTTCATTGTCAAATCTTCTATCTCCGCACATTTTTCTCTGTATCACTTTTCTTTGACTTCACGTATTCTTTTTAGTGAATTTTCTTAAAAAAAATTCACTAATGAGGAGATCCCGACTTTCGAATTTTGAAAAAATTTCTTTAAATGAGCGCTAATTAGGACCCCTGGAACCCAAATCCGAGGTCGGTTTCAGACTTTATATGTTTATATATATATATTATATATATATATATATATATATATATATATATATATATATATATATATATATATATATATATTTATATATTTATGTGTCACACCTATAACTAAAAAAATAATAGACCGATTTTGATAAAACTTGGTGAGTACCTTCCTTTCACGAGTGGCTTGGATAAGTTCGTTAGCCAGGAAAATCCGCCGAGGTTTTCCCGGAAAATTTTGTATTTTTTTTCGAAAAAAATCGAAAAAAATTTATTTCTCCGGAATTAACAAAGTAAGGGCAACCAAATTTCACACGCGGGTTTATATCGTTATGTGTAAAATACCTACGAAAATTTAGCTCTGTAGGTTAAAGGAGAAAAAAGTTACAGACATTTAAAGAACAATAAATTTGGGTTTTCCTCAAAACGTCAAAATCGCGACTTTAAACTTCAAAATTCGTGAGTACCTTCCTTTCGCAAATGGCTTGAATAAGTTCGTTAGCCAGGAAAATCCGCCGAGGTTTTCGCGGAAAATTTTATGTTTTTTTTCGAAAAAAATTTATATCTCCGAAATTAACAAAGTAAGGGCAACGAAATTTGGTTTATACCGTTATATGTAAGCTACCTACCAAAATTTAGCGCTGTCGGTTAAAGAACAAAAAAGTTACAGGCATTCAAAGAAAAATACATTTGGCTTTTCCTCAAAACGTCAAAACCGCGATTTCAAACGTCAAAATTGGCAATATTTAGGCAATGAACCTGACACTAATATGAGCTATGGAAGGAAAATGTCTCAAGAATAATGTTTTACAAAGCCTGAAGTCTTAGTTTCAATCGTCATTGTCCTTCATTTTACTAAAATATTCGCAGAAAATTCATTTCAAATAGACCCTGTCTCTGATGTTTTGGCTGTCGGTTTAGTTAAGTTGATGCTTTTGCTGTGAAGTTTATGGTTTAACGGTCTATAATTTTTAGCTCATTTTCGTAGAAAAAATTCGTTATTGCATTTTAGAATATTTTATCGAAATATGATGCATGTTTGTAAGAAAAAATCTGGACACAGTAAGCGCGTTTTGGTAGCAAATTTTCGTTAAATCCTCCAAATGTCAATAACTCATTTCCTATTAACGTAAGTTTTGTTGGTTAGGAAACCAACATTTAACTGTATTTTCGGAAAATTTTTGTATGAACGCAGCAAGGGCGTTTTGGTTGCGAATTTTCATTAAATGTTTCAAATTTCAATAACTCAATTTGCTATTAACCTAAGGTTCATTGGCTAGGAGACCAGTTTTCTCAGAAACATTTAAAGTTTATTTTCCGAAAAGTTTTGTACATTTTCAAATAATTATTTTGATAAAATATGATACACTGTTCCTACTATATAGGTTATACCGGTAACCAAATTGATGCCTGCTCGCATTAGAGCGATATATTTGTAATTAAAAACATTTTTATGAAAATTCACTTCCATAACGCACTTGCTGCGTCCAGAGTTTTTTCTTATCTCATTATGTATATGGTTATATGCATTGTTGTCGATGGTTTTGTACGTTCTTCCTTCTTCCATTAGTTTTAAAACTTCGTCAATTATCCATGGTTTTTGTTTGTGAACAGTATTCTTTGTTTGCAGTAACTCTTTTGTTGAAGTTTTTAGATACAGTGTGTTTATAATCTCCTAAGTTTCAACCACATATTTCGTAGTTCTGTAAACAGCCCTACTTGTAAAAATAACAATAGTCTGCGTGTTTGCCTTACCTTAGGAAACAATACATTACAATTTCCAAGTATTTTATGTTATCCATAGCGTGCAAATCATCTTCATTTCTCCCCTCCATGTTTAGTACGCTGCAGGGTGAGAAAAATCTTTTCTATTTGCATAGGGTAAGAATTTAGTTTTGGACAATATAATTGTCAGCAAGCTAGAAAACAACCAATCAATAATAATTTTTTTACATCCTTTTAAACTTTTTAATTTTTTTTCCAAAGCCTTTGTAAAAAATAAATACATAATCAGTAAATTAACTAAAAAATATGCAATAAAATATAAACATTTATCAAAAAATAAATTAAGAACAGTGTTTTGCATAGAATAGGAACCTTGACACATAATTACATTGTGATAGTCCCTGTGTCAACCACTCCTGCTTTAATAGAATGGAGAATGTAAAATCGATAACAGGTTACCAGATGTCGTGCGTGCATTGTAAAGTACCTTGTATATTCAAAGAGCTAGTTACTGTATGAGGGTGCGTGTGTATATACAAGCATGTATTTGAGTAATATTGGGGGAAGTACATAGCTACACATTTTCACCTAATGAATCTTTGCATGTGTCTATACTGTCTATTTATATATCATTCAGTTTTCAGTCAACGGAGTGAAAGCATGTCAGTATGAGCTCGCTTAGACCATTAATCAGTTGCTGCTGGTAGCGTTACAAGCTTGTCCCTTAATTGACGTCATCACACTGCAGGGCTGAATTTGCCCAGACAAGTTGTTCAGAGAGTGGTAATTTGATTTTTATTTATATGCGAGGTAATAAAACTCACATCTGTATGCATTATTGTAATTAACTTGAATTTGGTGAAAATAAATAAGAGAAAGGAAATCTCGGTCATAGTGAAATATTGTATTTACACCAAACAACAAAGGCGTTTAATGCACTTTACAAAAGAAAATATAAAACTTACAGTACTTATGTTTTATCGTAACAAATATCGTTAAGAATATAGTTTACAATACACAAGAAAATTATTGCACCACTTTGAGATGTTGTAAAAAATATGTTTGTTTGGACATATTGATAACTAAGCGGATGCCCAAACAAATAAAGCTCAAAAGAAGAGTTTTTAGTTAATTCATCATCTCGGTTACTTCCTCCTCTTACAATACAGACTTTTAAAATAATAGTAAATAAGTAACGCACAATATAAACACAAAGAGATGCCCATTTTGAGTTTTTCAGACTGAACTTGAGCTATAAGCTATTTCAGACACTCAAATTATAAAGTAGGTATCTATGACGATATAAATGCCTATAACGCAAAGAAGCGCATATCTTTAAATTATGCAGCAAAAGGTGCTAAATACTTAATTATTGGCGTAGATCTAAATAATAATAATAAGAAAGAACCTATGCAACAAGCAAATGGTTGCGTATATATACTTAATTGCGAAAGCACAATATTCTCAGTTACACAATGCTATGGTAAAGGACGATCAGTTGTACACACCACTCGACTTGTGTCGTGTTAAAAAACCGAATAGTCAAGTACATAGCGAGCAGGGAAGTTTAGTTTGTGGTGATGGGCTTACAAATAACTGTGTGACGAGAGACATACACGGTCTCAGAATTGTTTTTTGGAATATCCATGGTTACTACAGACTTTATGAACTAAACAATGAAGAAGAGTATTTTTTAAGTAAGCATGATGTTATCTGTTTGTGTGAGAGACTTGGTTGACCAATGATGAGTATGAGCTGCCCGCCTACCTGAACAAATTTAGTTCCGTACATTCGGCCGCAATCAAACACAGAGACAGGGGTAGGGCTAGTGGTGGCTTGCTTACGCTGGTCCAACAAAGTTTACAATTTAGTATAATTGAAAATAATGAGTATACTCTCTTTGTTAAGTTAAATTTGTATATAAAGATAGTTGTTGGGAACGTGTACTTGAATCAATCTCTAGATAACCACTATTGTATTTTTATGCTTGAGGAAATCATAAGAGATGTCTTCACGCAAAGTGAGGATGATGTGAGCGTGACAAGTGGCGACTTTAACGCTCGAAGTGGACCTTTTAACCAACTTGATGGATTTTCCCATGTACTGGCCGACCACGTCGGCACACAGAGGGGTTCTTTAGATGGAACTATAAATCAAAGAGGCAACCTATTAGCGGAACTTATGGAGAGTTATGGCTTCATGGTTTTGAATGGTAGATTGGAAGACTATGTCGGACAGTTTACATACATGAGCGCATCCGGTAAGAGTACAGTAGATTTGGCATGGGTACGCTGTTTCTATAGTATTTAGTGAGAAGCTTTGAAGTCGTCGATGAGGTGTTTGTCTCTGATCATTTGCCTGTCTCGACGGGCTTGAATGTACCTTGCAGACAACCACTGCAACACGAAAGACACAGAGATAACTTCGCGACAGTCGTTAGATGGGACCATAGTAAGGCCCAATCTTTTAGAAATATCCTAACTGAATCATATAGACTGAGTAATGTAAGTAGTCTGGGGGGTTGCGTCAAGGTGTTATATAGTAATTTCTGCTCTGCTCTATTTGAAACGTCACAATTTTTAGCGTTAATTAGGTGTATAAAGATAAGTCGGCATATTATGAACCATCTTCACATAAACCCTGGTACGATCTAGCGTGTGTTTTACTAAAGAGGTCTGTTAGAAAATTGTATAAAAATTTTAAAAGAAATGTAAATAATTCGGAACATTTTCAGAAATACATAGATGAAAAAAGAAACTACAAGCAACTGTTAACAGCAAGAAAGCACAGCTATAATTTGATGATAAATCAAAAACTTTTAAATATAAATTACACAGTTGACTTCTGAAAAACATTAAAAAATTTAAAAAACGTGAAAAGGGGCCGGAGGAACAAGATTTCACCTGAGACATTGATATGTTATTATCGACAATATTATCAGGCACAGCCTACGGACGCACATGAATATCACGATGCTAAACACCCTTACCTTGATGGGTTCATTACTATAGAAGAGATGTATGTTGCACTCACAAAGCCGGAAAACAACAAAGCACCAGGGCCTGATTTAATAACAAGTGAGTTTTACAAGGGTCTACCAGACAGTCGGCTGAATTACTTGCTGGATTTGTTTAACATCATACTTGAGAAAAGTTCCAGTCGAGTGGAAGTTTTGTCATATTTATAAAGGGGGCGATAAAAGCATGCCAGAATCTTACCGATTCATAGCACTAATAAATCATATTGTGAAATTGTTTACTCAAATACTGTACAACCGGATCAGCGAATTTACAGAACAGCATGAAGTTTTGCCAGAATGCCAAGCTGGATTTAGACAGGGAAGAAGCTGTGAAGACAATATATTTGTTTTGAACACTGTAATTAGTTCCAATATTAGATTAAGGGGTAGAAAAGCATATGCTGTTTTTCTGGACTATAAAAAGGCTTTTGACAGTATTGAGAGAACGGTACTGTGGTTGAAATTGTACAGGACAAGAGTGAGCGCAAAGCTGATACGACTGATACGAGACATCTACGATAAAGCAGTTATAATTGTCGAGAAACCAGAAAAGCAGATTGATTGTGTACCTATAACAAGGGGTACACTACAGGGAGATAGTTTGAGCCCGCTGGTCTTTTCTCTGTTCACTGCAGAAATGCCGTCCCTCTTCGAAGAAAGAAATGCCAATGGCTTACCGTTAAATAGCTGTGTGCAGATAACTATGTTGATGTGCGCAGATGGTATCGTTATCTTGGCTGATTCACCCATTAATTTGCAGAGGAACATAGACATATTACATGAGTACAGCACAATGTCAGGACTGGAACTGAACATAACCAAAACAAAGACCGTAATTTTTAGGAAAGGTCCTGCTGTTGCTAGACATAAATTTTACTATGATAGGCAAATCCTGGATATAGTAAACGAGTTTACCTATCTGGGGATTCCTTTCAAGTTAAACGGTATATACCACGAAGCATGTAAAGGGAGAGTGAGTGAGGCAAACATCAGTCTGGGAGCTGTTAGGCACGCGCTTACAAGGGTATGTAATGCCGGATGGACGACAAGTCTTAAATTGTTCATCTCAGTTGTGGTGCCGGCCTTGAGTTATGCAGCTGGTATTTGGGGGCTCAGATACACTGAGAATGTGGAGGTTATACAGAGGAGATTCTTAAAAGATCAAAATTTTCTCCCCAGGAACACGCCCGGTTACATACTGCGTCTTGAATTTAACCAACCCAGGCTGGGATATTATGTGCTGAGAGCGGCGCTACATCTACTCTTAAAGCTGAAAAGCATGCAGAGGGGCAGGTACCCTGCGGTTGCCTTGGAGCAGCTGAAATATTTGGATTCCTTAGCCACAAATATAATCGATCTTAATTGGTTTAGTCAGCTAAAGGGCATACTAGCGGAAATCGGAGTGGAGGGCACGGATATCTTAGCCAATTTGAGCGAGATTGACACAACAACTATACTTGGCATTTACACAAATCATAGCCGTACATTGGATGAGAACTGCTCCTTGCTTTCTGTTAACTACCCCCAATATAAATTCCTGTTGGGAGACAACACTGGATTGGTATTACTCCCTTTGTATTTACAAAGGTTTATGCTCCAACTGCGTACAGCGGGAAGCAGGGAGGTGGTTATGATTTTCGGTACTATCAAATACCGATTAAACAACCTAAAAGAAAAATGCACTATTTGTAACTTAAATGAAAAAGAAGATCTAAAACATATAATTTTTGAATGCCCCATGTACCGGCCGATTAGAACAAACCTTGAGAGTCGCCACCTGGATAGAGACATACACTTAGTATTAAGGGAGTTGGAAGGGAAGCATGTTAAAGTTTTGTATAACTTTTTTAAGAATGCAATGTTAATAAGATCGTTTATATTGAATGAGTAAAACCCCTGCTGTTTTGTTTTGTTTCTGACAGCCATTGAGTTTTGAAGGACATCTCTATATTCGCAATCGTGTTAATATCTAGTTTTATTAGACTTACCCATATGTGACTGTGTTGACATTTAGTTTAGTTATTAATTGGATTTTATATTTGAGTTTAATTATTGTTGGAAAACACCACACCTTTGTTCAAGTTTTCTGTATCGATTGAACAATAAATTTATTATTATTATTATTATTATTATTATTATTATTATTATTATTATTATTCAGGACCAAGTAATAGCAACAAACGATTATAAAAAATGCATTGAAAATCTAGACGTGGTTGACCGGTGCGGAAGGTATCAAAAAGAGTCCGAACAATAGATCATCTTATATCGGGTTGCCCAAATCTGGCGAGTATAAAATTTATTCATAGACACAATCTCACGGCTAATATTCTATACCAAGCTCTATTTCAAAAATACAATCCTCTACCCGAAAATAAAATCGTACCTTACTATGGCTATCAAGCAAGACCAATGTTATAAAACGAAACACATAAATTGTATTAACCTCCTAATTCATATAGATAAAACAATAACTGCAAACAAACCAGACTGTGGTACACAGCATTCACAACAAAACAGCAGTCTTCATAGAGTTTACGCATTCTAGTGACCACAGCAAAAAACAGGGGAACAGAAGGTTAAAATAAAAAGTATATTCTATTATCAATCAAATATAAATAAATACATGGATTAAAATTTGTGCAACTCATTCCCGTAGCCATAACAGCAATAAGTCTCGGCAAAAAAATATATCACAGTCAATAGTAAAGCTGCAACTGAATCGAAACTTATTTCAAAAAAAGAGAAGAATGTTATTCTAGAAAACTGTCGCATCGTATGAACGGTCTTAAATATGCCAACAGAAACCGTAGATTAAGATTTTCTAACAAGCTCCTGATTCCTACAACCAGATGGTAAGTTAACTCTGAGACCAAAAAAAACATAATAATAATAGTAATAGTAAATCACATTCATTTATCAAGATTATAAATTTCATATCAAATATCGTAACCTACAAATTTGATATTGTATTTACTTAAGAAAAGCGAGTCTGTTCAACCATTTGCAGTATGCATAAAAGACATATATAATCTATATGAGAAACATAAGACATATTCGCTAAAGGAATTGGTCATATAAAAATAACAAAGCTAAGGAAAGTAATTGAAATTAGACAGTACTGAGATTTGGCGTTTGCGGATATCGCAGTTAGTAAAAGTTCAAAAATGTCTGTAAAATTCTGAAAAAAAAAAGCGGCGCTAAGTTTGTCTACACTAATTAAGATATTCTAAGTTACTAAACGGGCTTTAGTTTTTCTGGAGGACTGTAAACATTTGTCCTTAGCCTTATAATTGCGACACTGGCTACAGTTCTACAGAATCTGTAGATTTAGGTCGAGCTTCTTTTATGAACTAGTTCATGAAATGCAAAGCCTATGTGTCTTTAAAACATTTCGAGTTTGACTGTTATGTCACTAGATCAGTGTCCATTTGCCTCTTGGACAGTTGAAGATAATATGTCTTTAGAAATATGTCTACCGGGGAACATTACAAAGGTTAATAACAAACCATTCAATATATGGGCAATTTGACACTAAGATCGTGCTCCTTTGGACTAAAACCCGTTTTGCGGATCACTTTTGAACGAACTGAGATATCATCTTCAAATTTGGTATCCAGTTAGCACCCGACAAATGAACGCTTTGAATTGTTTTTGAGTAAAATCGTTTTAGGTGGTGGGGGATACATGAGGAGTGATTTGGTGAAATTTGACATTTTTAGTTAAAACTCGAGTTATATAACGTTTCAGAAGTTTATGGGTACAGAAATACGACTATTTTCTGTGTGGTCAAGTCATGCACCATAAATTCATTTAATGAGAATGTCTTTCTAGGGAGAGTAGATTATCACACCTATGTGGAAGTTATGATTCAATTTGCAGCACTATTTTCATAACTGTACACAAAGCTGCTAGAATGTTAACTGGACGACAGTTCCACACATCGAATTTGTCTCCCTTTATAGGCTGACCTCGAGCTTGTTTCGAGAAATATGTAAGTATACCCGTCTTATATTTCATCGAAATGCCCTCCCGAAACATAGATTCAGACCCCTTTCAGGCGCATCCTGGCAGAACCCAAGTGTCAATTCTCCCCATACTGACATGACCTGACCTGGCTTGATCGTTGTATATTTCAGCATTTATATAGCCATATTATGGTATTACCCCATGCCGACAGCAAGTCTGTCACCTTTTGAGATTATAGGATGAGATGGCAAGGAAAGCAGATAATGTGCAAGTGAATCAAGTATTTCCGTACCACAAGAGGAAAAGATCTGTTAGACAACGACATTAGTTGATTCAGTGTGTTGCCTCTTACGACAGGCAAGAGATTTCTTGGACTCATTCTTTACGTCCCCAAACGCAAATGGGATAAAGCCAGAGCTATTAAAAAGTTAACACTTTGGTGCTCACCTATTCGTAGGTGATCAAAAATTGACTGACAAGTTGGGTTTCTTGAAACATATGAACTTATTTTTTCTCAAATAGAACACTACATATTTTCATGCCTTCCGTTTTGGAGTAAAATTCCATATCGATCTATATTTAATTAAAGGTTTTTAGCAGTAAATAAGAGTGAACTGTATTTTAAAGCTGAGTTTGGAAAGAAGAGTGGTTGAAGGCATGTTACTGATCTGCTAAATTTCTGAACGATTGTTAGTGATGTTACTGATGCAAAATTTGTAACTAGAAGATTTGAACAAAATTTCTGAAGTGACAACCAATATAAATAGTTTTATTTAGAATCTATCCTTTATAGAAATTTTGTCCTGTACAAGCACAAGTCAAGCTTATGTGTACACACGCTGTAAAATTAACAGTAATATATATATATATATATATATATATATATATATATATATATATATATATATATATATATATATATATATATATATATATATATATATACAGTGTGGAACAGCCAAATGGAATAAATTCGATAACGGATAAATGAGGGCGTGTTGGGAAAAACGCTTGGACACGTCGATTTGTATTTTTAACTGCGCATCTTTTTCAAGAAAAAAAAATTTATATAGGGTGCGTCATGTGACAGTGGCCAATACCAACTTTCTTATTTTAAATACAAGCCCCTGTATATTATTAATTTTTTGGATTCTTCAGAAAATTCTAGACATAATTTATGTACAATGTTCTATACCTATCTTTAACTGTTTCGGAAATATTAAGTATTTTCAGATTTATTACAAAAATTAACATTAAAAATAGAAAATTATTTTATTTCACAAATTCGCTACATTGCATTCAATACTTATTTCCCATTCAGCTCTTGATAATGAGAAAGTAAACAAAAACCATTCCTGCGTTTCTTTTTACTGATATGAAATGAAACAAAAACAAAAACAGTTTTCTTTCTGTTCGTATAAAACTCGTAGCCTTAGCAACTTGTTGTCTGCCTGCATGACAGTAGTGATTAGTGTAAGTGCTATTGTCGTTTGAATTTCGTTAACTGTACGTAATAATATCAGAAAAATGGTTCATTTAACAGAAATGCACAAAATAACCATTCTACAAATGATTGGTTATGGAGATAACACACGGACACAGATGGAAGTGTCTCGCTTATTTCACGAAAAATTTCCAAATTTGCCGCCTGTATCCCAAGGAACAATTAGCAAAATAGAAAAGCAGTTTCGCGAGCTTGGTCATGTGAGACAGATAAAAAAGTAGCTGCCAATGCAGTAAGTGATGATACGAAATTGGATATTACGCTTGAGTTTCAAGAAAACCCACATACTTCTGGTCGACAAGCAGCCCAACTATTCAACGTTAGCCACACAGCAATTTTTCGAACATTAAAGGAAAGTAAAATGCATCCCTATAAAATGATACCAACTCAGGAGCTCATGGAGGACGATTTCGATAGGAGAACGTATTTTTGTGAACAAATGATGGCAATGTTAGATAACAATGTGATCCAATTAGAAGATGTTTTGTTTTCTGATGAGAGCACATTTACACTTCACGGTCATGTTAATCGTCAAAATTGCCGCTATTGGTCTAATGAGAATCCTCATTGGATGAGAGAGGAACATACGCAATATCCTGAAAAAGTTAATGTTTGGGCAGGAATTGTTGGAAATCATATCGTAGGTCCCTTTTTCATTGATGGCAACTTGAATGGGGATAAATATTTAGAACTGCTCCAAAATAATGTCGTGCCAACTTTGACAAACTTATATCCAGATCCAGCAAACCCACAAGTTCCTGCCAATAAAATATGGTTTCAGCAAGATGGAGCACCGCCCCATTACCAAATCAATGTCCGGCAGTACCTGAACCAAATTTTTCCAAATCGGTGGATAGGGAGGCGCGGATCGATAGAATGGCCAGCACGATCTCCTGATCTGTCGCTATTAGACTACTTTTTGTGGGGATATGTCAAAAGTATTGTATACAAAACTAAGCCCCTCAACTTAGATGACTTAAAAAGACGAATCACGCTTGCGATTAGTTCAGTCACGCCTGAGATGTTGAGTAATGTTAGAAGACATTTCTATACCAGATTAGCATGTTGCCAAGATGTTCGTGGCGAGCATTTTGAACATTTACTACATTGACATTAATTTTTTTTTGTTTTTTTAAATTATTAAGAAATAATCAGTATTTCTTATTAGAATTTGTGAAATAAAATAATTTTCTATTTTTAATGTTAATTTTTGTAATAAATCTGAAAATACTTAATATTTCCGAAACAGTTGAAGATAGGTATAGGACATTGTACATGAATTATGTCTAGAATTTTCTGAAGAATCCAAAAAATTAATAATATACAGGGGCTTGTATTTAAAATAAGAAAGTTGGTATTGGCCACTGTCACATGACGCACCCTATATAATTTTTTTTCTTGAAAAAGATGCGCAGTTAAAAATACAAATCGACTTGTCCAAGCGTTTTTCCCAACACGTCCTCATTTATCCGTTATCGAATTTATTCCATTTGGCTGTTCCACACTGTATATATATATATATATATATATATATATATATATATATATATATATATATATATATATATATATATATATATATATATATATATAATGCATACATGCCTTATAACTGTCTCAAATTTATAGATGCTGTCAAACTACAAACTAGCCTCATTATTCGATGGTTTATTGTTGAAATTGTAATAAATTAGCTTGCAATTCGGTTCATACTATTTGAAACTATTTGTGTGATGAGGACTCCAGGTGGAGAGGGGATACCAAAGTGCTACTCAACATCTACAGAACGCTGATCAAATCAAGAATAGATTACGGAGCCATAGTACAGCCAGGATAGACGAATATGCAAACAGTTATCTCTAGCAAGCGGCAAAAATGTGGGAGACTAAACCATCAGAACTATTTAATATCAAACCAAGAGTAAATGATAAGCTACCACTACTGAATTGAAGAAAAAATTATTGAACAGTCATATTAAGGTTGAGAATAATAGGCCAAACTAAAATCACCCACGAATCTATAATGAAAAAGCAGCCCCCATCTACACTGTTCAGCACATCCTTGTGGAGTGTCTATTACATCAGGTCAATAAGAACAATCTTACCGATGTTTCAGCATCTAACAGAGAAAACAATACTCGGCTCCTGAGATTTTTAAAATCATGGGCATTATTCCACCAGATCCAGTACTAATAGAGCTTAATCTCTCTTTGTAATAATATTACATATATTTATTGTTGTTACCTAACTAATTACTAAGTTTGTATTTGAGGAAGTTGAAGGACTGCACGTTCCGCTTTTCGGAGGGGACGTAAAGTCGTTGGTTCCATGTCTATGCGATGTTTAGTCGTTAAATATCCCTACCCTCCCTACAGAAAAGCAGGGGCTTTCCAGGATAGTGCGGTGAAACTGCTTTTTAGTTAGAGTACAAAAAATTACTCAGTTCATTTTGATGTCGCTAGAACCTGCTAATAATCTTTAAGGTTTTGGCTAATGAATGGCTAATGACACAGATTCAAGTATTGGTGAATAAATAGTTTATACCAGTCACATGCAGAAGATATCTCCTGTACTGTATAATGTAATGAAGTATTGTCAAATATTTTAATAAACAATTTTACAGCAAAAGGCAAGAAAACTCTTATTTTATCTTTTTTTATCCCAAACAAGGTGTTTAGGGAGGATATTTTAAGGAATAAACTCGTCGAACTAGGCGAATGTAGACATAAGTAACGTTGTAAATATAACTTTAATAAACTCACTAAACTTAACAATGCCTAAGAACTAACTAACTAAATGAATTTTAAACCCGAACTGTTTACATAGTGAATCTTAATTGAACAGTCTCGTAATGTGCTACATCTTAACAATTTAATTACAGTCTCTCAATGTTTATCAACAAATACTACTTATAGTTTTTTATTCAGTTTCCGTCCTCCTAAATTGCAGACTTCAGCAGTCCTGCGTTTCTTGTACGCTGCAATTTTACCTTGTTGACTGTTTACATAATATTGTAATAGTTTCAATGCCAATGTTATGCATACAATTATGACCTACAATTATATGCAATATTTACATTACTTAGTGTAGAGAATTTTCCTAAACCAAGTTTACATATTATTTTACTGTTTTTAATAATTATGTTTCTACGATTGCTACTACCTTTCTGCAAACCCTATTCTGCCGAGTTAACAAAAATGACGACTCGCTGGATAGCTCTGTCCTGAATGTTTGATTTACCTTGACCTAAGTTTGGCACTAATTATAATAATCGAAAGAATGTTAATTTGTATAGTACCCTAGGATGAGATTGAAATACTAATACTTGAATTAATATAGACAACCCTATGTATGCTACTGGACTTAATAATAATAAAAATAATATTCTTGTATACAACCCTACGTATCATAATCGAAATAACAATAATTAAAATTATATAACTATGTATACCACCCTAGGATGGTAATCGGAATAATAATAATTAAAATAATATTTTTGATATAACCCTACGTTTGATAATCGACATAACAATAATTAAAATAATATAATTATGTATACCAATCTAGGATGGTAATCTAATTTAAAATGATTTGCATGATCCAATCATATATGCCCATTTTCTGGTGATGGGTTGGACACGTCATTTCGTCTTCCTTCTGGCATATATCCTCCATTTTGTCTTGTGGTTGCTTCCCCTGCTTCTTACCATGGCTGCCTGTGAGTTCCTTGTATGTTACCTCTGTCATTGTGAAGTAACTGTGCCGATGATTTGAAGAACTGTCTTTGCTTTGCTTGCAGAGCTCTTCCCACTCCACAAATTCAAGCCACGCCGACCCTGAGTGTATTTTTATTGAACCTTGACTTAATTTGACTACGCAGCGGCCATTGTTTGGTTGTTACCATGTGCCCTGCTTGTACTCTCTTCCTCTTAAACTTCCATCTAACCCTGTGCTTCCATTGGCGAACATGCACCTTATACCCATATACCTTATACTTTTGTTCTGTTCGTGAGACTTCCATTTTTTCTGGATGGCCCTTGTATAATGTGTGGCCTCTGCCCATTTTAGCTGGTCCCTGCATCTGACCTCCATACTTCACCCCAATGTGTGTAAATACCTGGGTGGTTGTACTTCTTACTGTTCTTACTTTACCCAGCAACTGTTTCTTGGTTCTTCCTTGGAAGCATTGGTCAAACCATTAACTTTTACTTTTGATGTGGTCGCTGTTTCTTCCCCCCTTGGTTGACTCATCCAAAATTTGGGAATTTTCAGCTTGGCAATAATCTGAGATTTGTTGCTGGACCATTTTCTCAAATTGAACCCACCCAATTTGAACATTTTGTTGAGTTCTGTTTGTGCTACTTTTCTTTGTTGCTTTGGTTCCGTTCCAGATTAAACATTCTCCATATAAAATTCTTTATTTCCTATCTTCGTTTCTATTGGGATTTTTTCTATTTTTACTACTGCTTGTTTTAATTCTTGTACCTCTTTCTTCCCCTTTATCATTGATGCCTTAAAATTTAATAAATTGCTCTGCCTGCTTACATCTGTTTTCTTCGCCGCTGATTTGGCTCCTGATATGAGATTATCTGGATAGATTTTCAACTTAGCTCTTTCCTGCTCGTCTGTGCCTTCTTCTACTTCTGGTATTTATTTACTTAAATTTAAATTAAATAGTTCTTGCTTGTCTTTGGCTTCTTCTACTTCTGTTATTTCTTTACTTAGATTTAAACTAAATCTTTCATGATTGCTTCTTGACGCTGTTTTTGGGTAGAATTTCTCAACATCTATATCTATTGCCTTGTGGACTCGTCTTTGGAATACTGCCTGCTCCTTGTACTTGCCTGTGAAGATTGGTACTTTTATTTTTGGTAGCTTGTGTAACCTAGCCCTTAAATATTGGGTTGTTCGGTTCCTAATTGTTTCTTACAGCTTGTCACTGGCATTCTGGTAGCTTCGCCTTAGCGTGAAATATGCCTCATCTTCAATTTCTGATTCTGTTAGTATATTTATCTCAAATATGTTTTCTTCCAGTAATTCCCATTGTTTCTCTAATTGGTCCCGATTTATTTCATAGCTGGAAAGTAGATTGTCATCGCCCATCGCTTCTGCTTCCTCTAATATTCGCTTAAATTGGTTTACCATGACTTTCCGTTTGTTCTTGAGTCTCGTGAGTTCTTTGATGTCATTATGTACTTTTTCCATTTGTTCAAAGTATCTAGTTTCATAGTAAGGGTGTTCTGGTGGCCCTAATGCTTCTAAATTGTTCATTGGTTTACTTATTGCCTCCTGGGCTACTGCCAGATTATTGACTTCCTCCATTGCTTCCTTAATTTTAATTAATTTAATGAATATTCGTGATTTTGTTACCTTGTCTGATGCCTAGTTCTAGATTTTTAGTGAGCACTGTATTTTCACTGGCACTGGTTACTTTTTCGTCGAAGGACCATGTTAAGGGAGCGGAGGATATTTTAAGGAATAAACTCGTCGAACTAGGCGAATGTAGACATAAGTAACGTTGTAAATATAACTTTAATAAACTCACTAAACTTAACAATGCCTACGAACTAACTAACTAAATGAATTTTAAACCCGAACTGTTTACATAGTGAATCTTAATTGAAGAGTCTCGCAATGTTTATACATAATTAAAATCACAAGTGTCGCGTCTTTACATCTTAACAATTTAATTGACAGTCTCTCAATGTTTATCAACAAATACTACTTATAGTTTTTTAATCAGTTTACGTCCTCCTAAATTGCAGACTTCAGCGTTCCTGCGTTCTTTGTACGCTGAAACTTTACCTTGTTTACTGTTTACATAATAATGTAATAGTTTCAATGCCAATGTTATCCATACAATTATGACCTACAATTATATGCAATATTTACATTACTTAGTGTAGAGAATTTTCCTAAACCAACTTTACATATTATTTTACTGTTTTTAATAATTATGTTTCTACGATCGTTACTACCCTTCTGTAAACCCTATTGTTCTCTGAACAAAGGACTTATGCTTATAAATTTTCAAGTTTAAGGCAAAATATACGCTTGACATTATGTAATACTAACGTAATATTGCTCACTGTTTGTCAATGCGACCGACAATGAAATGAGAAAAACGACTAGGTAAGAACACTGACACTTCCACGAAGCCTTTATGTTGAGAAACAAATTTCAACATCTGCTCTTAACCCCCCTTCATGAATTTTCTAAGAATTTTTACAGGAATGTAGGCAGTCTACGCGATGAACACCCAGTGTTCTCAAGTTTCCGATAAGTAAATAACAAGACAAGGCGTACTGGAAACTTGCCTAGTTATCGAAACTTATGTATCGATGTGACTAAAGGAACAGATAACAGCTAAAATTACTGAGGACAATCATTTAAGCCAGACGAAAAAGATTTGCGAATTAGGTGGGAACCTATTCCAGGCAAGCACGGCAATTAATATTATTTTAAATAAAGGTGATTTTATTAATTCCTAATTCCTAAAATATGCAGTCGTACACAGCTTGTGAAGAAATATGCAGTAGCACAGAAAATGCATAATATGCGGAAATATGCATTTGTCTACAATTAAAAAATTTTCATACCTTAGTAAAGACCCTCAAACTTAACCAAACGTAACGAAGTCAAAACTATTAAGGTCAGTTTGGGCATTGCCGAACAATATGTAAAGAAACACAAAATAATAAACATTCGTCTCAAATTAACAACCTCCTGCTTCTGTAAAATTGGCTAAGAAAACAATTGCCAGTTATTCGCCAATTTGAGTTGTTGATTGCGTTGTTTTATAAGATTTTTGTTGCCTATATAAAATCTATCACTATTAGAGTAGACGCCTAGCTTTGTTAACATAATGATTAAGTAGAAAATATAAATCTCTACAAATTAATTAGTAGGGTAAAATGAATGAAGTATGTGAATAGCTAAAATTTGCTTAATCAGATTGTTTTATCGATCGGTTTTAGAATCCTTTATAGAAAATTATATCATTAATAGTTCTAATACAAAACACATAAAACACCAATTTTCTATTTTTAGTTTAATAACGCACGTTTTAAA
The DNA here is from genome assembly GCA_964006375.1 of Tillus elongatus. Taxonomy (NCBI): domain Eukaryota; kingdom Metazoa; phylum Arthropoda; class Insecta; order Coleoptera; family Cleridae; genus Tillus; species Tillus elongatus. The sequence continues at coordinate 154,064,609 of OZ023263.1, read as the reverse complement.
CTATATCATCCGATTACTAAAGTAACATTTAATAACATGCCCATTTTTTGATTATCAATCATCGGAGAAAGTAAAGTGCACTTACCACGTGATTATTTATTTAACTACCATGGTCGTATACTAAAAAACCTGTAATCAAGCCACTTTAATTTTAATAAAGCTTACATATAATAATAACAAATAGCTTTTATTAACATATAGAGTAGCTACATGATAAACAACAGTGTTGAGACGTTACTTTCTGTTCTTCCACTCAACCTCAAAAAATTAAACAGTTTGAAACCAAATAACACTGGTAACATACACGAAATATACAGCAACTTATAAAAATACAAAAAAGAGCGAAAAACTACATAAAGATATAACCCTAAATAAAATTCGCTTAACCTAGCGAATTCAACAATAATTATATACAAGTATTAAAAGGCCATTTAGGCCAATAGCTTGATGATATATTTCTACTTCTGCCTGTCCCTTGCAATGATCTTCCAGTTGTGAAAACCTTATTCTTGCAAGTCTTGCTAAACTGCGCCAAGTCACCTTTTCCTTGGCCTGCCCTTCTTCCTTTTACCTTCTGAGTTTGGTCAAACATTCAGGTTTACCATTATCTCCTCACCCATTCGATCTATACGGCCCAGACACTGTAGTATACGTACTGTAATTACCTGGGATACAGGTGGTTCTTCATAAATTTGATACACTTCCTTTCCCAAATGCCTCCAAAATTCTGCGCAGTATCTTTCTCTCCCAATATCGCTATTCTGTCTTCCAGTCTTTTGTTCATTGTTCATTTTCCACATCCATATATCATTGTTGGCCTTATCACGGTCTTATGTACTCTAAGCTTTGTCTGTCCGAGCTGTTCTTAGATCTAAGGAAGCCATTAAGTCCTGCACATCTGTTGGGTTTTGATATCCTCAGGTTAACTTCTTCATCTTCATTACGTCTATTGTCTATTAATACACCTAAGTACATGTCACTTCTAGCCTCTTTAAAGTTCAAGACAGTCCCCCTCCCATTTTCACTGTAAAAAGTCCACTATTAGTGTTCTTAGTATTTCTAATTATCAGTACTTGCCCTTGTCTTTATTAACTTGAAGCCCTGCACAGCCTGCAACTTCCACCAAGCTCTATTGATGATTTATGATCTAGTGATGATCTAATCCTCTTCTATTTCTGACTATTAACAAGATGTCGTCCGGTAAGCAAGGCACTAATGACCCCTGTCAAACAGGGTTTCGCTTTTATTTATGCCACTGTCTCTTATTACTTTCTCCAAAACCATATTAAACAATAAGGTTAACAGCGGATCACCCTCTCTTACTCCTCTTCTCACTTCAAACTCGTTTGACAGCTTTTCATTCTCACTAACTGCACATGTTGTGTTGCGTAGCGTAATATTATCAGTTTCACTATATTCTCGGGTATTTTAAACGCCCTAACTATTTCAATAAGTTTGCTTCTTTTCACTGAGTCGTAAGCGGCCTTAAAATCGATTAACATCATGTGTGCTGGAATCTCATCTGGTCACAGCCTATCAAAAATTGGCTTCAGCAGGTATATCTGGTCAACTGTCGTCCTATTTTTTCTAAGGCCAGCCTAATATTCCCACAGAAAAAGCCCCACCTACTTCTCTAGTTTTTATTAATGTTGTCACAATTTGGTAGGCTACATCTGGTGAAGCTATCCCTCTGTAGTTGCCACATGCCGTTATCTCTCCCTTCTTAACTAGAGTTACCATGATGGCTTTGTTCCATTTTTGTGGCATTTATTTTGTTTTCAAAATTTCGTTTGCCAGCTCGTAGGTCACGTTAACCAAGACCATTACTTAAATTTTCAGCCGTGATGTCATTTTCATCTGGACTCTTGTTGTTTTTCATTGTTTGTAAAATCTATTCTATTTCTTGCTTCGTCGGGTCTTCTGTAACTTCTTTTGCTTCAGATAACTCTTGATGACATTCTTTTACTTTTTCCTCATCTCTAGCATTGAACAGTTCGAAATGTTATTTCCTTCTACATATGTCTCCTTTGTTTCCTATAAAATTGCCTACTTTATCTATAAAGAACACTGCTTTAGTTTGGTAACCTCTTTTCATGTCTTTCACGTCTTCGTAGAAGTAACGCATTTCATATATTTTTTTGTATTTAGATTCTATGTATTTTATTTCGTCTTCCAGCAATTTCCGTTTCTAGGTTCTACACATGCTTTGTTACCCACCTTTGTTTATTATACTCTCTTTGGCTTTTCTGTGTTTGCGTCTGAAGCATTTGTTGTCTTAGTCGTCCTTTTTTTTAAAGATCGGCTCTACATTCTTCGTTTATCCAATACATTTTTCTTTGTTTTTGTCTCCTTGTTAGGTTTAATTTTGTTGCCTTAGCCACGGCATTTTCAATCATCTCTCTTTTTTTCTATGCTGCCTGATTTTGAAACTTATTAGATATCGTTATTAGAAGCTTCGTCTATGCGCTTTCTGTAGTTCAGGGATATTTCTTCTTTTTGTAGGTCTTTTACAATATATCTGGTTTCTCTCCTCTTTTGCGTATATTTCAACGTATCTGGGAATCGTAGAATAGTTTTCACCAAGAATTGGTCTGAATCAGATTCTGCAACCCTGCATGTTTTCATAGTGATAACTAGACGATCATGTTTTTCTGTTATTAACAAGTGATCTATTTGATTTGTTTTATTTCGTCAGGGTATTATCCACGTTCCCTTGTATATATTTTTTCTACTGAAGTGTGTACTCATTATTTTCATGTTCTGTTCTATTGCTAGAGATATCAACCTTACTCCATTGTAGTGATGGGAAAACCCGTTCTTTTCTATTAATAGTTACGTTATTTCATAATAACCGTTGAAAATAACAGCTTCAGTTATTTCGCTGTTATTTTGAACTGGATAGTCGATCGATAGTATCCTACGTTCCCAAAGCTGTGAGCGAGAGTGAGCACCCTAGAGTATAAATAATGTGTTTCCTGTTAAGTAATATGTTAAATTTAACAGTTGCCGATGAGAACCGATGTTTATTCATCGAACCTAGTTGCAGTGTATTTTGTAAGCTGTTATTTTTATAAATCCACAACTGGTTGTTACCGTTGCGGCTCGACAAGCGTTCAAAAATAACCGACAGTTAAATAACGACCCATCACTACTCCATTGTCGTTACTCACTGAATGTTTGCTCTCACAAAAGTGAGATTGTGTGTTATTGAATTATATATGTCTTCTCTGCCTATCGTTGCATTTCCGTCTCCCATCAAGATTATCACATCATGTTTTGGTATATCTTCTATAGTTTTTTCCAGATCTTCATAATATTCATCTTTCACTTCCTCTTCTTATTCTTATGTTGGTGCATGAGGATTTACAATACAATCTGTCTTTTGTTTAACTAGAAGATCACTTTCTTCATTGCATTTCCACAGCTGGCTCTCAACTGATAACTTCTTAAACCCCATCTTAACAGTTTTACCTTTCGCTCTTTCATGTTTTGCTACTTTTCTTAATTCGTTCTGAATTTTTCTCTTGTCTATTGACCTATCATCATTTATATACACAATCTCATTCTTGTAATTTTTCAATTTGTTTTTATTCTTCATACTTTCTATTTTCTCTTCTATCTTCTAGACTTCAACAAGATCAACTTTTTCACTAAGTTTTCTAGTCCACTTCTACACCTAAATTTTGTTTCAAAAAATTACACATGTTCTCTCTCAAAATCTTTGTATCGTTTGTTTTCACCTTGTATATATATATATATATATATATATATATATATATATATATATACACATATATATATATATATATATATATATATATATATATATATATATATATATATATATATAAAACTGTTGGTCAAAGTTGGTCTGTTTACTGTTTTGTAAATTATGACTTTGTTTTCTGGCGACATTGTACTATGCCTTCCAATTTCCCAATTAGTGGGCTCAGAGCGTTTTATATTGTTTCCGCTATCGTTTTGGCTTCTGTAGCGTGTGCTTTGAATGTCAGTTGGCTCTATAGTAGAACATCAATATGTTTGATTTTGTACTTCCAATGAATCTGCTTGTTGAAGAGTATACGCACGTGCGATGGTGAGTCTTGTCTTTCTGTGATTTAGTGTTGTGCTCTTCTCTGGGTTGACTTGCAATCATTGTTTTAAGGATTCGGTGAATATAGCTGTCGTCGGCATATTAAGCGGTATCGATTCTGTCCGGTTTTGGCATGTCAGAAGTCAAGATGGCATATAAATGTGGCGACATGGCTGCACCTTGAAGAAATCCAGCTTTTTTAGATCTTGTTGTGGAATATGGATTGCTAGTGTCTACTTTAAAAGTTATGTCACTTGGAACTACACGATGGGTTTTGTAAGGCCAGGTGGGTAATTGTATTTGATGAGTCTTAGAATCGGGCATCCGCCCACACCTTGTCAAATGCTCTCGGTGGATTCTTTCTTATTAAAGTTGGTTACTATAATTTCGACAAGTCTGCATATTTGATATTGAGTGGAGTGATTGGTTCTGGTACCAAATTGTTCAGCCGGAAATATGTTGTGGTTGTATGTGTCGTCGGTTACTCTGGACAAAATTGTCTTTTCGAGAATCTTACACAAGGTAGAGGAGACAGAGTCGTTCGTATAGACCAATTTTGTGTCGCCCACTGACACCTCAAAATCGTGCTTCTCGGCCTGAGTGGTGTAACTACATATTAAATTGCGATGGTGAATGGAATCGTGCTGTGTTTTCTGACGAGTCCCGATTTTGTCTTTGGGTACACGATGGTCCCAGGAGAGTAAGACAATTAATTACGTTGAGAATGCAGACGGTTCTTACACGGGGCGGGTATGGGGTGCGATAACATACGTAGCAGGTCACTTGTAGCTTTTATTGGCAGAAATTTGAATGTAAATACGAAACGTACTGCAGCCTGTTGCAGTGCCACACTTTCGAGGGTTAATTCAACCTCCTTTTCAACAAGACAACGCACGTCCTCACACAGCAAGGCTTACTACAAGATGTCGACAAGAAAATAACGTAACTATACTTCAATTCTTGCGCGCCAGACTTGTGACCAATCGGACATGTGTAGGATATAATTGGCAACTGGGTAATTTACCCCAAGCATCAAATAGCCTAGTTGACCTTCGTCACCGAACTCAAGAAGCCTATGATGATATTCCTCAGGATACCATAAATCATTTAATTTAAGCATGCCTCCAAGAGTTATCGAAAGCGAAGAAACCGCGGCAGACCCACTAATTATTAAATATTTTTGCTATTTTTTAACACTGTAGCTAAAAAATAAACATATTTTTCAAGTTAGATTAAACACAAATTATGTATAAATAACTAGTACTGGATGTTAGGGTATTTTTGAGGTCAGTTAACAGAATCGACTTAAAATGAGATTTCGCAAAGGGTTCTTAAGATTTATCTGAACTGAAATCATTATCATTAAAAAAAGCCCTCACTACTTACATTAATACCTAGTCATGTTTTAGCCGTTTACAAGGGTTCATTAATTTGAAAAAAACCAGATTTCTTTGGTTAGCGGGGAACATGTAGTGATGTGATATGTTTTAGAAGCAAATCTGAAAAATCGCTGATTCGGGTTCCATTTTATATAAGCATATAAAAATTAAAACAGACCTTGTATTTGGCTATATTGGCTCAAGAGAAGTCTTTTGAAGTCTTTTTGTCGCGATCTTATCGCAACCGAATGCCGAGGAAAAAATAGCACTCGCAACGTAATTTTTCTTAATGTAATGAGCTATCGTTTTATGTATCTGACACATTTGTTTATATTGATGACTAGTTTGAGTCCATTTGGCTACATAGTGCAATCTAATGGACATTTTGCGTGTGTTTACAAATACGGTTATCGTGAAGTAAGTTTTGGTTTAATATATGACAACTACGTTTAAATGACACCTAATACCTTATAGCAATTATTTTAGTGGTAATCGGAAACTAATTTATAATTTACTGATAGTATGTTGATAAGTGCTGATTTTTATGGGGTAACCTTAAGTAATCAAATATTTTTATATTTTAACATAATTTTCCTATACCTATTTGCTGTTTATCTGGCGATAAAGCATTAAAAGGTTAAAATAGATTCCCAGCATGGATTATCAAGGCAGAAATATGACAATTTAGTCCACTCGTTTATATACAAAAAGCCTGGACGCAGCAAGTGCGTTATGGTAGTGAATTTTCATAGAAATGATCTGGCACAAAATATTTTATTATAACTTTTTTTTCTTGTAACATAGAAATCTAAATTTTAATGTATAGTTTACTTTTTATATTGTAAACCTACCTACCAAATTTGGTTATCATAAATTTTTTATTTTTTAAGATAAAATTTTTTGTCAAATGAAAACTCAAAATTTTTTTGGAAAACCTCGTCCGATTTTTCTGATTAACGAACTTATCAAAGCCATTTACAAAAGGAAGGTACATGTCAAATTTTATCAAAATCGGCCTATTATTCTTTGAGATAAATTTTTGTTCGAATGAAAACTCAAAATTTTCCCGGAAAACCACGTCCAATTTTCCTGACTAACAAACTTGTCAAATACATTTACAAAAGGAAGGTACATGCCAAGTTTTATTAAAATCGGCCCATTATTTTTTGAGTTATCAGTGTGATACATATATATATATATATATATATATATATATATATATATATATATATATATATATATATATATATATATATATATATATATATATATATATATATATATATATATATATATATATATATATATATATATATATATATATATATATATATATATATATATATATATGTATATATATATATATATATATATATATATATATATATATATGTATATATATATATATATATATATATATATATATATATATATATATATAAATTGAAACTGACCCCGGATATGGGTTCTAAGGGTCCTAGTTCGCGCTCATTTGTGAAAATTTTTTCAAAATTCAAAAGTCGGGATCTCCCCAATAGTGATTTTTTTCTACGAAAATTCACTAAAATGCATCCGTATTAAAAAAAAACAGAAACCCTAATAAGTTAATAAGTAACTTCTTTCTTAGAAAAAACTGAAATTTTAAGATAATTTCGTGCTACAATTATAAATGAATGAGTGTAATAAAAGTTAGGAATATATTATATTCGTTTAGTGGTTATTTTGGATCCACAGTGTCATACTTCTTTAGGTAGATGTTTTTAAACAAATATTGCTTCACTTTAACCCAGATATGGCTGAGTTTTTTATTTCTGTAACCCAGTGTAACCCAATTGCATGCCAGTTAGTAATATATTCGTGAATCTGTATATCTCTTAACCTCTTCGATATACAAATTTTTCAATTTACATTATTTTGTCCACGATGTTTATCAAATTTTCATAGGAAGAACGCAAGAATTTTGCAAAATTTTCCTTAAATCAGCGCGACCTAGGACCGAAAGTTTCCGGCGTCACTCTTAAATTTTATATTCAATAGAAGTTTAAGCTTATTTTGTAAGATATATATATATATATATATATATATATATATATATATATATATATATATATATATATATATATATATATATATATATATATATATATATTTGTGTGTGTGTGTGTGTGTGTGTGTGCGTGTGTGTGTTTGTGTCCGTATAATTATGAGGACAAACCACATGCATGGACGTGACTTGTCGGGTCTTCCCAACTTGTCGGGCCATACACGCGTCCCGACAATTTAGAGACGTGGTTTTTCGGATTCTCCACCTCTTAAATAGTATAAATAACTAATTTTCTGACGATGTCCTGATATACATATTATATGCATGTGTGTATTTTTGAGTTCGTGTTACTAAAACTGTCGGGCCCTATAAAAGTGACTGATAAAAGCGACCTCCGTGGTCAATTTTTGAAACAAACGTAATTGTGTGTAAGGCCCGACAACTGTTTGGTAAAATTTGTGTAAGTCCCGATAAATATAACATTCTTTTACCTTGTGCAGGTAGTAAATGATCTGTTTTTAAGTGACTTGTCCCTGGTTTTATAAATAGCGTCTTTGTTGTTATTTTTTACTGCTTCATCTGCAAGGGTTATTGACGGGGAATAACGGTACATTATTTTTCCTTGGGCACTAAAGCAGATAGCGGTAGGTTTTATGCAGTATGTTATATTTCAGAGAATATTGAGATATTGTTAAATTTATTTATTAGGGAAATTTCATAGAAAACATTGACTCTATTCTTTAAACGAAACAGAAGTCATATTTGGGATGGAAACATTAGTTTATATATTATTTTACATACACATATTTATGTATATATATATATATATATATATATATATATATATATATATATATATATATATATATATATATATATATATATATATATATATATATATATACATATCTACTTATAGGGTTGGTATATGATGGATTTGTATTTACTGAAATATTCCTTATTCAAAAAAATATCTTAACAAAAGCTTTTCGACATATTTTTAGCTACAAAGTGGCAATATTCAATTTATCCTAGCCTAAACAACTTAGTTGCTATGATAACTGAATCTTTTTTTAATGGCAAGATAGTTTTTGATACGCCACTATAAAAATGTAATTAGGTACAATTAGAAAAAAATTGGGAAAAAATTAATGTAATTATGCAGATGATCGCACAAGTGATTTTTTTAAACAAAAGGACGCTTAAAACCAACCCTGTACACATAAGCAACATAACAAATGCTGTAAAATACCGCCCCAGTTACGGGACCTGGCGTGAATAGGGGTGCTGGGAGGGGAAGGAAATATACAAATCAAATCAGAAAAAACACCTTCGTTGGACTTTTATTAGCACCATTGTTTACATTTTGCTCCAACAATTCTTCTTATTAATGTTCGTTAACCACCCCCACCCCCCCACACCCCTAACGCGGCTTTTTGCTCCAAGTTCCCCAGCTTGTTTGCAAGTTGAAGGGACCAGAGTTTTGTTGTTGTTTATGCGCAAGACACTGTATCAGGCAGGCCTGAACCACCTGACCTGACCTGGCTAGACCTGACCCAACGTGACCTGACCAAACCTGACTCTGACCTGACCTGACCTGACCTGACCTGACCTGACCTGAGTAAAGGCGTATGAGAAAACCCAAGAAAACCCGAAAAAACATGCATTTTACACACAAAAATGTGTATGTGGCCAGCGATTAACCAATAATGTCAATAAGTTGACAACAACAAATTCTCATAACGTAAAAAATATTTTCGACAACATAAAATAGTATAAAATTGCATATAAGGTAATAAACATTATCTATCAGCAGTCGACATCACCTTGGTGAAACTGCAGATGAGAGGCAAACTAGCTTTAATTATTAACTTTAATTCTAAAAAAGACTGACAAAACAAAACAAAAAAATAAAACAGCAATAATATTTGTTAACTAACTCAATGTTCAAAATGCTGTCCATTATTATCAATACATAATTGAACTCGCGTTTGATTAACCTGGAATGCACAATCCATCTTGTTTGGCCAACAATGATAGCTTTCGGGTCTTCCAGATTTAATGGTCTGTCTCTGTGGACAACATTCTTCAAGTGACCCTAAGAAAACAACCACATGGCGTGAAGTCAAGAGGGCGAGCAATTCATTTAAGTGAATCACAGCGCCCGATTCAATTTTCTCTAAAAACTTCATCCAAATATTGCAGCATGCGTCTCCCAAAATGACTGTGAGCTCCATATTTCTAAAACCAAACTTCATTGACTAGGCCCACTGCAACCACTGTGGTATAATTTCTTCTCTTAAAAATTTTTATACTTTTAAGATGTTAGATTTTCCTCAATAAATAACCGCCCAATATTACTATTGTCTAGTATACCCGTCCATACATAATTTTTTTGTGGTCGTTGGTTAGGAGCCTCCAGCATCCAATGTGGATTCTGCTGAGACCAATAACGATTATTTCTACTAAAGTCTGGCTTCTCATTAAATTTGCCATAATATAATAAAATTCAACACGCCTCTTAAAATCGCCAACTACAAGTTCCTGTACTAGCTGTACTTTGTATGGGTGAAATTTTTTCTTTTTCTTTTTAGCAAAGTAACCACAGATTTTTGTGAAATACTGTGTAATGAGTAACTTAATTTGTAGATAGATGAGGGGTTTAATAAAAAGACAACAATATATCTAATGCGTTATTACCAGCTACAGCCGTGTTTGGTCTTTCTATTCTTGGCTTATCATTGACACTACCAGTTTCGTTATTTTTTCAATGTTCTGGAAACATACACTTCATTAATTTGTGCCCAGACTCATAAAAAAAAACATGCACATTTCTTTACAGAGCTTCCTGTCACCGTAGCCCAACATCACTAATATATCAATTCTTAGCTTTTCGCTCAATTCTGCCATAATAATAATTATTATTAATTTCTCTATTTAGTCCTCTATTTTCCAATATGAAGCTCTCTAAAGTATTACAAACTACAGACAACTGACAGAAAATAATGCTTCAAATTGGCAGCTGCAAATACTATCACATTTTTCAATTGATAACTTGATAAGAAATTGATTAATGAAATCCAACTGAAGGTAATTTTTAAGAAACTTATTGTTTTTGCAATTTTTTTCTTATTAATCCCGATTACATTTTCATAGTGCCGTTGCTAAGAAGGATATGTTCTTTCCGTAAGTGCAAAAAAAAATGCTAAAAAAGGCTTTCTATGCAGCAGATATCCTTCTGGTCTATATCCATCCTCTTCAAACATTAAATGAGTTTGTGGTGTTGGACCCTGTCAAACGTTTTCTCGTATTCGATGAAGCATAGAATCACAACCTTCCTTTGGTCGTTGCAGTTCTGTATCAATACTTGAGTTGCAACTACAGCCTCTCTCGTACCTAGTCCCTTTCTAAATCCAAATTGTGTGAACCCTACCCCTCTTTCGCATTTTACAGAAATTCTGTAGTGAATAATCTCGAGGAATATCTTTAACGTGTGGCTTATTAGATTGATCAGCCTATGGTCCTCGCACTTCGTTGCGTTACTCCTTTTTTGGCAGGGGGATAAAATGTGATGTAATCCACTTGGCAGGGAACTCCCCCATTTTATATATCTTGTTAAATATTCTGTGCAGTACGGAAATGCCCCTGTCGTCTAGTATTTTTAATAGTTCGACAGGTATGCAGTCCGGGCCAATTGCCTTTCTGTCCTTTGACGTATTTATTGCTCTTACAGTTTCTTCTTTGGTGATAGGGGGTCCAGACAGGTCTACGTCCTCCGCAACCTCTATATCAGGTCTATTATCGTCGAAAAGGTTGTTAATATATTCCTCCCAAATAACTCTTCGCTGCCGATCATCCTGTTCCATTTCCCCATGTTCGTTTTCTACATTAGAAAAGTGTCTCTTCCGGTAAACTACGGACGCCTCTCTTATTTTTCTGTGTAATTAAATTCATCGTGCAGCTCTTGTAGTTGTTCTATCTCCCCGCATTGCTTCTTTAACCAGTCACTCTTTGCCGCTCTTATTTTCCCCCTAATAATTCTTTGGATGTGTATATAGCTCTCTGGATTTCCTTGACTTTTACATCTTCTCCTTTCTTCAAGCATGATTTCTGCTGTCATTCACTTGTATTTCTGTGTTTTCCGCTTATGACCTAGTTCACCTTCTGCGACCCTAATCAAGGCTTCCTCCATTTCTCCCCATATGGCATATATGCTTGCACTATCTTCCAACTTCTGTTCTATGCATCATATTTAGATAAAAAATGCAAAAATGTATTAACGAATTTGTTCTACGAAAATTAGCCAAAAATTATAGACCGTTAAACCATAAACTTAACTAAACGTACAGCGAAAGCATCAACTTAACTGAACCGACGGCCAAAGCATCAGAGAAAGGGTCTATTTGAAATGAATTTTCTGTAAATATTTTAGTAAAATGAAGGGCAATGACTTAAGGGTTCGCAGAACACACGTTTTGAGGAAAACACCAAATTTTTTTTAACTGACCATAACTTTTTTCTCTTTAAATTTAGAGATGTACATTATGGTACATGGTTCACTCTTATAACACAAACACGCGTACTGAATTTCGTTGCCCTTACTCTGTTATTTCCGGAGATATTAATTTTTTAGAAAGAAAACAAAAAAAATTCCAGGAAAACCTGCGCCGATTTTCCTGGATAACGAACTTATCCAAGCTCCTTGCAAAAGGAAAGTACTCACCAAATTTGATCAAAATCGGCCCATTACTTTTTGAGGAGTTATCGGTGTGATACAAATATATATATATATATATATATATATATATATATATATATATATATATATATATATATATATATACTAAAACAGGATTGATAACACGGCATTTATGTACTATATATTTTTCCATCTTCATCCAGAGTGTTACCATCTTCACCTGGCTATACCGTACTGATGATGGCTAATTAGCCTGAAACACGTGTCTGCGGTTGTCTCCTTGCGGCTTTGCCCTTAAACCTTTCTCCTTGTATATATATGTATATATATATATTTAGGAATATTGCACTACACTGTAATCACTTTTAAATATACACTTTATTTGTTTGCTGTACGTTTGTGATTTCTTATTGGTTTGCGTGGACTGCAGTTTCGAACCGTCCCGGTTCATCATCAGCACGCTACTGCTGAGTATCGTGCTGATGATGAACCGGGACGGTTCGAAACTGCAGTCCACGCAAACCAATAAGAAATCACAAACGTACAGCAAACAACGAAAGTATATATATATATATATATATATATATATATATATATATATATATATATATATATATATATATATATATAAACACATAAAAACATAAAAAGTCAAACCCTAATTAGCGCTCATTTGAAGAATTTTTTAAATTTAAAAGTCGGGATCTCATCAGTTAATTTTTTTGAGAAAATTCAGTAAAAGGTTTCCTAACTATCTTTTGTCAAAAACTGCTTTCCAGCAACAAAAAATTACGAATGCTTGTGATTCTCTTAACTAAGTTCTTCAAAGGTAATTCCAAAAATATAATTAACAGTTAATTATCATTGCTAACGATGACAAAGTAAAAAAAGTATGCTCATACTGGCGACTATTTTCTGTTTGGCAAACGTCATATCTTCTAATAAGCTCTACAGTGCAAGGATTTCTAATAACCTGAGGCAAAATTTCTCTACAGGCACGAGTAATTTTGTTAATAAAATCCTTCAAATTTCTTGGTTGAACAAAATAGACCACATATTTTACACAACCCCACAAAAAATCGAATGGTGTCAGGACAGGCGAGCTCGTGGGCCACCTGGCGGTTCCCTATCCGCCTTGTTCAGAATTTCTAGTTTAAAAGAATTGACATAGATCTTAGGATGAACAGTTATGATACTGACATAATACATAACAGTTGTGATGCTGTGATTGCGGACAAATAAAATCATTATTGAAAGGAACATGAAAACCGTTTTTTGTTAGGTTTTCTCGAAAACTTTTGAAATGAGAAAAATGTTTGACATATTATTGATTAAGAATGAAATAAGAAATCCAAACTTGACTAAAATACAGAGTGTTCTATTGAAAAAATGAAGTTTATGTCAAAAAGCACACTTTGGATCCACGCTGTATGTCTAAGTAAAGCTTATTGAAGCAGCTTTTTACAAATTTTGATCTAAAACTTTTTCTTCTAGGATGTACGGGGGCTGTGATATGTAGCGTCTAAATAGATCTAAAAAACACACATACACATCTATATATATATATATATATATATATATATATATATATATATATATATATATATATATATATATATATATGCAGTTGTCCCACGACAAAAGCCCGGAATCAATTTCTCGGAAACTAGACTTTGCAAAATTTTTAAAATTTGGCAGCTTATTGAAATCAATGGATGCACCTTGGTTAAAGTATTTTTCAGATAGTGGCACTTCTGGATATACAGGGTGTTGATGTTAACTTGCTTATTTTAGATAGGACACATATTATTGCATTTTTATATTCAACGCAAAAGTTTAGACACGTCTTATGTATAATACTCCATACCTAAGTCCAACTGTGATATGATTTTATTTTGATAATAACTACAGAGTGATCAAAAACTCTCATTGAAAATTGAGTTAAAAAATTCGTTGTCTGTTTTTCAAATAGAAGCTCTTATTTTTATAATCATATCTTATTTAACATTGAAACTTTAGGTAAGGTTGCCTCTGCCAAAAATTTGTAGTTTTCAAAATATTGGCAATTTAACATTTTTATATTGAAAAAATGTTATACGGCTTTCAAGTTTTATTGTTATATAATCATGACGGCGACGCCTGTCAAAAAAAAATTATCGAGAACTACAAAAACCTCAATATTTGTTTGACAATTATTTATAAAAATTATACCGGGGCGACTGAATTATACTCACGAAGATTATTAAAATTTCTTTATTATATATGATGAATGTAACCAAGTTTTATCAAGAACATGCCAAATATTTGCTGATATCCAGATAAACAAAAACCGTCGCGGAGGAGTGTTCGGCGAATAATAGAAAATTACAAAACTTTTGGCACCGTGAAGGCAAAAATGCATAAAAGAAATAACATCCTTAAGACAAGTAGCTCTGCAGACAGGACTTTCGAAGAGCTTGATACACAGAATCCTGTTAAAGCACAACTTCCACCCTTATTCAATATCTTTGGTTCAACATCTGGGAGAAATGGATATGCAGAAAAGAGTTTTGTAAATTCATTTTAACGATGATACAAGACGACTCTCGATTTTTTGGACAGCATAATTAGGACTGATGATGCGAAATCTATGAAAAATGTTCTTTTTAACACACAAAATTCTTATTTTTGGAGTAATTCAAATCGTCATGAAGTAAGAACCCGGCATTTTCAAAATATAAACTGAAAACTGAAAATGAAGTATTTTCTTAAATGCAGTTATACTTCAAATTAACTGAATTTGAAAAAGTCTGGACGCAGCAAGTGCCTTATGCTGGTGAATTTTCATAGAAATAATCTGGTACCAAACATTCTTTTTTATTAAATGCCCATAACTTTTTTTCTGCTAACTGAATGTTGGCATATGGTTTACTTTTAGCGAATTTTTTTTACAAAAATAACTAAGGAGATCGCGACTTTAGAATTTTGAAAATATTTCTTCAAATGAGCGGAAACTAGGCGCCTAGAACACATATCTGGGGTCTGTTTCGATTTATATATATATATATATATATATATATATATATATATATATATATATATATATATATATATATATATATATATATATATATATATATATATATAACTCAAAAAATAATAGGACGATTTTGATCAAATTTTAAGCATTTTCCTTTTGCAAGTGGCATGGATAAGTTGGTTAGCCAGAAAATGCAGCCCAGGTTTTCCCGGAAAATTTTGTGATTTATTTCGGGAATAACAAAGTAAGGACAACCAAATCTGGTACTTATGTCTGTATTATAATAAGTGAACCATGTACCAAAATTTCGATCTGTAAATTAAAAGAAAAAAAAGTTGTAGGCATTTGAAGAAAAAAACTTTGGGGTTTTCCTCAAAACGTCCAAGTCGCGATTAGAAACGTAAAAATTGGTAACATTTCGGCAAAGAACATGAAATAAATACGAGTTACGTAAAGAAAATGTTGCAAGAAGAGTATTCTTAAGTTTTAGCTTTAGCCACCATCGACCTTTACTTTACTAAAATATTTCCAGACAATTAATTGCAAATAGACCCTTTCTCTGATGCTTTGGCAGTAGCTTTAGTTACGTTTATGGTTTAACGGTCTATAAATTTTAGCTAATTTTCGTAGAAAAAAATCATTAATGGGGAGACAGCGACGTTTGAGTTTGAAAAAGATTTCTTCAAAGGAGTACAAACCAGGCCCCCTAGAATCCATATCCGGGTTTACTTTCAGTTTTTATCTGTTTGCATATATACAAGGTGACCTATTTCTACGGTAAAGCTCAATATAATTGCTATTATGCAAGATACGCGAAAAATTGTATACGTTAATTATAAGGTGCTTTAAGCTGCATCTTATAAAATTATTTTGAAAATCACAGAGTGGCCCATAATTCGTTGGTGATAACTGCAATATTTTTTTTCGAACATTCCTTATACTGTTGCATTTTTAATTGAAATATGATGCATGTTCGTAAAAAAAATCAAGACGCAATAAGTGTGTTTTGGTAGCGAATTTTCATTAAATGCTAGGAAACCAGTTTTCTCAGAAACATTTAAAGTTAAAGTTATTTTCGGAATTTTTTGGTACATTTTCAAACAATACGGTATTTTAATAAAATATGGTAAATTTTTACTATATAGGTTATACCGGTTACTAAATTGATACCTGCTTGAATTAATACCCAATTTGGTGGCCCATTATTTTTTGAGTTACCGCGGTGATACACACACACACAGAAATATATATATATATATATATATATATATATATATATATATATATATATATATATATATATATATATATATATATAAACATATCAAGATAGTAACTGACCACAGACATGGGTTCTAGAGGTCCTAGTTCGCGAATTGTTTTAAAATTCAAAAGTGTAGAAAAATTCACTAAAAAATATATGTAATAATATATTTCAGAATAACAGCACAAGGTCAATGTGATCAACTATACAATACCTCCACACAGCATTTAATAAACAAACCCTTCCCCTTATATTTGTCGGTCCTTACACGCACACAATCCAGACCGTTTTTTTCTAAACTGGTTTTTTTGTTGCCATGTGTAATTCAGAAACACAGTTATGTTTGTAGAAAAAACACTATGGTTTATGGGGTCTTATACACACTTCAAACATAATCCATATTTAAGGGGTCTTCACACAACGTGTGCGTTAAACATAATTGCGGGACCTCACATTATTTGCAAATATTTTCTAAACGAGCGTGTGTATAGTATTTTGGCGCGAATTATCCACATCTGGCGATAAATCTACAACTACGACATCTCAAACATTAAGATCCCACAAGTTGGTGTGTTTTCGTGTGTCCCTGCAAACATACGAGCACATGTATGTGTGTGCGTGTGTGTGCGTGCGTGCGTGTGCGTGTGCGTGCGTGTGCGTGTGTGCGTGTGCGTGTGTGCGTGCGTGTGCGTGTGCGTTTGCGTGTGCGCGCGCGTGTGTGTGCGCGCGCGTGCTTGTGTGTGTGTGTGTGTGTGTGTTTGGATATGTATGCATTACATCGAGAACTAACGGGCCGACATTTTGATAAAATTTGTAGACGCCTTTCTGTTGTACGTGACTCAAACATGTTCGTTAGACAGCAAAATCGGACCAGTTTTTTCAGGAAAATATTGACTTTTTGTGAAGGAAATTTTTATCCCTCCGAAAACAACCGCTTTGGTACTCAAGTTTTCTTACAAATAGTATTTCATACACCAAAATTTAGATCTTTAAGTTTATAGAAAAAAGTTATATGCTTATACTAGCTACTGCCCGCGACTTCGTCCGTGTGGAAATCAGTTATAGTAATAATATTTACCATATTTTTCAGACAATCATAGTCATAAATACCTTACAAACTGACATACATATACAAACTAACCTTAAACAACGACTAATATTGCAGACGAATTTTGAAATAAGTCATTATAGTAATCACTTTTTACATAGGATTTCTTTATATACAACGATCTCTACTATTTTAGAGGGCGGTGTCAGTAAAATTAGGCTATGGGGGAGCTCACACGCGTACGCGCTACATAAAATTGGCCACGCGAGAAAGTCTTAAGTCAACTCCTGCGAATTTTGAAGTTTGCCGCTGCGACTTATCAATTTTCATATACTTTCAGGTGAAACTGCAGTCCCTTAAATACAAATAGATAATTTGGAGTCAAAGAAGTACGCGGAGTAAGTACAATTTCTTCTTGAGCAGGCCTGCTTATAATAATTGCCTCTACTACATTACGATGAAAAGCATTCACTTTTGGCCTAGTACCATTACAAAGTTTGGGTGGTTTTAAATTTATAAGGAACATTGCGGGTGTAACCACATGTAACAAGAGCCGATGGTATGGAAAACCAAGTGGGTTTAGAGTGTTCAAAAATTCTACTGGGTCATGAACGGCGTCGATTTTATTTACTACAGAGTCTATTGAACTGTAAATCGTTTCCCCGCTTTAAATGATTGCAGCAACATAACATTAATAACCGCTGCTTGCTCGCTTTTATATACCTATATACCCAATACCTATGTTATATCTCTAAACTATTTACCAACTCCTATACTATAATGAAGTACATATATATATATATATATATATATATATATATATATATATATATATATATATATATATATATATATATATATATATATATATATATATATATATACAAACTACGTATTAATAGATTTACCCAATACATAAAACCTATCTTCTATCGCCTAAGAAACAACTTAAATACCTAAATTAAAAAGAATTAGGTACGAAAATACTAACTACCTAATGAGCTGTAAATAAATCTAACAGTTAAACAGATAAGCAGATGAATAAATCAGTAAGCAACCGAACGACCAACAACCGAAAGCGGTTGAATTTCAAAAAATCCTTTCTTAGTGCTCGCCTACGTTATAACAGGAACATCTGTGCTAAATTGCAAGTTTCTAGACCCAGTAGTTTGGTCTGTGCGTTGATGTATCAGCCAGTCAGTCAGTTTATTCTTTTATATATACAGATTGAAATTAACTGGTGGTGCCACTGAGTGAGATTGTTTTCTGAAGCCACGAAAACATCTCTAGGTGTGTATTTAGGCCAGGATGTATAATCTTCAATATATTTTATTAGAAAATTTTCATTAAAAAAATGTTGAAATAGCAAATTTTCTTTAAAATAATTTTGAGTAAATTTTCCGAAAAGAAAAATTACGCGGGATTTTTTTGCTTGAAAAGTATTCAATGAAGTTAAAAAGATTTTGTAATGAAATACGTGAAAAATAATTCTAATGGAATTTTTGTGCGAAAAAAAAAAAAACAGTTTAAAAGACGTTTCGTGTGAAATCTTTTTTTACGCAATTTTTTTTAAACCAATTTTCAGCGAAATTTTGTGAAGAAAATTTTTCTTATAGAGAGTTAGCGGCTTTCGAATTTTCGACAAATTTCTTCAAATGAGCGCGAACTATGGTACACCTTTGGAACCCATATCATTTCAGAC
The DNA here is from genome assembly GCA_964006375.1 of Tillus elongatus. Taxonomy (NCBI): domain Eukaryota; kingdom Metazoa; phylum Arthropoda; class Insecta; order Coleoptera; family Cleridae; genus Tillus; species Tillus elongatus. The sequence goes on along the minus strand of OZ023263.1, from coordinate 154,045,361 downwards.
TATATACACACATACATATATATATATATATATATATATATATATATATATATATATATATATATATATATATATATATATATATATACATATATATATATATATATATATATATATATATATATATATATATATATATATATATATATATATATATATATATATATATATATATATATATATTCACAGACACACACACACACACGAGAATATTGTCCTACGTACAATGTCTCCGGGCCTGGTTGCAGAGCAGCTCATTTGGTGGGATCTCTTCTAATGCTCCTCGAGTTTAGCTTTAGTTCCGTTATCGGTAAGAGAATGCAATGTCTTGTAGCTGAATGTTGTTTAGCTGTTATTTTCTTTGCAGGCTTCTGTTTAAGTGTCAAATTGACACGAAATACATAAAGCATGGTATAAACAAGAACTTTTTACTTTTTTTGCTAACAAGGTCGAATGTCCTGAAATGAAATTCTGAGTTTTTAGAACTAACAAGTGCGTTCACTGCATGAACGCGTCCTTCAGCATTTTTTTGATAAAAAAGGAACCCGTTTCCCGAGCTCTACGTTCAACATTGGCAAACGTTTGACGATGTGCTATATTACGGTTTGGAAATCTTCTTCGATATACCTCTACATTTCTGCGGCAAATACCCTCGTAAAACCCTAATACTATAAGCACGTCAACTTGTTCATTAACCGGTCAAGGTCAACTTGATATCAAAACTGTACCATATATGAATTTATTTGTGACCATAGGTGATTGTAAAATATTTAGATTGTGGCCAAAGGTCGTAAAGTAAATGTGTTTTTGTGTTTAGTTTCTCTAAATCGGTCTATTTTCGCAACCGTACTTAATCGCTAACGCCAGGTAACAGTTTAACACTACCAAACTAAACAAAATTGCAGAATCTCTAGTAAGCAGGGTAGGGATATTTTACATAAAATGGAGTAGTTGTCATAAGCTTTGGAAATTTGTATATATTGTCAAATAGGAACACGAATACATTTATTACTTGTTTTGCAACGTTACTTCTCGTCATAGCTCTAAACGCAATTTCGCTTACAAGTTTTATTAACATAGAGTAAAAACTTGTTATATTAATGTACAGTGATTACTTGCTGATGGATTACTAACATCTCTCTCATTAAGCAAACTATATATTTGCATCCATTCGATACTTTCAAAAGGTTCCAAGTTTCTCATTAACTAATTCGACCGTACATTCAAAGGAGGGTTGGTGTAGCAAAGTGTCGGAATCATCAAGCATCATTCAATCCTAGAAGCAACGTTAAAGTGGAAATTAATTACAGGAGGACTGAAAGGAAAGTGTGAGAAGCTTTGGATTTGCGGTGAAGAGCTCTCACGTGCTTAAACTTATTGGAGGTAACTTCTTAAGTTAGAAATATTTCTTCGATACAGACTTTATGATCTACTTAGGATCAAAAACTAAAATGTAAACTCAATGATGTGTTTAACTTTATTTTGTATGATACAGGTTGCCTAAAAGTAATGGTACATTACAACATTTAGATTGATCCCAAGTTACTTCCGTTCAAAAGTCACAATTAAAAGAGATACACAGTATTAAAGTAACAAGTTTAATTTCGAGTTTCCTCGTTGATATATGGAAAAGTATTTACAATTATATTTATTAGAAAAATTATAACTTGTCAAGGGTTATTGGCATAAAAGACAGGTTTAATAAAATAGTTATCACTGCACTAATAATAAGACAACAACAATGATACTATAAGAATGATTAATCTATGAAACTGAACTGCTCTCTCATTCGATTTGTCATTAATCTGTAGCGCTACCACTACTGCTACGCAGCAGAGAGACTCCTTGGTTTAAACATATATCTTTCTACACACTTGTTGTTTTGCGCTGCGTAGCATTTGTAGTACCACTACGGAGTAATGATTTAAGTCAGAGGAGAGGCCAGTTCAGCTTCAGAGACTAATCATTTTCATCGTTGTGGTTTTGTTATTAGCGAAATTAATCATTGGCTAAACCTCAGACCTTTATTCCAAGAACCCACATCACAGGCATGCAATGCATGGTACCAATAATATAACCACATAATAATGTCACTTCACTAATAAGACAATAACAATTATTTTGTAAAAACGGTTAATCTCTGAAACTGAATTGCTTTCTTATCCGACTCTCCAGGCAGCACAGACACATTCTGAGAATATAACAGTAATGTTTGGAAAGAATATTCAAACATCCGCAGAACATTTTCACAAGGTACAATATATATTCATAGAACATTCTATGAACATGAGAATTGGACAGATTATGTCATACTAATAAGGTTCTTAGAATGTTATTTATAATATTCTTAGGAGCTCCTAGTATCTTCTGAAAATGTTTCACGAACATTTAATGAATCTTTTCAAAGTGTTCATACATACATCATATACTCATGGGAACATTGCGTTTAAAAAAAAGATATACAGGGTGTTTCGCACAAGAAACGACACAGAGCAGGGGCATGTAGGGGAACCTAAAATATGGTTTTAACGCAACTTACTCCTATACCAAGGTACATCTCTAAGAAGGTATAGGCCATCAAAGTGGGGTTTTAAATTTCGAAAAAAAAAACAATATCTCAGTAATACTTTAACTTAGAAAAACCAAATTTGGTACACGTTTTGGGTAAACCAAGAGCATTATTCGTTGGTGAGTAGAGTTCAATCGAAGTATTTCAAAGGGTTTAGTAGTGGTGATGCACCCACAAAATGTGACAGAATTTCTTAACCTATTGGCGGATCTAAAAAATAATTATTTCATTTTATGGGGAAGTAAATTATACAACTTTTTTACTCATGTTATTTTTCAAAAAACGTTTGTCGTTTTCAAGAAAAACCCGAATAACTAAAGACAGATATATTATTAATGTTACTTAAAATCATCAAAAATTCAATAAATGCCTGTGAAATTATCATGTTGAAGAATTTCTATAACTTATCGATAGCAATTTTTTTATTTCTGTTGTTTGAGTTGTCTGTTTTCTTATAAATTATACTTATTCACACTTTTTCCTGATTGTAAAATTTTATCTATACATAAGTTTATTGGCAAATATTTAATTATCCATGATTTTTACTAAGACTGATAAAATATGTTTCTTTACTTATTCGTGTTTTTCTTGAAAACAACAGGAGTAACAAAGTTTTCGAGTAAAATTCCTCATAAAATGAAATATGTTCTTAAATCTACCAATTTGTAAAAAAAGTTGACATTTTAAGGGTTCATCACCCCTAATAAACCCTTTCAAATGCCTTAATTGAACTCTACTTACCATTGATTAATGCTCTTGGTACACTTAAAACAGGTACTAATTTTGTTTTTCCTAAGTTAAAGTATTACAGAGATATTGATTTTTTTCGAAATTTGAAACCCCACTGAAGGCCTATAACTTCTCAGGGGCAGCGTTGGGAATTTACGGGAAAATTAGCTTTGTTGACATTTGACGCGTCAACAACGTCAGCAATGTAAAGAACGTAAACAACCCAATATTTATATAAGAGGATGAGTTTCTGCCAGAATCATGTGGCATCTCGTCCGTCATGTGTCATCCATCTGTCACTCTCAGCGTTTTCGTTCTGTGGTTTTATTATCCTTCAATGTGCGTTTTTAGCATTTAATAATGAGCTGGCGATTTGTTCATTCTAAAACGCCAAAAATATAGAATATTTTAACCTTTATCTTTGTTTTTAAGTTAATAGCAGTAACTGGCAATAATGTCTAAAGGTGGACGGCCTCTTGGTAATATTTTCAACAATTTGAAATTCCAACTTGTGAAAGATAATAAAAGCTACTCAGCCCATTGCAAAATATGCTGTAAAATATTGAAAAACACATCACAAAATAGATTACGTGCACATAGGTATATAAGCTATTCATTCCCTAAGGTATATGATTTTTTATATCTTATATAATGTTTTAGGAACATTTGCCACGACCGTGATAGTGATGGGATGGTCTCTAATCAGATTGAGTACGTCGAACTGGACGAAACTTTGGAAGATGCAAGTTTGCCAGCAATCGATGACAATTCTTCTTTCGATGGCGAAGTTACACCTATTGTTATGAATTCAGATATGGACGAAGCTTTTTCACTTTCCAATACTAGCACCAGCACACCCAAACGGAGAAAATGTGACAATAATGTGTTAACAAAGTTTATTGACAAGCTGAAAGATGGTGATTTACAAACTTTAAATGAGAAATTAACCAAATTTATTGTTGCTTGCAATGTACCGTTTCATGTAGTGGAATCAGTGTTTTTCAAGGACTTTATAAAAGCATTGAGACCTGCATATCACCCAAAAATACCATGTCGAAAAACATTATCTACATCTCTTTTAGATAATATATATGAAAAATGTTTACATAAGACGAAAGATATAATGAGCAGTAATTCAGTTTTACTGATAGATGGATGGAAAAACTCCTCCAACAATTCAAAGTTAGTTGTAACTATGCTGCATAATGCAGACGGCACTCAAGCTTTCCTTGAAGCTTTCGACTTGACAGGTGAATCCGAGACTTCAGAAAAATTGTGTGAAATTGTTAATGAAGCAATCACGATTGCAAAAACTAATTACAACACGAATATATATGCAATGGTCAGTGACAATGCAAGCAACATGGTGAGACTAGGAACTTTACTCCAACATAAGATTTGGCATAGTACTTGTAGTTCGCATACGGCAAATTTACTAGCAAAAGACATTCTAGATAAAGAACTTACTGAGAATGTCAGTATTGTTCTAAAAGAGTTCAAACAAGCAGATTTTGAAAAAATGTTGGTGGATAAGGGAGGCTCCAGAATAAGGCTGCCATGTGAAACAAGATGGTGCAGCTATCGAGATTCCTATAGATGTTTCTTGAATAATCTTACGTATATGAAACTCATTGCCGTGGAAACTAAGAAAAAATTGAAATCAAATGTATCTCGTTTGCTTTTCAATGAAGAATTCGTTTCTCAGGTATAAGAATGTTTACTATACTTCGATCCTGTATGTAAACTAATTAATGCATGTCAAAGTTCCAACACATCGATGGCAGATGCAGTGAGCATGTGGCTACAATTGGATATTCCAAGATTCAAAGATGCCCTAGAAAAACGTAGAGGTATGGCCATGCATGTGATGGCACTCACAGCTTATTATCTACATCCAGGATATGATAATGCTATACTTGACAAGGATAACAGAAAGAGCATCAACCATTTCCTTTTGAAACATCTAGACGCCCAAGGACTTGAAGAATTTGATAGCTTCGTTATAAAGTCTGCTATTTTCTCAGAGTTATTCAGGAAAAATATCTCAAAACCACTTGTTTTCTGGCGGTTAGCAAGCCATGACTGCCCAAATCTATCTGAACTAGCTTTAAAACTTTTAAACATACCTGCACAATTGGAAAGGCTGTTTTCAACATGGGGCTTCGTTCATAACTGCAATAGAAATCGTCTTTCCTTTGAGAGGTCAAAAAAATTATCCTATCTGTATTATTCTTATCGGCTGAATCAACTTGAAGATGGGACTGATTCCGATGAAGATTGTGAAAATCAATAAAATTTCTGTGCCACATCCAACAAGAAATATTTTCTTTTTTTTGTGTACATATCAGTTTGGTTTGCAGCACAAATTTAATAGTGAGTGGAACGATGAGCCAGCCTGACACATACTAAATCACATTCATCACACAAATTCATTCTATTCTAATTAAACCACAGACAGATATTTTCTTATTTGTAATGATACTAATAGAATTTAAGTGTCATTTTTAGACGTGGATTCTTGTTTTGAACTGTTTATTGAATTATGATTATGTTTTTGTCTTATATTTTCAATATTGTAATTTTTTTGTAAGTTTTTGTGAATAAACTTTATACTAAAGATTCCATAGAATTTTGATACAGTTTAAGAATTTTTCTTATAACATCAACAGTGAAAACAAATACTCATTTCAAGGCAATACATAAGTCTTTGAAACAACTGAAAAATCAATTTATAACATTCAATATGTAAGTATATTGAATGTTGTAAATTGCAAGCAGGAGCTTGAAAATGAATAAATCATTTTCAGTAGTATGTGACTAGATACGGTAGTGATACTCACTTATCTTAGGAAGTTAAATTGAGTAATACATTATCTATGTTAGGGAGTTAAATAGACTGATACATTAAAATCAATTCTCAATTAAGAAAAAGTCTGGGAAGGAGATTTGTGCTTTTTGAATTTTTTCCTCAATTTGCACCACCATTGGGGAAAAATCCACATGCAAAAAGTCAAAAAGAACAAAACTTCTCTGCCATTTTCACACTTCACTGGGAATTGATTTTAATATATCAGTCAATTTAACTCCCTAACATAGATTTGTATCATCAACGTATTTACTCTGGAGGGGGAGTTAGCCTTTTTCGGCCTTACTCTCCGCAACACTAAATATTGTAGCTTTTATGGGCACTAGTAAACAACACAAACCTTAATTGTTAATGAAATGACATTAATTTTAGTCTTCACTACATCCGTTTTTTTGAATTATTGGTGGTAGATCTATTCGAAGAACAGAGCATATGCATCATTTTACTGAACAGCTCACCAGGTGTAGAATGTCTCGCTATGCCTGTTCCTTTATCATGAGGGCCTCTAAACTGTAGAATTCCGTACAGACATATGTTTTGTCTTCTCTACCAAACTTTCAAGTCCCGTATTGACAAGCTACCTCTTTCCTCACTATCGACATACATGGTACGTTAGTAACTAGGCTTGTAAGCCTTCGTGGTCTCGCTTCAATAAAATCCTGATTTGACTTATGTTTGTACATTTATCAATTTTCATACTGGGTGTAGAGACCAGCCTTCTTGCAAGGATTTCGAGCTTTGTTACTATGAATCATATCCTACCTATAAAATTAGATAATCAAATTTTTTATGACCTATTAGATACAAATTCAGCTCAGAATAAAGTGTTATTTAATTTTTGAACAACTAGGTACGGATTAATTCGCATGTAGATAGTTATTGTACACGGGCAAGTTAAGCAGGCAATCAATGAACGAATAAAAGTATTCCAACAGTAATGACTAGTAAAAATAGACAAGATTTAGGTTAGCTTAGATTTTTTATGTTTGTCATCCGATCCAGAAAATACGTAGGTACATATTACTATTTACAATGCTTCAGCAGTTGAGTTTATTATTTATTATATATTGAATTTTTCATTCAATTTACATTTTGTCAAGGTGTCCATAGTCCATATTTGTTGTTGTTGACACTATTCTGAGTTTTCTGTTGACATTCTTAATGTCAACAACTGATTGTGTCAACAACGTCAAATTTTACGCGTAAACAACACGTAAACAATGAGACAGTTGTTGACGGTCCCAACGCTGTTCAGGGGTGGAACTTAATATAAGGGTGAGGTTGCGTTAAATCACCATATTTTACGTTTACTTACATGCCCCTGCCCTGTGTCGGTTCTTATGCGAAACAGCCTGTATACATTTTTTGAATTATACAGAAATTAAGAAGATGCAAAGATATAAAATAATGGATTTCTGTTCAAAATTTACTGATTTTATACCATTTAACTGGCTTTTTATATATTTTCGTATAACCAAGCCCGAGAGGCTAGAATTTGAACTTCAATCACTCACCCTTGTTTAGGTTACCGTATTGTTCCAGTGGCTACACACACCTGTAAACTCAAGTTCAGATACGTAATGAGTCAACAATTCGAGTACTGTACATTTATTCAGATTAAGTATGTACTTATAACAAATACAGAGAAATATCTGAATGAAATATTAATAAAGCAACTAAAATTTCAATAACATAGAAATCAAATAAATAAAGATACAGTTCTTGGAGTTGCCAAAAAATGTAATAGCCAAATACAAAGTTTCCGAGATGAATAATCATGGTTACCCCCACTGAAGTAACTTGAAATTTGGCTAGACTATTGATCCTACAGGCTTTCACTGTGGTATTAAAAGAATTGCATTACACAATAGTACTTACACCTTTATAGAATACAGCTAAATTGGCCACAACATGCAACAAAATCACACTAACTTGCACTTACACAAAACTACAACTGTCATAGATCAGACCTTTTGCGCCTTCCCTTATATGGTTGCTTTCTGCTCTGCTTTCGCGGACTTTATTTTGACTTCTAAAGCTATTTCAATATCCCAATGCCCAATGTTTGTCACCAACAGCATGGATATTCTAGTTGTAAAGGCATACTTTGGCAAAGTGATTCCGTATCTGATATATTGCAAGTTTTATTGTACATTCATCTTCCTACCATATGTTCCGGTCCGCATTTTCTGCACTGTAGAGTGATACTTCTTACAGCATTAACTTTTTCCACAGGAGTAAAAAGCCTGAGATGTTGGCTTAGACAATTCTATAGATTTGCAGTATTCTTCGCACTTTTCCAGTCCATCCATATCAAACTGTGGTGGTTTATATTGCATGACTTAGGTACTATGGAACATAACACAATTTTTAAATTATATATTATACAATGTAGGTGTACCTAATTAGTAAGATGATCCAGTCTCAAGCAAAATTGACGAACCCATCATGAGTGTGAACTACAGAAGATGCTTTAAACTTGTTTCTCTACTAGGGGCGTCTTAGTTCTTGATAACCCAATACCGTGTTTTAGTTGCTTCTGTACTCTGGATCTATGTTGTTTGCAATTGCACAATTCTCCGTGTAAACGTCACATTATTATTTTTAATTAATTATGTTAGAATATAACCTTATACAACGTTGACAACAGACCGTTCATTTTGACATTATTTTTATTTACGTCTAGCGTCCATCTTGCCAACTCCCTGATCGGCGGCATGGACATGCGCTCTATGCCTAAATAATCGATTGCCTAAGTATACAATTTCGGATGTGTTTACCATAGACAGGTAACAGAATCAAACATGCAAAATAGTTACAATTATAATTCTCACCACTATACCGTAATCATCATCTATCTTTTTCATTAAATTTTAATGTTATATAATATTATAAGGACATCCCAAGCACATTCTGAGCGAATATTCGGTATAATAATCTATTTAAATATTCTCAGTATATTTATGAATAATTTTCTCAGGATGTGATTGAATGAATGTACTCAGAATATTCAAGATTAAAGTTTGAAATTCGATAAATGTTATTAGAACATTCCGAAACAAATATTCTGAAAAAAGAATGTTCTCACAATGTGAGAACATTCTGAAAATATCTTGTGCTATATGGGTTGAGTCACTATTCTGTAGTGCTACTATCACTTGTTTGTAGCATAGAGGTAGCTAACTTTGCCTAGCCTTAATAATAAACTTAAGTTTTAATTGTTTACCATAATTGTTAAGACAAGGAAGTTGTAGATATCGGTGATATCCACGAAACTGCCGGTCGAAATAGTATTTATAAAATGTATAAATTTAGATATGTGTAACATTCTTTCGTTTTAATAGTCTAGGAAAGAGAGCTAAAAAATTCACAAATAAACTTTTTAAATCACATAGTTCTAGATTTTTGCATGGGGGGAGGGGAGTGTCATGAACCACCTGCAGTAAATTCCCAACGAATTATGGGGGCGTGAGGGGTGGAGAAGAGTAGTTCAAAGGTATCATCGGTAGGGACTTCATCGCAGGTTGTTTAGGACACTCTCCCCTACTCAATGCAAAAATCCAGAATTACACGATTTAATCGATCTACTCGCATTTTTGCTCCACTGATTGGACTGTAATTACATTTCACTAATTCACACGTCAAAATATCAAAAAATAATAATTGATAAACTTTGTATGTTCTAGTTTCAGCAACGTTTAGCTTAATCCTATAACAGACAGATTCTAAGAAAGCTCTAAAACTGTAATAATACAGCATGATTACTTTTTCGTAAAATATGTTCAAAAACGATAAATGCATAAGCATGCTGATGTTTGGAAGGCAAATCTAGACAAATTTAATAAAATCTAAAAGGGTGTACTTTTAAAATATAGGCATACTGGAAAATATTTTACGATCTCGAAAGGTTGTACTGCTTGCTTTTATGAGGTCATTTTATTCTTATAAAAAATATTATTATACAACTTGTGTAGTACGATTCCAAAGTACCAACTATTAAATTTACAACATAAGTTGGGAACGTATTACAATGGTTATAGAGTGTTAAGCAAATAAACCTAACATTCAAGTTTTTGCCACGGAAGACCCGGAAGCATTAACAATCTTGTTTTCTTACATCTAAAGGGGGCCACTGCATTCGACTTACGCAAGAAAAAGTATTACATGTAGCTTCTCTATGCTAGAATTCGCACAATTATAGACACAACTCGTTATTGTGTGTGTAGACTTATTGATGTAGTACAAAAATAAGATAACAGGCCGATGTAGGACATTGTGGATTCAAACTGAGATAAAAAGCAGAATCACCCCAAGAAAACCCCATAAACAATTACAGACAGTTATGTGCTAGATACGTATTGCAGCAACGAAGTTCTGGTCATAGGTAGCTGTGGCTAAGATTGTTTTGTTTTTGGTTCGTTACAAAAATCATAGATTTTTACAAAATTGCAAAATAATGCGAGAAAACTGCGAACATAACAGCGAGCACCAGCACATAGCGAAATCCTTTCTCTATGTATCAAACGAAATTAGGCATAGGGGCAGTTCTTTCATAATCTTTATTCGTAGATCCCAACAAACCTGTGCGCATTAAATAGACAAATTTGGCAACTAAGCAAATATTATTCAGCAAATAAAGTACAAAACTGGATTAGTAAATTAAAATTAAAATTATAATAGTAGGCTGTGGACAATAAAATGCCATCCAAATAATATTTGTTAATAAATGTGCCACTGTTTTTAATATAATATTATCTGCCGTCCAGATGTGAACGAAAGATGAAAATTCTGGTGCAACTCAAACAACAGTGTCTGATCAGATATTTTACTAACACACATGACATTAAAATTTTACCTGACCTCACCTCCAATTCTTTTTTATATTCACACACATATCTTTCTGCTGAGACTTTACTGTCTTGGTTTGACGACGCAAATGAATTGATGTTTGTACCGTCACAAAAACAGCCTCTAATATGAATATTTAAAGGTTTAGGGGCTACGTAGTTATTTGATTGTATTCCAAGAAGGGTTTTATAGGGGACAAATAAAACTGTTGTCTCTTTTGCATCTAGTAGGGTTATGTGAGAAGAAATGCAATAGAAACCTTATGACCCAGCAACTTTGCACTTAAATATTTAAAATTTCGGAGTGACTTAAAATAAGAAATAAAATAAAGATATTCTTGGTGACTACCCAGACTGCATTAAATAGAGAACTCTGTCGAAGCAAGTGCGTTTTGGTAGCCAGTATTCACTAAAAATTTTTATTTTATCACAAAGCATGGGCCATGGTTTTAATAAAGCTTAACCCATTACTGATCATGCTAATGAAAAATATTCCACATAATATGAGGGGTACTTCAGTCATCCTGTATTTTCCTAAATTCCTGTTAATCCATTTGCTTTCATATTTATTTAAAAGATACTGAAATATAAAACACACAACAAAATGCATTCCAGTGGCGTTTGATTTACTGTTAATACAAATAAAAAAATTTGGAAAAAATTGATAGGAGTTTACAATTTTAATTATGGAATTATTAAATCTGTGATTTTCGGCACTCAGGACAAACAAATTCTTTTATTTCCTGCGTATAAGTATTACAGACTTTTGTTTTGCATGCATGACATGAAAACCTAGATTTTCTGTTATGTTTCTTGAGCAAAACGAGCGTCTTGAACTGTCAGCATTTTGACGTGCGTTTACAGATGCATGCTCTTCTGGCTGTATAGCATTTTTCTGCAAAAACAAGTGAATAGCATCTTTACCGGTTTATAACAATTTTTGCTATCCAATTTTCTCTACAGTACATTTGTGCGTGGAATTTGTGTGTGTGTGCGCGTGCGTAAGTGCGTGTGTGTGTGTGTGTGTGTGAGTGTGTAGGGGATGGCTTTGGAAAACAAGTTCCATTAGCCACAGGTTTATTTTTATATCACTTTTAGAAATGGTAAAACGTAAGATCTGTCGGACTTAAATAGCATAATGATTAGAGTTTATAAGATATAATAATACTACATATTATAAAAAAGAGGGGTGTATGTTATGTTGATCAGTGAAATGAGTGAACTTATAAGTTAGGCTATTTGTGAACAATTTATAAACACATGTGTACACACATACATATATACCTTTTTTTTTAATTTCTTTATTATTTTTTATTTTATTTTTTTATTTAGTTATTTTTTCCCTAAACATATAATGGGGAAACACAAAGACACGATGCTTCAAGTCTAGGAGCCAATCCAGGCTACTTTTGGTGGGTGAAATTTCTTGTGATAATTTTTAAAGAAAGTGTCTATGATAACTTTTACCTTTTTTTTTGTTCCCTCAGGGCTCGTCCGCGGCCTTGCCGCCCCGATAGCACCGCAACCCTTAACTTTTACCCTTACATAGGTCTATATTTTCCTCTACGAAGATGACGTATACGTTTAGAACAGCTATATCAATTATTTCCGTAGACGTTTTCAATGGCCATTTTCTTGTTGCATAAACAGTGTTTAAGTAGAAGGATTTGTTCCTAAGAGGGGCTTGTAGGAGATAATAAAGACATTTAATTTTAAGTTCAATAAGAAATTGGTATATGGTGTTTGTACATAGTAGTTGAGATTTTTATTATTTTAATTAATGTAATAATTTCGTTAATATTTCCGTGTAATCAGTGACATTTTTAGCGTCCCCGTATTCCCTAAATTTACCCTCCTGTTTAAAGTATATTTACTGATCATATGATCCCTGATATCAACAGCACATTTTGTCTTATTATAATAAATATTTATTTAATGTTTATTTTGGGCGTCGCGAGTTGTCAAGGCATCGGGACTTTGCTATGCTGCGTTTTTGTACTAGTTATATGCGATGCCTGGCGGAACTGTAATTATGAAGTCGTCATAATCGAGTCTCTCCCTTTCTGGTGGCTACGAGCATGTTTCTATGTGCAGCTAGAAGTTGACTGACAGAGCAACCAACAATTTAAAAATTTTGCACATACCACAAAGCTTGCAAGTAAAATGTTCTCGTTTTTTCGTTAATTAACACAGTACGTATACTTCCCGACATCTGCTTTTCCTAAATGGAGCTGACATACTCAAAACACAACATTATATAAACAAATGTCCATTTCTGAATATTGATGAAAGGAAATATCATATTACTGTAAAAACATGTAAACACAACACCAAACCATTTGCAACCACATACGTTAAATAATATATTAACCAGTATCTTGACTATGTATATGTACAATATAATATGCTTATTCAGAATTGCACTTAAGAAGTTAAAATAAATGGTGGATATATATATATATATATATATATATATATATATATATATATATATATATATATATATAATTTCTATTTTTCTTCAGTAACAGATTCACTAAAGTACTTTTTCGATAACTTTTGTACGTAATAAATGAATCCAGGTGAGAGGTTTCAGTCATTTCTCCAGCATATTGTTTTTGAGGATTGCAAATAAACTGACCTGACCCCTTTTAGTGAATTTCCATTAAGAAAATTCACTAATAGAGGGGTATCTATCGTAAGATTTATGGAAAATTGCTTCAAATGAGCGCGAATTAGGGCCGCTAGAACGCAAATCCGAGGTCAGTTGAGAAGTTTATATATATATATATATATATATATATATATATATATATATATATATATATATATATATATATATATATATATATATATATATATTGGTGTGTGTTTGTGTGTTCGTTGAACCGATAACTCAAAAAATGCTTCACCAATCGAAACCAAATTGCCAAATTTCTTCATTTTTTTAATAGCTTGGATGAGTTTGTTAGACAGTTTTGACACTCAAATACTTTTAGAAGAAAATGGGAAAAACTGTTTGAAAACGCAACATCTTTTAAATTACTAGAAGTGTAAAACTAAAACTTTACACTCATGTAGATCTCGTATAAGTCGTCCTCCCTGCCGAATTTAAACTTAATCGGTTTAGAAAATTTTGAGTTATAACCAAATAAAAAATCATTTATTTACGATATAACCGAAAATTACCTCTGAGTGGGTGCCTATAATGTTAGACAAGGTCAGACAGATATATCAGGGTTACGCTACTATTGTAAAAAAATGTTGTTCAAACGAACAGGCTACAAAAATATGTCACAATAAACAAACAGCGGCGTTGCCATTTCCCAAAATTCTCAAGATAAAAAAACTTCAGATATCAAAAAAATATGTATTAAAAATAAAAATTTTAGTGAAAGTGATTCAATTTGTTTAAAGACAATCTAGAACTATGTTTTATTATGTATAAATATTAACCTTGACATTCTTCAGGGTATTTATAAGCCATCTCGCTCTTCTGGTTAAATCTGACAACATAAATTACCTATTTGTCATTTGTTATTTTGCCAACTGTCATCAGGGGGGGGGGGGGGGCGAATTCGATATCCTCTTCTTCATCGACGTCGATGCCGCTACTACCTTAACGTAAACGAAACTACATACTATCATGCAGTAGTTTAAAGTCTACCTATTAACAGATGTTCCGCGTACCCTGCTAAAATTTTAATTTCAAAATTTTTTATCGTTTATATTTATTTATTTCATTTCCAAAAAGCATGGATACAGCAATAGTAAATAAGTGCTGAAAGAGTTTAGGTGGAGCAAGTGCGTTATAGTAGCGAGTTTTCGTAAAAATACCCCAATGGTGATAATTCAATTTCCCATTAAACTAGAATCTTCAGTTTTGATACATACTAAAACCTACATAAAAGCAGCGTGGGTACTAAATTTAAAACAAATAACACAATTAGCTTCACAGGCAACGGGAAATTTCTTTTAGAAAACCATTTTTCGTATTT
The DNA here is from genome assembly GCA_964006375.1 of Tillus elongatus. Classification (NCBI taxonomy): domain Eukaryota; kingdom Metazoa; phylum Arthropoda; class Insecta; order Coleoptera; family Cleridae; genus Tillus; species Tillus elongatus. The sequence continues at coordinate 154,030,352 of OZ023263.1, read as the reverse complement.
TTTTTGCAGAAACTGGTTCGATTGAGCCGGACAATCCAATCAACTAATAAGGAAAAATACCTGCCACGTTTATAAATTGGCAGGTACATTCGTTTTGTAATTAAAAATTAAATTTTCGGTAAATTTGCAGATTAGCACTCGCGGATTTATTAGAAAAAAATCAGAAGTATGCTTAGATCTCCTTCTAGATGTACAAAGCACAAGAAATATTTCTTGCAAACAGCCCCCAAGAAAATTACGGAACCAGGAGTTAATAGGGATGTTGGTCTGGAAAGAAGATAAAAAGGAAATGTGAGCGTAAAGTGCAAAAAACAGCTTAGTTGAACCTCTGTAAGCTACATTCATCCCATTTTGCAGCTATACCTCTTTAAATTCTGTTTATCCCGCCCAGAACCACTATATGCACCGCAGGTCCCTTAACTTTTTTGCGGCTTGTTTCTAAGAAACTTTTCTTGTTTACATTGTTTTTGTTTATGCATTGGGGGTCATTGTAGGCTTGCAGAAGGGGAAGGAGAACCCCTGCGACAAAGCAGCGAACCAATATTTACAATCTATGTTTAAATTGTTACCCCATTTATTTGTTTAAAATATTTTTCCAAAAATGAAATTGAGGTTCACTTGTTTGTCAGTCTTACATAGAGAGCTACAATATTGCATCATTTTTAAAAAGTTTGGATACAGCAACAGTAAATAAGTGTTGAAAAGGGTCTGGGTGCAGCAATTACATTAGCGTAGAGAATTTTTGTAAAAATATTTAAAATCTGATTACCCAATTCCCCATTAAGCTAGAATCTTCAATCTTGAACCATAGTAACACCTATGTAAACGCAGCGTGGGTACTAAATTAAAGAAAAATAAGATAACGAGCTTCGCGGCTAACTACAAGTTGGTTTCAAAACACCTTTTTTGTTGTTTCGTTCGCAAAAACTAGTTCGATTGGGTTGACTAAAACAAAACCATCCAAGCAATTAAAGAGGAGATGCCTGCCATACTTATGATTTGGCAGGTACACTTCTTTCTAAAAAACTTTTTTTTTTCTAGAAAACTCTTGTGACTTAAATGAAATTTGTAACACAATGTTTTTAAATAGACTTGCCAAACTTACATATATCTCTACCAAATTATAAATTTCTAGCTCCATAAAAAATGGAAACTTCTTCAAATAATCGCTAATTAGGACCTCTAAAACCGGTCTCCCAGGTCCATTTAAATTTAAATAATTAGTTTTAATAATGTACCTTACTAATAGTGTACAATTATTATGAAAATTCACCACTATAATGCACTTGCTGCGTCCAGAACGATTTTGTATGACTTGCTCTGATACAATACACTTGTATGTCATTTTCAAGTTTTCTTAAATAAACACCGCTGACAATAATATATAATAATGCAACAATGTAGAAATAAGAAGCATAATAACATTTATCTGTTACGTGATATACAACAAGATATCAATGTAGTACTAGCATAACATTGGTGTTTATAGTCAGCTAATTTGTGCGTCACAGACTTTTCGAAAGTCAGATTACAGACTATGTCTCTTGGGTTGCAACAAGCAACTTTATTTTCTCCTATTACACGTAACAAGTTTTGTATACCATACCAAACATATTCTTTTAGCTTTGTGTCCCCCTTTGGTTTCCTGGAAAATTCAACTTTTTTGATAGCCATAACTATATTTCAATCAGCCTTGTGTTCTCTTTTAGATTCCTGGAAAAGCCATTTTTTAATAGCTATAACTTTATTGTATAGCTCTGCCACATTCTTCGTTAATATATAAATAGGTTTGAAATATCCGTGAATACCCTTGATTTTCTATTTCGATCGACACAACAGAAAAACGCGACTTAAATGGTTGACAGTTATTAATAAGAATGCTGTTTGTTATTTCTATGACCGGCTATTAAAAATAATTTTTGCTAAATTTTATAAAAAAAAACCAAATACCTCGACAGATTGCAGATAGGTATAGGAAAGGCTATCGCACTTCGATGCGTAATTTAGTTCTGCTTCAGAATAGGGGAATAGAAATAGAGCATTATATTTGAAAAAATCGAGTCTTATGGTCTAAATTGTCGCTAAGATAAAATTGAATTTTGGACACCCTGTAAATAATGTGCCATTTCTAAAAACGGCACTATAAACATTATCATTTTTTCTATCCCTGATTATAATTTTAGCGCTAAAAATTTTCAAAGAAGTCAAAAAACTCAAAAAAGGCTGAACTTAGGTATAGGGAATGGTACGTTTGAAATTTAAAAATGCAAAAAGAGCTAATCCATTCTATTTGAAAGTTGATGCCTGCTTCCGGTATTATTATCACGGATTGTTAACGACATGATAAAATTGTCCAAAAAATATTATGAACTAAACACCTAATATTTTTACTAGACGGTTTCGTTAAATCACCCTGTATATATATATATATATATATATATATATATATATATATATATATATATATATATATATATATATATATATATATATATATATATATGAGTACTAATAATTAATTCATTTCATACCCAGAAATACAAACACTGAGGTCATGACATTTTGTCAAAAAACATTGAATGCCTCCACACTCTTCAGATGAAGAGTGTGAAGTTGAGTGTAATGGGCAATGTTGGTCATGTAAAAGATCTTTACGTTGCTTACAGAAACAAGGGTCCACCAAAATTTCCACAAATCTGAAATTTCCACAGTTCCAGATTTGTGAGACAAAACTGCTCTCTGGGGTCCGTGATTGTATATAGTCGCGGAACTAAGTCGAAGAAGAAGGAGTAAAGAACAGACACACGCTCAGGTAAGTTTTTGGTAAAATATGGCAGTTATTTAAATTTAATAATAATTTGAGGTTAGATGAATTAGAGCCGTTACAATAAATTACAGTCTTCCAAGGGATTTGTTTTATTACTATTCATTTAGTGCACATCATATTGAAATTAAAAGGGCAAAATAATTTAAGAAAACGGGATAAAAATGTATCTTATGTAAATGTGGAAGCTGTGGATATTGTGGCTTTATATCAAGTAGACGGTTTAATTGCTTTTAGGTTGCATTCTATACTTGGGGAATGTATCCCTACCGTATCTACAACGCTGTTATGCCGTGAATAATGAGCAGTGAGTAACATTCGGTAATGAGGATTTCCTATCCGATCCAGTCGACTGCGCTGTTTAGGATGTGCTGCACCATCTAAGTGTGAGCTACATCCATAATTCATATATGAAATGTTTGATAATATGAGATGCAAAGCCGGCTTAGGGGCTTCTAGACGCCCCAGCTAGGAACAGAGGGATTTAATACGTTAATTGGAAAAGCGAAAATTAAATTGATGCTGACAGATAATTGTTTGCAGATCACTTTGAGATTGACAATAAATTGGCTGGATGTAAATTATGTCACCTTTTTGCCTAAAAACAAGAAGGTTAAAAATAATTCTCAGACGCAGTAAGAGCGTTATGGTAGAGAATTTTCATTTAATGATTTAAATTTTGATAACTTAACTTCCTGTTAATCCAGGAACTTTCATTTATGCATACAGTAAAGTCTTAAACAGGGCAATGTGTCTACCAAATTTCATCAAAATAGCTTGGTTATTTTTCAAGATAGATTTTTTTTAGATAAATTATTCTATTTTGAAACACTTGTCCTATTGGGCTGGCTAACAAACTCGTCCAAGCTAATAACAAAAGAAAGACATGTGCCAAGTTTCATTACAATTGGGAAATAAATTTTCGAGTTAACTGTTCGACACCTACGCTGATTTTAAGAGTTTTTTGCAGTCTCACCATCGATACCTCTCGACTAGCGGTTTTCTTTAAATAAAAATTCGTTAAAAATACAAAAATACGTATCGCATCTAAACCTGTGTTTACAGATTTTATTGATACTTGAGAATAATAATTATGACTTCCTGTGAGCATGTGTTTAAGGAATGCATTGCTGAAAATATTTTAGAAAATACATTTTTAGAGGTAGGGTGCAGGTGGCCATTTTCTATCTCTTTACATGGGTAACTTTTTTATTAAATAAACAAAATTAGGTAGAATCTGACAAGAAACTAATTCCCGCTTTCAGATTTGACATACCTTTTTTGGTTCCTGAAATATGCCGAAAAAACTGAAAATCGTCCAAATGTTGAAACTTAAATAACTCTAAAACTGTCGTAGAATTTAACTAGATTATCAAAATTCTCATGGCTGTCATGATTTCCGAAATATGACACAAACTTACATTTTTTTTAAATGGAAACCATAGTTAGCTGTAATCTAAAAATAGCTTATTATTTTCTGATTTCAACTATATAAGCATTTGTATTCTTATATTTTTTAATTTAGCGAAAATGCCCAAAAACCTGAAATGTTTAGTAGAAATTACAAATAAGAGGTAGTAGGCGTTGGAAATATATGTGTATTACTGTTATAGAATAAGAAAAAAACAGGGTGAAACTATATCGCAAATAACAAATTGTTTATTTGTGTCTGATTTCTTCTTTTTTTCCTTTGGCAAAAATCACAGAAGTTAACATTTTATAAAGGAAATTGCAAATCATAGTAGTAGGCTTTGAACAAAAATGTCACAAGTAATTAATTTATACCTGTCAAATAGTCTTAGCTGCTGTTTGCGCTAATGTAATGATGAGGAATTGTATTTCCTAAAAGAGAAATTCAAAATGTACAGCAACGAAGAAAGGAATGACATGCTGTTTTGTTATTATGTATGTAACAGAAATAGTGATGCGGCCAGTACAATTAAATACAAAGTCCATGAATCAAAGCCTAATAATGTAGAAGATTTGATTGACAAAATAAATGAAGCAGTAAGAAGTACTCGACCTCAAACAAAATCCTCACGAGAAATAATTAGAAGCTGTCAAAAGTGTATTGAAGTAAATGGTGGTCACTCTGAACAACTTCTTTAAAAATTGTTTCACGCTGTTTTAGTGAATTTTCTTAAAAAAGATTCACTAATGAGGAGATCCGGACTTTTGAATTTTAAAAAATTTCTTCAAATGAGCGCTAATTAGGCCTCCCAGAATACATATCCGGGGTCACTTTCAATTTTTATATGTTTATATATATATATATATATATATATATATATATATATATATATATATATATATATATATATATATATATATATATATATATATATATATATATTATATATATATATATATATATATATATATATATATATATATATATATATATATATATATATATATATATATATATATATATATATATATATATATATATATATATATATATAAATATATATGTGTGTGTGTGTGTGTATCACACCGATAACTCAAAAAATTATGGGCCGATTTTGATTAAATTTGGTGAGTACCTTGCTTTTACAAATGGCTTGGATAAGTTCCTTAGCCAGGAAAATCGGCCCTGGTTTTCCCGGAAAAATTTGAGTTTTCTTTCGAAAAAAATTGTAAAAAATTTATATCTCCAAAATTAACAAAGTAAGGGCAACCAAATTTGGTACGCGGGTTTATATCATTATACGTAAGCTACCTACCAAAATTTAGCGCTGTAGACAAAAGACAAAAAAGTTATAGGCATTTAAATAAAACTTTATTGGGATTTTCCTCAAAATGTCAAAGTTGCGATTTAAAACGTCAAAAATTGGCAACATTTAGGCAAAGAACTTGAATCTAGTACGGGCTATGGAAAGAAAATGTCTCAAGTGGCATGTTTTACAAACCCTGAAGTCTTAGTTTCAACCGTCATTGTCCTTCATTTTACTAAAATATTTGCAGAAAATTCATTTCAAATAGACCCTTTCTCTGATGCTTGGCAGTAGCCTTAGCTATAGGGTTTATCGTTTAATGGTATATAATTTTTGTCGAATTTTCGTAAAAAATCAATAAAGCTCAATATATCCGTTATTATACAAGATATGAAATTTTTTTATATATTAATTATAGAGTGTCTTGAGCTACATCTTAAAAGAATATTTCTACAATCATAGGGTGGCCCATAAGTCGTTGGTGATACAAATTTTCTGATTTTTTTAATCAAGCACGTCTTATGTTATTGCATTTTTGCATTTTCTATCGAAATATAATGCATGTTTGTAAGAAAAGAAATTCGGGACGCAGCAAGTGCGTTATGGTAGCGAATTTTCATTAAATGCTTCAAATTTGAATAGCTCAATTTGCCATCAACCTATAAGGTTGACCAAGAAACCAGTTTTTTCGGGAACATTTTAAGTTTACTTTTGGAAATTTTTGTACATTTTCAAACAATAAAGTTATTTTGATGAAACATGGCACATTGTTTCTACTATATAGGTTATACTGGAAACCAAAATTGATGCCTGCTTTCTTAAATAAAAAGAAAACAGACATATTTGCAATAAAAACATATTTAAGAAAATTCACTACCATAACGCACTTGCTGCGTCCCGAGTTTTTTTCATATTCTATAATAGTAATATATATTTATTTGCAACGCCTAGGTACTACCTCTTATTTGTAATTTCTACTCAACATTTCAGGTTTTTTGGCATAGTTACCGAGATATGAATGTCGCTCAGCGTGTATATCTCCGCTCCGATACACTTTTGAAATCTGTTTTTAACGCTATTACATATGCTGTATGAGGTACCATCAAAGTATGCTAAGTTCATTGGTGGCTGCTAGAAAAATAGTCATCACAAAACCCAATGTAAAATGACCATATCCCTTTGTTGAAAACACCCCCCAAGAAAGTTACGCGGCCAAGAATGAATAGGGGTGCTGGTCGAGGAGGAAATATAAGCGGAAAATACTAAGAAGCCAATTAGTTGGACTTTGAAAAGATGCGTTTTTCACATTTTGCAGCAATACCTCCTGTAAACCCTGTCTACCACACAAAACCCATGTTCTCCCGGGTCCAGTACCTTTCTTGGGGGTTGCTCCCAAGAAATTTTTCTTGTGCTTTATGCTTTGAAGCTAGTTGTATTCATGCACCAAGGGGGGGTTATCCCCCCCGTGTTTTAGGGTGAAGGGGCAGAAACCCTCTTCCTCCTGGGGATTCTGCTTTCCCTTCTGTATACATACAATCACCCTCAATGGATGAATCACGGAAATTTTTCTTATGTTCAGCTTTCTGGTGTATTTTTTGTTGGGTATATTTCCTGTTTATCAATTGTTTTGTTTGAGTTTTGTATCCAAGTGACAAAAATTTCAAATTTTTTTTCGCTTAAACGTCGTAAAAAGTGTCAAAACATATAGAAACCATGACTTGGGAACGAATTTTTGTTGTTGTTTGTCGGTCTGCATGTCTGTCTGTTTGTAGCCACGATAACTTCAGAACGAATTGAAATATCGTCTTCAGATTGGGTATACAGTTATTACCCGACAAACGAACGCATCTGCTTGTTTTTGGGTTATCTCGCTCCAAGCGCGAGGGATGAATGGAGGTGATTTGGTGAAAATTGATATTTTTTCGTTAGAACTCGAGTAATATAACGTTATAGGGTTTGTTCATTAGAAAACCTTCAATTTCATCAAACATCTGCTATTCTGTGCTGAAATTAAATTGGGGGTTCAATGTATGGAGGTGGAATATTGCTGCAAGAAATTTCGATTTTTTTGCTTAAACGGCGTAAAAAGTTTCAAAACATACAGGAAACTGTTTTCTGAAACGATTTTTTGTCTGTTAGTCAGTCTCTCTGTTAGTAGGCGCAATAACTTTCCAACGAATTGAGATATCATCTTCAAATTTTGTGTCCCGTTAGCATCCGACAAAAGAACGCTAAGAATTGTTTTTGGGTAACATAGCTTTAGGAGATAGGGGATAAATGAGAGTTGATTTTGTGAAAATTGACATTTTTTCGTTAATACGAAATTGAGATATCGTCTTCAGATTGGGTATACAGTTATCACCCGACAAACGAACGCATCTGATTGTTTTTGGGTTATATCGCTCCAAGCGCAAGGGATGAATGGAGGTGATTTGGTGAAAATTGATATTTTTTCGTTAGAACTCGAGTAATATAACGTTATAGGATTTGTTCATTAGAAAACCTTTAATTTCATCAAACATCTGCTATTCTGTGCTGAAAATAAATTGGGGGTTCAATGTATGGAGGTGGAATATTGCTGCAAGAAATTTCGATTTTTTTTTTTGCTTAAACGGCGTAAAAAGTTTCAAAACATACAGGAAACTGTTTTCTGAAACGCTTTTTTGTCTGTTAGTCAGTCCCTCTGTTAGTAGGCGGAATAACTTTCCAACGAATTGAGATATCATCTTCAAATTTTGTGTCCCGTTAGCATCCGACAAAAGAACGCTAAGAATTGTTTTTGGGTAACATAGCTTCAGGGGATCTGGGATAAATGAGAGTTGATTTTGTGAAAATTGACATTTTTTCGTTAATACCCGAGTGATATACGTTTCAGTTTATAGGTACATGAATATGAATATTTTCTTTGTGGTCAAGTCATGGACCCTAAATTAATTCCATGAGAATGTATTTCTAAAGATAATAAATTATCAGAGCTATGTGGAAGGTACGATTCAATTAGCAGCACTATTTATCATTATGTTGAATTCGAATTAAATTTAACACTAAGTGAGTGGTAGACACGAAGCAACGTGCCGCCACCTAGTTGCGGAACCAAGTAGTATGTTGTCACGCCAGCTCCAAATAACACAAAGTGTTAAAAAATAGAGACTGTATACAACCAACTAACAATTCAGTAAATTGTCAGCCCTGGCCCATCTCTACCCTAATATAGTGACACAGTATGTAAGGCCACAATTAGAACCGTAGAGCGGTTTCGCTCTAATTAGAGCTCTTCAGTACGGCATACTAATTGTAGCGAAAATACACCTATAAAATAAAACGACTATGGTATTAAATTTGTTATGAAAGAGCCGTATTAATTTTTGTTGGCAGCTAATAGGTACAGATCCATTTTTGAAATTAAACACCCTGTATAGTTTCTAATGAATAAAACGTTATTTGCTTTGACTTTTGTTAAGTGTAATTCCTATCCCTCAAATTTAGGCGATAAATCCCATAATTTGAACTGCTTGTTTTTTTCGCCCAATCCCCAAGGTATAAAGAAATAACGCCGATTCCATCAAATCTTTAAATGTTATTATTTTACTTCCACATCGTCAATACGTGTAGAATTATGGTATCGGCGACAAAAATTCCAAAAATTTTTCCGATTAAATGCCGTAAAAAGTGTCAAAACATATAGACAGCATAATTTAGGAACGAAATTTTTTTTGGTCTGTTGGTCTGTCGGTGTGTGTGTGTGTCTGTCTGTTTGTAGCCACGATAACTGTAGAACGAATTAAGATATCGTCTTCAAATTTGGCATCCAGTTAGCACCCGAGAAGCCAACGGTTTGGGTTGCTTTTAGGTAAAATCGCTCGTGGGGGTAGGAGATGAAAATTTGCTGAAAATTGTCATTTTTTTCGTAAAAACCCGAGTAATATAACGCTTTAGGATTTGTTTATTAGTAAACTTTGGATTTCATCAAGGATCTGGTATTTTGCATCGAAATTAAATTAGGGGTTAAATGTGTGGAGGTGGAATATCAGTGACAGATATTTCGAAGCTTTTCTTTTGCTAAAACGGCGTAAAAAGTCTCAAAATATATATAAAACTTGATTCTGGAACGAAAATGTTTTGTCTGTCGGTCGATCGGTTGGCCCATCCACCTGTACGTCTGTCTGTTAGTAGGCGCAATACCTTTCAAATTTGGTATCCAGAAGTACCGCTTCGAATTGTTTTTGGGTAAGATCACTTCAGGGGGTAGTGGGTAAATGAGGGTTGATTTGGTCAAAATTGACATTTTTTCGTTAAAACTCGAGTAACGTTTCCGACGTTTATAGGTACAGGAATACGAATATTTTCATAGCGGTCGAGTCATGGATCCTAAATTTATTATTAATTAAATTACGAGAATGTCTATCTGAGTAGTGTAAATTATCACAGCTATGTATAAGTTATGATTCAATTTGCAGCACTATTTTAAAGTAAACCACTAATTACCAAAGCTACTTACATAGAAACTATGGTAAATAACACTAAATAGTAAACATTAATATAACACTAGGTTCACACAGTCCACAATCATGACTCTCCCTTGCACGGTTTATCCTTTTTGTTGTATTTTTTGCTTCCTTAACGTCCCTTTATTTCAACGACTGTGGCACATGATCCACGCCAGGGAACATTTCCACCTCAGTAACCTGAAAATTTTGCTGAATCCCCACCTTTCTGTAAGAAGGGTACGAATCTTGTATACCGAATATCACTAACATCTAGGATGCTATTAAAGGCCTTGTAAAAAATGTTTTTTAACCTTACTATACTGTAGTTTGAAAGGTAACACGTTAGGACATACATTAGTAAGAGTTTTTTTGTCAAAAATGTCCTTAGCTATCACTCCTTGAATTTTTCCGCATCATTTAAGAAACATCCTATATATAACATTGTTTCGATTCAGGTTGATATAATTCGCCTATATTGGTTCTGTGAGTAAAGCTTCATTTAAAAATTAATAAAGACGCGAATTTGGACTTTCACAGGACTTATATCCGCTGTCCGTTTTTTAGGTAACCATGCGCTAGTAAAAGTTTTGGTATAAAATAAACTCCGACTGCAAAAAGTGCTAATAGACATAAAAGCCATTAAATAATGCTTCTTTTTTAACCCCTCATAGTTTTTCTCAAGCTAAGACTTGGTTAGTCTTTAAAAAGTCTGTGAACCCTTTGCAAGCAGCATTTGGAAATAGTCATTTCTTATGGCTTTTAAGTATATTGTATATCCTGTGATGATCTCTGGTACTACACAGAGCACACCGTCAAGAATTTCCGTAAACTGGCATATGTAGAAACTGGTGCCATATCTTCTAAGTTTTACGACTGGCTCATAATTATTCACATTTTTCTGCTCTAAACTTCGTCTTCCTTTCTTTAAAGCTTCACTCCCGGCAACTACCAATCCTGCTACTACTGATAAACGAAACGCCTTTAGATTCATGCCACTGCTGTCTACAAAAATGATGAACGCGTTTACTATTCTGACATTAATGAAATACGAGAATAAGCGTGGCTACGATGTTCTACTCTTTTTATCAATTTCGTAAACCCATATGTTGGTTATTATTTTTCAACATTTTGGGACAAGAAACATTTTTCGTTTCACCATTCTTCTTCTTTCTTATTACATGGTCAGTTTCAGAAGAATTTTCACAATTGGAGGCTGAGCGAACTATTAATTCATTCACTCATTTTACGCAGGATATTCCGTCATCTGTCACCCGCCAGTCAAAATCACCACATTTCATCTCTTTATTAGCTTTGAAAACCCCCGGAATTCCTTTTCTGTCTGTTGGAATAGTTCGCATATATACTTTCCGCCTGCAACTGCCTTGGTAGTGAGATTTATGTGAAATAGTTATCAAAATAAACAAAATAATGTTTTCCAAACAGAGATCTAGTCAAATCCGTAATTACTAATTGTTTCTCTGCAATCTCATTCACTTTTCCATGGAATGCGTCAATGTTCCCATTTACATCCGCTCTGGTTCAAACTTTATATCCCCACTTTATTGGCTTATTAGGCATTGATGGATTGACGAACGCCCTGTGAAACAGATCATAGGTTCGTCTATAGACACTGTTTTGTGCACTCTACAGTGAGAACTGAAGTTACGTAACAATAAGTTCAAAAATGGACGCAACTTATAAAGTTTATCGAAATCAGAATCCCCGCGCTTTGTATGAACAGATTTATCATTTAGATGAAAATTTGCTAAGAGCCAATTGAACCGAGTGCGGTTCAGTAGAGTTGAAATGTCAGAATTCCTCAACTTCGGTTGCGCTAAACAGTAATCCCGGTAGCTGGGAAGCCTTTTCACACTTATCAAAATATTTATGGCCAAAAATATTTTTATTTCTCTCACAATTCTATAAGCAAATGGTTTTCCCCGTTGGATAGCGTAAAGATTTGTTTGAAAAACAAAATGTTCTATATTTTTTTGACTTACAAGACACAAAGAAGTATCAACTGGCAATTCAATGTTATCAGATAGATATGTTTACGGGCCCAACTTTTTCTGAAAAAGCATCCTCGTGATTACTTGTCTTGGTGACTGTTTGGGACTTTTTCCAAATAAATTTGTCATTTGACATAAGATGTGATAGTGGAAGATCGTCTTCGTCATCTTCTGAATACGATAAATTTTGTGTAGGAGTAGCTGCAACAGCAAATTGCTCTATATCATGGGTTAAACAGCACTTTCCACTACCTCCTCCTCTTCAATTTCGTCAGCGGATCCTCCATCAGAAGGTATTTCTGCCAAGAAAGCATCAAACTCTTCGAGATTTAACTTTTCCAAGTCACTAAATCGGAACGTCCTCTCTAACAAAACAAAAATATCACAAAATTTTAATGTTAGCGTTGTGGTATGTTTCAAATGCCACATGTAAATGACGATCAAAAGCAACATTTTTATGTAAATATTTATAATTATGGTATGATCAGCTACTAATACATTATAATAATTATATGTAGGTACTTACTTGCCATTAGTTTTTGTTTTAGTTCACTCAAACTTGTAACTGATAATTTGGGACGTCAATCCACAACAACGCATTACACAGACGAAGGTAAAGGCACCTTCAGTCAGCGATCAGATTTTTTTCGCTGCACAGAACATGGCGCATGTCAAAGTACCAATCAAGTAGGCGGTACGTAAAATACACGGCAAAGCAGCATCGATAAAAATTGTTTAATTTGTGGTATGTGTAGTATAACAGTAAGGGAAAGGGTTAATAAAAACGGTCGCTAAACTTTTAATTTAAATGTGAACAAACACATTAACTACTTTTCTAATTCTTTTTTAGTAACCAGACATGCAGGCATAGGGACAAGTTTTGTCAAACCTCTATAATGTTCGGAGTTAAGTACATGAACACGGTTTCAACAAGTTTTTCTCTTTGCATAATGTAAACTTTGACATATTCAGTCAGTTTAGCTGTCTGTTTTCCAGCTGGCAAGTTCCGTCCCTAGTAGAGTAACATTTCCACGGAGTGAACACTTATAGAATATTCATATTCCATTTAGCAGGTAGGCAAATGCCATACGCTCATTCAATATAAATCCGTTCTGGCTTCAAGTGGAGCTAGTGTAGCTATAGAAAGGAGGAAGGCAGCAAAGGAACAAGTTTATGCATATGGATGTATCTTGTGATGGTAGTGACATTCATACGCTTGACCTGCTAATGTTGATGAATGTCAGTAAGCAGTGAATCATATTAAAAGCCTGCATATTGTCACGCATGACATCTTGCATAGTATGTTTTAACACAGAAGCATAAAATAATATTTCAACAGAAAGTGAATAACACAATACTTTTAGAAATTGCTTTGAAGTGAAAATCTGGTACTCTACACAACACTCCCGTTGATAAGTTATTGTCCCTACTGGAAAAACTCAAATGTACATGTTTGTTACGATGGTTTGATTCCGAAAGTATAAAATATACTACATAAAGACATATAGTTAAAACTATTTTGACAATTGGGAGGTCTTATATCTTTTGCGAAATTCATAAGAGTTAGGACACTGCTAACAGAAAAAATCATACAAGCTTTCCGCATTTATTTTAAAAATATGGAGGGATCCTCAAATTTCTGGAATTTTGTTAGTCACGGAAATATACATAATAATACAGCTGCTTATATCACACTGACGAAAAATTACATAATCACCCATTATATTCTGTAGTTAAAGTTTTATCTGGGTGTATTGGTTGTGTTTGTGACATTTGGTAAACCTACAAATATTAGAGCTTACTATATTTTCACTGTATGTTACTATTGTGGTACAAGAGGGAGACTATAATAGTCTTTTGTAAAAAAAAAACGTAAAAATAAACAATGTAAAAGATTTGTAAAACTGCCATCGGCAGATTTAAAATGTGTGATCTGTGGATCTCCAAATCATCCTGGTTATTTGAAATATATAAAGCATGTAAAACTGAGTGACAGTAACGAGATCTGTTTTTGTAAAGCATTGGATAGTGATTACGTTTACGAATACATAGAGGGCATTCTGAGTTCAACCATTCTTAAAAATAAATATGATGAAGGTGGTAAAATAAATTACTTGAAAGTCACTATACAATGTAACGACATAATAATTGATGAGTTGCAGTACCATATCAACTTGTTAAATGAAAAAAAAATTACATACGAGATTATTATTTTTTAAATATTGATCAAAACAAAAATTCCTTAACTTATGATAATATACCTGTATTTGGAGAAAAATGTAAATATCAGAATTTCGCACTATCTGTGCGACCTTAACCTAAAACAAAATTCACAGATATCGTGCAAACAAAATGATAAACTAAAGAGCACAGAATCAATAGTTCAAATAAATATACTTGGCGAAGCCCAAATCTCCACAACTCATCTACTAAACACCTGACGATCGTTTTATTTATTTAATCCTCTAATGACCCAACTTTGTTAGTGAAACGATCGCCCGGTGTTTAAAAGATGTCATGTGGTGATTTGCGTTTCTCCAAATGAACTTATCAGTGATCCTCACAGGTCCCAATTTTGACACAGTCAATACTTCCGATTTTTGACACAACAGAGGCGACTGTGAATCATTAACGAACAGAGAACATGATAGTCAGAGAAAGTTAAACTACTTCGCATCAACATAGATAAGGAAACAAAGGAAGCAGCGGGATAATAATAGGTTAAAGTAAGGAGAAGAAGGAACAAACCTCCAAATATATGTAGACGTTAAGTTTCTAAGAACTAATGCTGTATCTAAGAAGGCGTGACTCTCTGCTAGCAGATATAAGACGACATGTAAAAAAAAAGATGCAGAAAATACTTATAGAGTGTAGTTTTGGGACGTGATTATATTTGTGAAAATATACAAAATCTTAGACATTTTGTTGACTGGAATCTAATCCCTGCCCAAACGTTTAATTTTTCATTCATTAAACTAATTTAGCAACTTTATTTTGTAGGGAATGGTATTTGTAGGTCTGCAAAATTTTGTGGATAGGGGATAGAGCTATAACCGTTGCTGGGGATAATGAACAAATCCTTTGATTTTTACTCAAGTTGTCATCACCCGTTTGTGTGGATGTTTTTAATTAAAAATATAGGAATCCTAGTTTCCGCTCATTTGAAGAAATTTTTTCAAAATTCTAAAGTCGGGATCTCCCCATTAGTGATTTGTTTCTACGAAAATTCACTAGTTGTATTTTTATGTGGTATCTCGCTCAACGGAGTTTGGTCTCTGTAATAGTTTATTTAGTTTAACTTGTTAATGGTAATATTATATCTATGTAGCGATGCATAATGAAATTTAATTAGATGCTGTTGTTAGGTAGAGAGTCATCGAGATGTAGCTAACCTCATGTTTGCCTCCGCTTCATAACCTATGGAGACACACTTCTCTGCTAAGGTACTGCATACTAAACTGTACTGTTACTGCCACAAACATTCTCTGTAACTACATACATCAAACACTCCATTTTCCGTTCTGGTTCGCTTTGCTTACATCTTGCTTACACATCGATGGAGCACGCACTTAACACCCCTCGCCTTTCTTTAGGCTTTGCGTTTAAAAGAAACTGAGTGTGTATCGGGATTACAAGAGGGTAAAAGCAAAGTAAATTCAATGGAAAAGGTTTTGTATACATATAGGTGTCTCTAAATATTGAGACGGTAACTCACTAATCATTTCCTATCCAAAATATGACTATTTTAGACGAATTACCCATTGTACGAAATAAGATTTAAATTCTAATTTTGCGTCATAGTTGGTGATATTTATCGCAGTAAGTTGGCGACGCTAGCTTTGGTGACAAGGGAAGTAGTTTTTAGAAAATAACGAAAGTAGAAAATAGGTTGCTGTTCACATGTTTTAATAAAATAATTGAAGGTATAAAAATGTAGAAAGCAGTTAATCATCTTTGCCATCTTCACGTCTCTAAAACTCGAACACCATATACAAAAGTACATATGATTTGAGATCCACAGCTCTTTAAGGCCTTCAAACATTTTTTTATTACCTAAACAATATTTAATCTAGAGGTGTCCATATCAGTGAATTTATACTACTTAACTAAAACTAACAAACGGTTGAGAACCCTAGCAATAAAAATAATAATAATGTAAGCCTATCAAAAAAAGGTCTGGATACAGCAAGTGTGTTTTGGTAGAAGAGGTAGAGAAGTTTTTCTCAAACTTCGTGCTTCCCTTTCAAGACCAAAAATTCTAGAGTTAATTAACATGAACCAGAATCTCTTAAGCTCAAGTCAAAACTTTACGATCCAGGAGTTATAACTTAATTGAGAACCAACGTTTAAAATTCAGAATCAAACATCCAAAAGCTATATTTTAGTTGAGACTACCAAAAATCTAAAATTCAGAGCCAAAAACCTAGAAATTCTAAGCCAAAAATCCAAAACCACTGTTACCAAATAGACAAAATATTTTAAAATTTGAAGACAGAAAAGAATGGGCTTTTCGACTTGCCATCGTTTAAGATTAGGTTTGTGTTAGACAAAAATCACAGTCAAAAATTAATTTACTTTAGACTGCGACATTCAAGCAAAATAATTATTTCAGTTATTATGGCATCTGAAACAGCCGGACCTTAGATTTATAAGCACGTTATCGCTATTTTTGGTGCCAGTTGAATGGTGAGCCCTTTCCGTTTCTCTCCTAGCTTGACTATGTCCCCACTGCATGAATTTTAAAATACCTTATTCTAATTGGCTGCTCTCAGCGGAAGATTTTATAAATCATTCGAACTTGTAACCATTTCTATGCTTTCTGGTACACATTAAAAACCATTTGAACATAAAGATGTTGAAGCTATATAATATTTCCTTTGTTCGAAACTGGATTTGTACAGAAATATCTTTGACTTGGTTATTTATCTCTCAAATAATTTACTGTTTTCCTTATGTGATATTTTATTTTACAATCAATAGTTCTTTGTATTGAAATACGTCATAGCTAAATATTTTTTGTAAGGGTGTAATATTCGTCTCTCAAAAACCTCTAACAAGGATTCAGAGCAGTGTCTAGGTTAGGTTAGGTTTGTATGTGAGTGGGCCATACCGGTCCCTCCACCGCGACCATAAGGTCTATTGTGGCTCACGCCTAATGTCTATATTTCGCGCAACAAATCCAGCCTCCTACAGAGGTCGATAATCTTTGTGGGCGTAAGTTGATCCAGATCCTCTGGAGCAAGCATTACCTTGCCAAAGAGCAGGTATCTAGTCCTGTCCGCTGCCGGACAGGAACACAGCACGTGCTCTGCTGTCTCGTCACTCTCTATACACAGCCGGCACTCGGTCTCCTGACCGACCCCAATACGGTGCATGTGGTGCCGCAAGCGGCAGTGTCCTGTATACAGGCCGACTAGAGTACTCAGCTGTTGTCTGTTCATCTCTAGAAGTTTTTTATCCCTTGACTCAGACAGGCCATTTATGAAGGCCTTAGAGTGAGCTAATCTTGGAAGATTTTGCCAATATTGGATTGTCATTCTTTCTGTCCAGGTCTTTAAGGTGCGTTTTGCTGTGCAAGATGTTATCCCCAGCACTGGTTCTGGTCCGACAAAGTCTTTCTGGGCACTACTACTGACAAGCGCGTCGGCCGCAACGTTGCCATCATGGTTCGAGTGACCCGGTATCCAGACCAGCGACACCTCATTACAGCTGCCCAATTCGTTAAGGGCAGATTTACAACTCCATACTGTCTTTGAATTACACCGGTAGGAACCAAGAGCCTTTATTGCAGCTTGGCTATCTGCATATATCTTTATCGATTTGTGTGTGCACAGGTTTTTTATACTTTCCCTTGCACACATCTCGATGGCATACACTTCTGCCTGGTGTATGGTTGCGTACTTGTCGAGGCTAGCTGATAGTATAGCATCGGTGCTGCCTCCATATGCGCCGGCTCCTACTCCCAAATTGGTTTTGGAGCCGTCAGAGTACCAGCAGAGGTCCGCTCTCAACAGGGTCGTTTGATTCCGGTCCCAGTCCTCCCTTTCCGGGAGGACGATCTTGAAAGACAGATCTCTGCTGATCTTTGTAGGCATCAAGTCTGAGACCATTCCCAGAATCCTGTGACCATCAATGTCATCAAGGAGATCGGACCCTCCCAGACTGACTTTCTTCGGCATGCTGTCTGCCGTTGTCTACCTCGCCACCCTCTCCAACCATATGTGAAGAGGTGGAATATTAAGGAGGACCTCCAGAGCGGCTTATGATGCGGTGCTTATCGCTCCCGTTATCATCAGACAAGCTTGTCTCTGTAGATGAGCCAGTTTGGCCCTCGCGATACCACGAAGTGCCTTAAGCCACCAAACTATGGTTCCATATGTTATCATTGGTCTGATAACCACTACATAGAGCCAGTACATCTGTTGGGGGTTTGTTCCCCAGTTGTTACCACAGATTCTCCGGCAGGTCCACAGGGACAGTTTAGCCCTGCAGATAATATTTTCTAACTGTATGTCCCAGTTGAGCTTCTTATATAGGGTAACTCCCAGATATTTTGCTTGGTCCGAAAATGGAATGGCTTCCCCCATAAGAATAGGTGGTTTTAATTTGTCTAACCTTCTTCTTCTGGTAAATGAAACAATGATCGTTTTGCGGGGATTCACAGACATCTGTTCCCTCCGGACCAATCATTGATTACATTTAGTGCCTCTTGAAGAGAACTTGCCAGTTCCTCCTCAGATTTGCCTCTAACCATTATGACGAGATCATCAGCATACGCCTGGACCTCAACCTCCCAGAGTCCGAGGATAGCCAGCAAATCGTCCACAAAGAGTGACCACAGCAGGGGGGATAGAACGTCCCCGTGAGGGCACCCCCTCGCTGCCCTGACGCCGACACCCCCCCCCCCCCGCAACGAGGTAATAATGGTCCGATTGTGCAGCATGTTTACGATTCAGCCACAGATGGTAGGTTCCACCCTCCTAGCGATAGTGGCCTCGTAGAGGGAGATTGGTAATGCATTATTAAATGCTCCTTCGATGTCGAGAAATGTCGCCACCGCAACCTCTCCATTTTCCAGAGAGTGTGTGATTTTCTCGACGAGGTTATTGAGCGCTAACTCAGTTGATTTGCCAGTTTGGTAGGCATACTAGTGGGTATTTATGGGGTTGTTGACTAAGATGTTCCCCCTAATGTGTCCGTCCAGTATTTTTTCCAATCCCTTCAGGAGGAATGATGTAATACTGAGAGGTCTCAGTGATGTGGGTAGGAGGTCCTTACGTCCCAATTTGGGAATGTAAACCCCCCTAACCACCGTCCAGCTAAATGGAATATAGTTCCAGGCCAGACTGGCTCTGTACAGCCTGATAAGGAAAGGTAGGAAAATCTCCATTCCTTTTTGTAGTAGGACCGGTACCACCCTATCCTCCCCTGGCGACTTGAATGGCTGGAAATTATTCACAGCACACTCCACTGCCGAGGCTGTAACTATTCGCCGAGCAACCCGCCAGTCCTCCCCATGAGGGCGTTTAAATCGTCCCTCAGCTGGTAGAACCTCTCCGTTGCTCAGGATCAGACAATCTAGGAAGTGTGTGTGTGTGCTAAGAGCTCTAACGTTTCTTTCCGAGATTCAGTAAAGGAACCATCTGGTCGTTTTATCGATCCCAGTTTCTGAACACGGTCGCGTGAGAGAATCCTGTGGATTCTGGCGCTGCTGGGCAAATTATTAATGTCCCCGCAGAACCTCCTCCAGGACTCCCTCTTAGAGTTCCTTATCTATTTGTTATAATGCGTTAGAGCGGTTTTATATTGCTCCCAGTTGCCTGTAGTCTTAGCACGATTGAAGAGACGTCAACTTCCCTTTGTAGTTTATCGAGGTTATTATTCCACCAAGTAGACCCCTGACTGTCTTTCTTTGACCTTAGTGGACAGTTTTCGTAATATGCAGAGACAACAGCTTCCCTAACCTGTTCAGCCGTGTCTACCACATAACGCATTTTCGTAATTTGTATGACGATATATTTTCGCCCATTTCCAATTAAAAAATAGTAGCATCTGAAAAAAATTGCAAACAATTGCCAAAGCATTTGCTTAGATTATCACAATATAAGCTGACGCAAAGGTCGAGCGTAACAACTGGTTTGTTTGGGTTGGCTAAACTCATATAAGCAACTAACAAAGGGAAAAAGTCAGTGAGAGCGATGCGGATGCAGTGAATACTTTGCATAGTTTTTCCAAGGCTCTTGCACGGGTATTTCTAGCATCATGTTCGTAACCTCTACTCCTTTTCCAGTAGTGGGATTAATGTGCATGTCAGATGGCTTTAGGAGGAGCATTTCTTAAGAGTTTTGCTTAAAATCAAACCGAAACATACATCGGGACCTCACTAAATTACAGCTTTTCTGGTCAAAGTTTGTGATCACACACTTGTCCATCCGTTAACTATCCGGTTCAACATCTCGATGAAATCTTCTACGTTTCCTAGCACCTGGAAAAGGTCGATATCGATACTTGTTCCAAAGGGTGGCGATGCAACTCTGGTTTAGAACTATAGGTAAAGTGTTATAATAGATAATTTTCCGAAGGTGTTCGAGATTGATTTGAATGAAACCATTTGGTGGCTGTAAAAATATGGTCAGGTGCGCTCAGCATGGCTTTGTGAGGGGCCGCTCCACCTATTTAACCTGCGTGACAATATATATACAATCTCGAACACCTTCGGAAAAGTATCTATTATAACATATATATATATATATATATATATATATATATATATATATATATATATATATATATATCTGATGCGATGTAAAGCGGGTCACAGACGAATGTCCTTTACCTAGACCTTTCCAGGGCCTTTGATAGGCTGGATCATGGTATTCTCTTGAGAAAACTCAATAACATGAACTTTTCATTGAACCTACTAAACTTTGTGGAGCCTTATCTTTGCGATGGAGTTATCTTTGTCAATGATTTGTTTAATATTGATACATCGAACATTATCGACTTACGCTATCTTCTGTACGTGAATGATGTTAAAATTTTCTCAGCCATGGATGGTCTTAGTGCCTGTTTAAGGCTAGATAGAGAACAACTTACATAGGGTTCAACACTGGCCGTCCTTTAACAACCTCCCGCTGAAGATCAATAAAAATGTGGTAAATATATTCACAGCCGCCGTGTGATCAACTTCTGACACTGCAAAGATGGACAACCTCTTCACAGATTTGGGTGTTGTTTTCGACTCAAAAGTTTTGTTCGTGGAAAACTATGAGTGTGATATTTCTAAGCCGCTAACACACTAGAATTTGTTATACGCAACTTTAGTTCCTTACGCAAAGCAGACAGGTTAAAGCTATGCCTGTGTACAACCGTATTTGGAGTATGTTTGTATGGTGTGGTCCCCTCGGTATGACGTCTATGAAAGCACACTTGTGAGTCTCCAGCGGAGATTTGTTAAGTTTCTCGCATACAGAGCCTATAAGGTGTTTTCCGCCACTGGCACACCATAGTCCAGCTTACTGTCGAGATTTCCATTGGAATCTCTGCAGATGAGGCAAACTTATTCTGCTTTCTCATTTCTATTTAATTTTATACACAGGGAATCATATGTCCTGAATTATTGCACATTCTGCCTTTTCACACGCCGAGAATCATCTCTAGAAGGCACGACTTCTTCTGTATATTGCCACCTAGAAATAATGTCAAGCTTGACTTACCGGCTTATAGATTGGCTCTATTTATAATAGCGTACATCAATCAACAGATATACTCTGCTGCAGTGAGTCCAAGATGAGATAGGCTGCACGGCAGCATGGTGATTAGAATACATTTATTTACATATTTCTTAGTGTATTCTTTATATGGTATGTGATACTCATACTTTTTATTTGAGGTAATTTCCGTTGGATATATGTACTAAGTAAATAAATAAATACTATATATATATATATATATATATATATATATATATATATATATATATATATATATATATATATATATATATATATATATATATATATATATAAAAGCAGGGTAGCCCATTGAAGACAAGTTTAGTTTAGCCCTAAATACGTTCTCAGTGTATTTAGCTATAGTAATCATATACACAATTTTTATTTCTGCGACGACAGCCAATCAACGACGCCAGTTTCACCTCACTATCCTAGAAATTTTTTCGAACATCTGCCTTTCTGTAAGGAGGGTAGGTATCTTTAACATGTCCAACATTGTATTGATACGGGATCGACGGTTTTACGTATCCTCCGAAGGACGTAACGTTGTTATAAAAAGAGACTATGTACAACCAACTTACAATTTTGTAAATTGTTTACTGAAACTAGGTAAGGTATGAAAATACTTGTATTTTAGATTCTATGGCATATTATAAGACAATTTAATACTTACGTTTGGAATTTTTTATTTCCTGTATGAGTCCATTCATTTGTACACTTATATGCACAACAAGATTTAATTATTTTAAACCATAAAAGGATAAAAAACTAGCGCACCAACAAAACACCTAATTTATTTCCGTAAGCCAGACACAGAGATCTAGCCACTTTTCAGCATCCTACCTTGTCTAACAGCTGGGTTCACATTTCTAGGTGAACGCGCGCAAGCAAGGGTATTCCAGCTGTTATATCTATTTCAATGGTTTTAACTGATATTTGTCAGAATAATTAGTCAATGGTACATAAAAGTCCATAAAATTGCGCTACGATAACGCACTTGCTGCATCTAAACTCATACTACTAAATATATAATGTGGAACACAAAATTGGAATAAATTCAATATCTCAATTATTGGGCATATTTATTAGTGATGGGAAAAACAGTTATTTTCTGTTAATAGTTAACGTTATTTAATAATAACCGCTGAAAATAACGGCTTCAGTTATTTTAAACTGGATAGTCGATCGATAGTATCCTACATTCCCAAAGCTGTGAGCGATAGCGAGCACACTAGTATAAATGCATTGTATTTTTACCCCGTTATTTCACGTAGTGTATAAATCTCAAATTTTGTCGATATGAAAAGGAAACAAAGGGTTAAGAAATTATAATAAGCGTGTCGTAAATATTTTGCCACTCTGAAGTGAAACTTTTAGAAATCAGAAAGGAGTCTTCTATAAGAATTTACTTAGATGTTTTAGGAATTATAAACTAGTCATTTCTCACAAATTTATTTTATCAGGGTCTTTACGTAAATGTCAATGCCACAGCAAGAATTAATAAATATCATTATTTATCACGCCTTGGAACGTTAGACGTTAGAACTTTTATTGCTACACAGGGAGTGATTCTAAAAACTCCATAACATAACGCAGCTAATAAAATTTCGGTAAAGAAACAGTATAAAAAATTGAGTTTGAGTTTAAAAAAATTGGAAGATATATAGTATTAATTGTTTATTTACTTATTTTAATATTCGTTGTTTTAAAAATAGTTTTAAAAATTTCAAAGGGCTGTAACTTGGAGGAGAAGGGGTTTTAAGAAAAAACTTAATAAAAAGACACCCCTTATTTTTCGCCAAAGAATCACCCTGTAGAATTTTTCGCATCAATTTGGAAACACCCTGTATATATAAATATATATATATATATATATATATATATATATATATATATATATATATATATATATATATATATATATATATATATTCATTTAATTTTTTATATTGAAATGTAGGTATATAGATATTAAAAAATGTTGTATCATTATATTTTTTAATCAATTTGATAACTATTATCAGACAAACGAAAATGACGTGTTAACTGTTTTCTTAGGTAATGTATATAAATTTAAATAAATAAATACTTTAATTTCACGTGAAATAACCCTATTTTGCGTTGTCTATAGTGAAAGTAATAACACGTTTTTACAGAAATTCATCTTTTTACTCAACATTTTTGATTATTAAATATTTGGCTTTTCATACTAGTGGAAAACTCAACTGTTTCAAAAATAACAGCTTCTCAGTTTAACAGAGTAACTCTGTTTAGTAGTGTCAGTATGCCGTATCCCCATCAACAACCGGTTAAAGTTAAAATTAAAATTAAACCGACCGTTTTATTGTACCGAAGATCGTACGTCCCTAAAGCTGTGAGCGAGAGCGAGCATTCCCAATCTCAAGGCTATTCATTCCGTTAAATGGTTAAATAGCAGTTGCCGATGCCGATGAAAACCGATGTTTATTCATCGAACCTAGTTGCAGTGGAAGTGGAACTGAAACAGACACGACTCCGAATTCTAGCTTAGTGTAAAAAGCGTTATTTTTTAAGCCGTTAGTTTTATAAGTCGGTAACTGGTCGTTACCGTTACGTCTCGTTAGCCGTTAAAAAATAGCTGACAGTTAAATAACGACCCATCACTAATATTTATAAAGAATCCGGAAGCATGTTAATTTTCGATTAAAAAATAAAATCCTGCAATGTAAAAACTTTACCACTACATTTAACCACATTTGAGTGGCAGTTGTAACCCCCAAATTTTTAAATAGGAAGTGAGGGTACGTGATACCTCATTTAAATGATCGCTTAATATGCTATTTAAAAATGCCATGGTTTTAAAATTTTTTAAAAAAAATTAATCTGATTAACAAACTTCGCTACAACACACTAAAAAATTAATAATTAACGGTGTTACATTTTTTATAATGAAATAGCAAGCAAAAACCATTTTAGTGTCCTTTCTGGACGATATTAATTAACGAAATCGTAATGTGGACGATGTTTTCGCAGTATTTAATACAAGTGTGTGCAAAGGATATGATTTTATTGCCAGATTAAACAGTAAATTTGACTCCGTTCAATTCACCCATAAAATATAAATTAATGACAAATTACCCTTTCTTGATGTATTAGTCATTAAAAACAGAGCTTCTTTAGAATTTGATATCCACAGAAAGAAAACCACTACTGTGAGTTACATTTTGATTGACTCAAACTACAGATTTGCACACAAAAAACAGCTAGTATGAATTATCTGGTTCATAGATTTTTTTTATATATTTCAACAACACACCACGAGGGCTTACAGCCTAAATACTATCGTACCGTGGGTGTCGACAAGGAGGAAAGAGGCAACTTGTTAATTCTGGACTTGAAGGTTTGGAGGTTCGGAGGAGAAGGAAAAACATGTGCCGGCAAGGATTTCCGCAACTTGGAAGTCCTCGGGACAAAAGAGCGGGCAGAACAAAAGGGTGCATTCGCTCTGCTCCCCTGGTAGATCTGTTGGAGGCAGCAGGTAAAGGAACTATACAAGAAAGCTCCTCTGAGCAGTGCCCGTGCAGATATCTATAAAAGAGAGAGAGAGGGAGAGAGAGAGAGAGATCACCAATGGCACGTCGGTGGGAGCAGTATTCAAGGCTTGGCCTTATTTGTGACGTATATAAGCTGTAGAGATTAGCTGGTGAAACGTATTTGCAAGCCCGGAAGAGGAAACCTAATTTCTTAGCAGCCACTTCTGCAACTGATGTGACATGGTGGTGCCAATTGAGATTTCGATCCACAGATTGATACAGTTTTTTTAAATATAGAAATATACAGTACAAAACTGGAGAATGTTAGGAATGTAACTGAAGATAATGGTTACCTTGTCTACTTAATGGAAAATTTAGTCAATAAACATAAAACAAAATTTAATTCAGAAACAGTGCAGTATGTATTATATTTACTGCTGTTAATTATTAAACATTTCTGGTAAAGAAGCTACGTAGATTTCTGGAAATGGGCTTATTTTCAAGTGTTTTCCTCTGTTTGGCTGTGATTAAAACATTTACAAAGTTCTAGTTCTAGTTTCGGGGAAATTGCTCCCAAATTAAAATAAAATATTAAATGTGGGTAGATAATTTTCCGGTACTGAATTTATTATCGAGTTCGTATCATAAGGTTGAACCGCCAGACAGCATATTGATAAATTCTGTCTATACAGAATTATTTTAAAGTATTGTTTCCTGAATTGGAGTGCTTTGGAAATCCGCCTACGTGAATTTCTTTAAAATGCCAGGCAGTTTGTGGCACCTAAATATATACTAGATCCAGCAAAGTCAGTACTTTTCAAGAATGTAACCATGCGTATCATGCATGCTGCGTGTTACTGTCTCAAACTGAAATACAAGGACTAGAAGATCAGTATTGGACGACTTTGTTTCAGCGGAGACTGCTCAGGTTGCAACGTTCTAATATGAAACCTTAGGAACATTATTAAGGATAGGTCAGTAACATCAGAGTACAGAAACTTTGCTAAGGCCAATACTCGACAAGCTGTCCATTTAGTTGAATGCAACGCCTGATTCCGTCCTAAAAAGATCTTCTAACATAACACAACATGTTTGGTCTGCTAGAAGCAAAATGGTTCGTAATCTTTTAATTTCGTATTATCGGGAGTTGTTGGAGGAGGAGTACTGTATATAATATTTTTGATATGATCACACATAAAGAAGTTCACGGGGGTTAAGTCTACGGATCTAGGAGGCCATCGAGGGGACCACCTCTCCCTATACATTTATTTGGAAATTTTGTATCTAGACCATTTCTCACTATGCGGTAAAATGAGCCGGTGCGTCATCGAATTGAAGCCACATTCTTACTCGGATGTTGAGAGGCAAATGTTCCAGAATCAGCCAAAGATCACCATTAATGCAGTTAAAAAATGTTTGACCATTCAGATGTCCATAAAAAAATAAGGCTAAGCGACAAAACTGACTCTAATACCCCCCCCCCCCCGAACATTAACACTCTAACGTTTTTGACGATCGAGTGTACGAAAGGAGTGTTTATTTTCAGTGTCATAATAATGAAAATATGTATGTTCACTACGCCATTATTATGAAATGTGGATTCGTTGGAAAATAATACAAATTTAAAAAACTCACTGTCTTCTTCGACGCAATGCAACGACAAAAACAAAACTCCAAACGTCTATCAAAATCACTGTCATATAGATCTTGATGCATTTCAATATAGAGTGGGTGGTATATATGTTTTTAAGAATGCTGCATGCACTGCTATGACAAATGTATCATTTGCAATTACTCTAGTACTAGTATTCCGATTTTCAATTACAGTAATTGGCTTAATTACAACTACCTTGTCAAACCAGCACTTCCTGTTGAACAAAATCTGCTTAGCAACCTTTTAAATACTTCCTTTTTGGGATGCTTTCTATTTGGGAATTTTGGAGCGTATACTCTCGATGCTAGGAAACAGCGTTCTAAACATTCTCCGATATTTAATATCATGTCGATTTTCGAATATTGTTCTATTTTGGCATGTGAACAGTAATCAGTCAATTCTAAACTTAAATTACATTTAAGTGACCCATATTGTCTTAAAAAGATAACAGCACACAGTTAAACATTGATTGTAGAGAAAATTAGTACCAGTTTGGCAAAATTTTACTTTACATCAAAATTCTAACATTTAGGTATATATATATAATGGTATAGTAGTTTTCAAAAGAATAAAAAATGGCAAAATTATAAATAAATAAAATGCAGGGTCTTGTATTGAAAATGACTAAGATAATTGGAGTTAAATGTACCCATGCCAGGATAATTTAAGCCCCTGAAAAATAGTAGTAGAGCAAAAGGGGAAACCCTATCTAAAATACTCGTTGAAAACGAAATTGACGTCGTAGTCACTCAAGAGACACATACCCCCTCAGAGGATGAGCTCAGAAGAGGCAAGATTCCTGGATACCGCTTGATTGAGGCAACTTACAGTGCTGTTTATGGCACCGCAACATATGCAAGGCGGGGCATGCAATGTGTTGAATTGATCGAGTGTAGCTCTGAAGAAGACATACTAACCATTACTATAAAAGTCAACGATCTAGTTACTGCAAACATCTACAAACCGCCTACAATCTCATGGCCCGTGAATGTCATAAGAATGCCATCAAAAAATCCAACCCTCTACGTAGAAGATTTCAATAGTCAGCACAATCTGTGGGGATATGAGAATAATGATGACAATAGAGAGGAGCTCGTAGACTGGGCCGAAACCAACAACCTCCATTTGGTTTTCAGTGCTAGAGATAAGCCAACGTTTTTCTCAAGAAGGTGGCGTAAGGGCTACAACCCAGATCTCTGTTTTATATCAAGTAACTCACGTTCACAACCTTTATCTAACTCACGCACTGTACTAGCGGACTTCCCACATAGTCAACATCGCCCCGTTGTGATTGCAGTGGGGATGGAAATACCAGTGGTCGATGGAACTTCGGCAGGGCGAATTGGGCTGCCTATGCAGCGGAACTCTATATGTGCGTCCGCTTCATCCAACCAAAGGCTAAAAACTACCAACAAATGTGTAAGCCTAATGATAGTTGTAGCCAAAAAACATGTCCCTCGAGGCTATCGCCGGGAGTATATCTCTGGATGGAGCGAGGAAAGTCAGTCACTATACAGGGAGTTCGAGGACTCAGGGGACCCGCAAATTGCTGACCAGCTACTGAGATCCCTTGATGCCAGCAGAATGAACAAAGGGACTTTTGCTATGGAACGCATGAACTTTACACAGTCCAACAGGAAGGCATGGTGCCTGTTGCGGAGGCTTGGGGAATGTAACCGATTTTCGTAGGACATAAATCAATAAACCTAAACCAAATAGCCAACCGCATAGTTGACGTTTCTCGTGCACCTTCCGATAAAAACCACACAAGAGGCGTCAAGAAATCCCTAAGAGATCTTAAACGTTCCACTCCCTCATCGTCCGAGCTCTTACGTGACTTCTCT
This sequence comes from Tillus elongatus, assembly GCA_964006375.1. Taxonomy (NCBI): domain Eukaryota; kingdom Metazoa; phylum Arthropoda; class Insecta; order Coleoptera; family Cleridae; genus Tillus; species Tillus elongatus. The sequence goes on along the minus strand of OZ023263.1, from coordinate 154,001,571 downwards.
ACCAAGGCATGAGAACAGGGCCTCAGGGATACAAAAATTGGGAAGGCAGCGGGCTTCGATGGCATCTACCCCGAATTCCTGGTTAATTGTGGTGGGACGACTCGACTTTCTTAAAACTTGGAAAACCACAGGAGCTACCCGAGAGCTACCAACCTATAGCCCTCCTCAGCTGCTATTATAAGCTACTAACCGTATATGTCTTGCTGTTAATGCAGTGATCCCCGTGGAACAGGCTGGGTTTAGGGGTGGTTGTAGCTGTCCTGACCAGGTCCTGTCCCTGACGACTCACATCGAAGCGGGGTTTAAGAGGGGTTTTAAGAGGAACATCCGTAGCGTTCATTGATCTTACTGCGGCGTATGACACCGTATGGAGGGATGGCCTAATATACAAATTGCTCAGAGTCATGCCATACCTGAAAACGTGCCATTTAATTAACAACCTATTATCAAACAGACTATTCCAGGTCTTTGTTAACGATGCTAAGAGCAGTAATAGGAAACTGAACAATGGCCTCCCGAAGGGCTCAATGTTCGCCCCACACCTATTCAATCTTTATACTGCTGACCTACCTGAAACGAGGTGTAGAAAATTTGCATATGCAGATGACTTAGCGATTTCCTACCAGTACAAACTCAAATTACCAAATAAACATGCTCTGAATGAAGACCTCACCAAGCTTAATGATTACTTCAGAAAGTAGAGACTGTGCCCAAGTCCGTCTAAAACAGAAGTCTGCTGCTTCCATCTATGGAGCCGGCAAGCGAATGAGGCCCTGCGGGTGGAATTTAATGACAGGATCCTTAGCCACAATAAAAACCCTAAGTATTTGGTAAAAACCCACAGTATTTGGGCGTAACACTGGATCGATTACTGACATTCAAACCACATCTTGAAAACGTGGCTGGTAAGCTGAGAACGCGCAACAACATCATAGCCAAACTTGCTGGAACAACATGGGGATCTACAGCGACAGTACTTCGGACAGCGGCTCTGGCCTTGGTATAATGTGTCGCAGAATATTGCTTTCCTGTTTGGATCAACAGTGCGCACACCACAAAAGTAGATGTGCAACTGAACCAAACAATGAGACTGATTGCTGGGACCATACAGCCAACACCAACGCGCTGGCTCCCAGTGCTCAGTAATATCACACCACCAGATATCCGACGAACTGCAGCTCTCATCAGGGAATATAGAAAAATCATGGCTAACGCAGCCCTACCAATCCATACCGATATCCCATACCTGGCGGAACAATACCTTCGGCTCAAATCAAGACATCCAGCCATCCGATTAGCATTAGAATCGAACGAAAACTTTCATGCGACTAATAAATAGACTACCATATGGACAGAAACTGCAGGAAACCACTACATTCAACTAGATGATCCAACACACTGTTTCAACGGATCCGACCTGCCACGCTGACTATGGTCAAAGCTCAACCGAGTTAGAACAGGTTGCGGGAAATGTGCTGACTCCTTACACAAACGGGGCAGGGCAGAATCCCCACAATGTGATTGCGGATCTCCACGGCAAACTATCCACCACATCGTATTAGAATATCCTAACCGTTCCTACGCTTGTGACCTCTTAAGATTTTATGCAAGCCACACCAGAGGCAATCGAATGGCTTCGCAATTTGGTTGTAGATATATAGTTTGTCATAATAGTTACGTTTGTCCTTATATTTTTGAAATTTCTCTGTTTATATGTGTTTTGTATGTTGTATGTTTTGTATATTTTGTATACTTCTATCACGTGTATCGTACTATAACCTAATACGCTAAATAAATAAGTAACCTGAAAAATTGAAATGCTATAAGAATTTTTATACAAAATTTTTTGTTGTACGTAAATATATTTTTTAAAACCTTCACAAACAGCGAAAAATCAAAATATCTCAAAATTCGTAATAGATAGGTATAAGGAACCCTTAAAAAAGTTAATCTTATTTTTTGTGCAGAAATGAAAATTGCCGTCAAACATAGGCTGTTTCATAAAAAACATAACTTTGACATGCCACCCTTTTTTGGAACAGCCTATATACTAAAAAATGTTTTTCAAATGTAGCTACTATTGACCTACATAATGTTGCGTACTTCAGGATTCTCTTTTAAAAGTGTGCCGTTTAGACATAAGAGACCGTCTCGTTGCCCGTGAAACAACCTGTATATATAGTTATAGATTTGAACAAAAATCTTCTTCCGATTAGTAGAACAGATCAGGCCCTGTGGAGTTCATTGTTTGAATTGTTATTTTAATAATCAGTGTCTCTTTCTTAGAGGAAACATTTAATAACGACAAGCGATCTCACAAAAGCAGGTAATGAATTTTTAATTGCAGGAATCTTCGACTAAACAAGGGAGGTTTGTCTGTATACGTTTATAGAGGACGCTGTTCGCAATTGCTTGTCAACTAACATATACTAAAATTGTAGTTCCAGTTTTTATTCGCTTAGTTTATTCATCCCTCTGATTGCGCTAACTTTGTTAGCGAAACGATCGTCAGGTCTGAAAACTATATTGTGATGAATTGGGTTCTCCAAATTGTGCTCATCAGTGCTTATCACAGGTTCTAAACTTCACTCGTAATAATTTAATTATGAATTGACATTTCGTTTCGTAATTAATTTTAAATTGTGTATTTGGCATAATTTTATTATACCATTTACTTGAACATGCCAATGAAAAATTTATGTGTAGTACATTTCAAGAATATGTTACATTTTCCAGGCTTCCATTAGGCTTAAATTAAAAATACTGATTTACTTACATCGCAGTCTCTTTTTGACCCATGTTTTAGATTTAGATATGAACATATCTAGATGGGGAAACCATAACATATGGTCAATTTTAATACACCCCAATCAATTAGTTTTTGCTGGTGGCCTGTTTCATCCTGAATATTTGAATTTCAGATAGCAGCTCCGATGCATTTTTCGACCGTGCTCTGGACTAAATGCATTGAGGTCTTTCTAAATTAAATAGATGGCCCTTTGCTCTTTCATAACTCACCCGCTTTGGAATAATAATGGGCAAAGTTACGCCTTTAGCCATATTAGCATACATTTGCCGATAGCGCGGACTTCTGCCGATATTTTCATGACATCGCTACTTAGTCGGCATTTATCTCTGGAATATTTAAATTAGGGATACTGCGCTTCTACTATAGGCATGTATTATGGAATATTAAACTAAATTGGTAGTTTAACTAATGAAAGTTTACGACTATTTCATAGTAATATCCGTAATGGTACTTGTGAAGTGCCTTCAAAATGAGTTCGTTAGGCAGTTTTTTTTTGTATTTTGAGCGAATGTTCGTAAGAATTTTACACTTGATGAAAACGCGACTTTAACTTTTGGACAAAATTCTCCAAATAAGCACGTTATATATAAGCCATTTACCATATTTTCAGGGAATGACCGAACGTTTTATGAGTGCTCTTAGACATTATTTCAAACCCTAAGGTGGCTAAGTAAAACGTGCTCACCAATAGAGGCATTTTCCAGAAGAAGTAAGAGCGAGTTCCTATAGTCAAATATATAGAAGTGGTTTACTGCTCGAAGTGTGATAATTTCCATATTAGATGCGTGGGTAAAACATAACAGACGCTTTCTGCACTAGACTGACTGTAAGTGCCATAGATAGGTGTGCATTGGCCCAACATGTTAAAAACACAGGCCACAGGATGGTTTTTGAAAATACCGTAGGGAAAAAAAACTGGATAAAGGAGTATTCGATAGAAAATTGAGATAGTATTTGGATACTATTTTTAATGCACCAATCCACCGGTAAATGGGCATATACAACATTTGTTATATGCAGATTATTTTGTTTGCCTAAAACCAGCCCTTCCTTAAAGCATGGGTTCTCAATATTCGGTGTTTCCTTAGTCAACGGTTATGAGTCAATGATTCCAAAAACCTGTTGTCATACGTGAATGTGGTGTCTATTCTGTGACCACATATACTTTATTGGTTGTGGGAGTTTTTCTTTATCTGCCGTCCATCTGTTGGTATTTCTTAGCTTATATGTCATCCAAAAAGACACAAAAGTCAGATGTCATCCACCCGATAGCATGTGAAATTTCTGTCCGTTTTTTTAATTTCAACAAGGTTCTATAATTCTGACCATGTAGTCACGGATTTTAAAGGTGTTCTGTTATGTGTTTTGTGTGCATTTTAAAAGTAATATGTCTTTGAGCTTGTGAGATGTCACATATTCTCCTCTGTGTTTCTAACCAAAAATTTTTTTTTCATTGCTCAGCTTTTGGTAAGACATTTTAGATCTTTATGTATTGCCTACCAGAGAGTTAGATCGTCCTCATTGAGATTCTAAGTATTGGTAGCTAACAGTAAGACCGCTACTCCCTCCTAGTCTATATATATATATATATATATATATATATATATATATATATATATATATATATATATATATATATATATATATATATATATATATATATACTGCAGTGCTACCGGCGCGGCAAAGCCGCGGACGAGCCCTGAGGGAGAAAATATATATATATATATATATATATATATATATATATATATATATATATATATATATATATATATATATAATATGTATCTAGTGACTAATAGAGCCAAGCACCATTTATGGTTGTTCATAGAACAGAAAACTATCCAAGAGGGCATTTCTAATCGTGAAAATATATTTAATATTAAATTCATATTACAATAGTTATATGAAAATTCGCTAGCATAAATCCAAGTAATATCGTTTATAATTAAGTGGGTCGCATAGAAGATATAATTATTGACCTGGAATTGTTGATATTACATAAATAATAAACAAGTTGGAATTGCAGAGTACAGTATAAGAAACGCTGACTGTTTTAAGAATCTAAGAAACGCTGATTACGTAGTTTTAAGAATCTAGTTCACACAGAAGTTTATATATAGAGATATTTGTTGATATTACAAGACTGTTGCTTTGAATAAGGTAGAGACTTTTGACTTCTAACTTTTGCTTTGAAAATGTAAAAACTAATATCAGAGATTTTTGATTAGATTCTTAAAATGTAAAGACGCGAGACTTTTTATTTTCATTATGTACAGATTTGGTTTTAAATTTTATTCGATTAAGTTAGTTTATAAAAGCTGTTATTTTTTTATTATTATTAAAGCTTGTTAGATCGTTACTATGTCGAAATTAGCCTAGTTCTAAAAGTTATTCCCTAATTATCCTCCACTCCTTAAACAATGATTTTGTGGTGAGTCTAGGTTTCCATATCAGCTTTTACGTACAAACAGCACAGCAAGAAGGAAACTGGCGAGCGAAAGCAACTACTTCCATTGCTAAAAGTAGGACGCGCGTTGAATCACATCACTTGCTAGCCACCATCACCTCAGTCGAGCGGGGACTTGCGGTAAGATTTATAGTAGGAGACCTGGATCGGTTTCTTCCTATTTTGGACTCTTCAGTATGCGATATCCAAGCTCAAACAAGTCGGCCTCAAGACGGGCACTGCCGTATAAAGCCTAGTTCATACACTCGAGGATTGCAAAAAGCGAATTGCGAAACGTATCTTTATTGTTTTTTCTCAAACTAATATTATATTATTCAAAAGGACCAATATGAATTAGTTTGGAAATTCGAATTTCCCAAATTGAATTTTGCAATTCGCAAGTCTATGAACCTAGCTTAATGCAGTGGAGAATAGCGGCATATCTGGTTTTCTGGTGGTTCTAAGCTTTGACAGCAGTTTCAAAGTACACACAGTACAGCTACGAAGAAGCTGCATGAAAAAACAAGCGCTGTGGTACCCGTCGTGGAATTAACCAGGAAAGTAGTTGTTTTGCTTGGTAGTTTTCTTTTCTTAGCTTTGTTTTTGCTGTATTGCATTTACGAGGAAGCTGCCGTGAGACCTTTTTTCGATCGACACTTAGCAGTAGAAGTAGCAATGGTGGGGAGGTTAGCGCCAGACAAGCAGGCCACATCAGACCCTTTTTGCTAACCCCGGCAACCCAGCAACGATGCCCTACCCCCCTCGGCTTCTTCACCAAAGTGTCCCTCGCCTGCTTACAGGCACTGACCTATCTCCATAACCTACTCAGTCCACCTTCCTACTTACGCCTATAGCAGGCTCTGCGCCACAGAACGGTCGCCGAGCGAGGTCATTCACCACTTCATTCCCAGTCACGCCACAGTGTCCCGGAATCCACATAAGTTGTACCTCCTTTGTCCTGGACAGTTTCGCAAGAGCGTCAGCGCACTCCTGAACTAGCATTGACCTAATTCTGGACGCGCTGATTACCTGGAAGGCCGCCTGACTATCTTAGCAAATGTATACACATTTCTCAGGGCTCATCCTCGCACTCTTTCGATTAGCTACAGACAGAATAGCGTACACCTCCGTTTTGAATGCCGTGGTAAATGCGCCCAGACCATATCTCTCGCGCACCCCAAGGCTATCGATGAAGAATTCCCGCTTCGGACGAGTGCTGCTTCCACAGCCGTTATCCGTCGGTAATGCAGATCAGGATAGCTGGCTGGAAAGCAACCTCAGTTTCCCTCCATTGATCCTTGCTGGGAATTCTGAGGGTATATGTCCTAGTCAGCCTAATGTAATCCTCGACATTTCATACCTTGATGGTGGAAATTGGAATTTCCTTTTCCACCTCCTTCCTTACTGCTCCAGTTTCCAGACTCTAGCATTCCGAGATGCGACGCCATGGCCTTACTTCTGATACAGATGGGAGGCGGGGGCAGCATCAGCAAGATCTCTAGCTCGGCTGAGGGTTTTGTATTCATAGAGCCGGTGATAACCAGACTTGCCAACCTTTGACCAGCTTCCGGGTAGCAGTTTGGTTCGCACGACACCACACCACCAGACCACTGCCCCTTAAAGGACCCTCGGCTTGACGATCGCAGTTTAAATCCAATGAAGGATCCGAGGATTAGGTCCCCAGGTCTCACCTATCATACGGCGCAACTTCCAGAGGGTCGCTACTCCTTTACTCGTTCTATTTGCGATCCCCATGATAATTTGGAGTCCAGGACGACCCCCAGATATTTGACCTTCCGCATTAAATCCAAATCGATAGACGCTTAAATTATTTAATAGGTTTATTGTGACTTTTTGAGGTACGATTTGTTGATTTTACTTGATGGCGCGACAGCACGTGTTGTGGCGTTTTTCTATACTATAAAATTGGCGTAGGAAACTTTTTTAATTAATCCTGTTCCCAAAGATGAATTGGAAGAAAAGGCCTGTAAACTGGCCATCAGGATCACCCGATATAACCACATGAAGTTAAATTTACTGTTCAGTCTAGCAATAGAGTGAGGTAGACTCTATACGATTTACCCATGATATAAAACTTTATAATAAATTACCTTTTCTTGATATATTAGTCATCAAAATGAAAACAAAAAGTTAGAAGCTAACAGAATAGAGACTACTAATCTGAGTTACATGCTAAAGAACTCACAACATACCTTTGCACAAAACATGGCTAGCCTTAGTTTTTGAATCCATACAGTTTTCCTCAAAAAAAAAAGATATAACAATGGATTCGAATACATTCTGAACTTAGCTAAACATAACGGTTACTTTGTCCGCTTAGTAGAAAAATTAGTTAATGAACACAAAACAAAGAAAATGTTAGCAGAATTCGCCACCTTGAGACAAAAGAAAAGAGAACAAAAAGCTTGTCTGCCTCCCATCTAATCTGCTATTCATAAGAGGTCTATATGGCATCTTGAAAAATATTCTCGACAGAAAATTATATACAAGATTTGCTATGTAACCCAAGAGATAAGGATAAAGCCACTGAGATAATAATAATAATACCATAATTGTCCTAATAAGTATGCATGTGTATGTGAAATGTGTAATGACAATTAAGCGAAGGTCGTGCTTGTGCACAACACAATTTTAGTAAATGGTTTGTTCTAGATAAATCTGCCCAAAGTGATTTGCTTCAACTGCCATTTCACAAATTTTGGCCACATCGTCATGTAATTCCAATTTTCTCCGTCACAAATAGTTCTACAACCAGCCTTTAATTTAGATTCCCTCCAAAATAAAACTCCATAGTTACTGCCAAAAATCCTAATAATAGCAAAAATGTATACTAGTACAATTTTGTCATCTGGATATAACACTATGAAATAGGTTGTAAGGATTGTAAATATATTGGCTCATCCTTTGATGACGCCAATCTTATTACTTAAAAGATCTCCAGGTCTTAAGAATGTGTTGTGAATTGGGTTCTCCAAAGTGTGTTTATTAATCCTCATCACAGGTTTTAAATCTCTACTTAGTAACCTGAAGGGAATAAGATTAAAAAAGTCTGGATCCACCAAGTGCGTTTTAGAAGTGAATTTTCATAAACAGGTTTTTAATAGCAAATGCAAGCAGGCATCAATCTGATTACCGGTATAGCCTATGTAGTAGAAACAATGTTCTAAATTTTATCAAAATCACTTATTGTCTGAAAATATACAAAATTTTCCGAAAATAAACTTAAATGTTGGTTTCCTAGCCAACAACCTTACGTTACTAGCAAATTGAGTTATTGAAATTTGAAGGATTTAATGAAAATTTGCTACCAAAACGCACTTACTGGCTCCAGATTTTTTCTTACAAACATGCATCATATTCCGATAAAAAATGCAAAAATGCATTAATGAATTTGTTCTACGAAAATTAGCTAAAAATTATAGATCGATTACTTAATTAAGAAGTGGACATCCAACTGTTGCATTTTAACAATTACTGATATCTTACCTCTAAGGAATCTATATATATATATATATATATATATATATATATATATATATATATATATATATATATATATATATATATATATATATATATATATAAGTTTACAGTAATTATTAATTTTGTTAAATTGCAACAGTTGGATGCACACATGTTTACTTTTTATCAATTTTTTGTTTGTGGCTAATGGTATAAACAACAAGGAAGCTATCCTCTCCCCCTATAGCACCAACACTATATGATATATGGGTTTAGTGTACCTATATATTTTTATAATAAGGATATGGCCAATAGGTAGATACATGCGACATACCTAGAAGACAAATGCTACTGACTGACTAAAAAAAATAATATATATGTGACCTCACGGCCAGTAAGCCAGTGAAACTTATTTGACACCAGCTCTGGCTGACACCGTCGTCATGTCATGTTAATCTAATTACCTCATTTATTGTCTTGTCATTTGCCAATATAAAATATATAAAATTTTAAGGTAATTGAAAAACCCCTGCAGGACAGTTAAAAACGTGATGTGGTGAAGTATATATATATATATATATATATATATATATATATATATATATATATATATATATATATATATATATATATATATATATATATATATATAAATATATATATATATATATATATATATATATATATATATATATATATATATATATATATATATATATATATATATATATATATATACAGTGTGGAACAGCCAAATGGAATAAATTCGATAACGGATAAATGAGGGCGTGTTGGGAAAAACGCTTGGACACGTCGATTTGTATTTTTAACTGCGCATCTTTTTCAAGAAAAAAAAATTATATAGGGTGCGTCATGTGACAGTGGCCAATACCAACTTTCTTATTTTAAATACAAGCCCTTGTATATTATTAATTTTTTGGATTCTTCAGAAAATTCTAGACATAATTCATGTACAATGTCCTATACCTATCTTCAACTGTTTCGGAAATATTAAGTATTTTCAGATTTATTACAAAAATTAACATTAAAAATAGAAAATTATTTTATTTCACAAATTCTAATAAGAAATACTGATTATTTCTTAATAATTTAAAAAAACAAAAAAAAATTAATGTCAATGTAGTAAATGTTCAAAATGCTCGCCACGAACATCTTGGCAACATGCTAATCTGGTATAGAAATGTCTTCTAACATTACTCAACATCTCAGGCGTGACTGATCTAATCGCAAGCGTGATTCGTCTTTTTAAGTCATCTAAGTTGAGGGGCTTAGTTTTGTATACAATACTTTTGACATATCCCCACAAAAAGTAGTCTAATAGCGACAGATCAGGAGATCGTGCTGGCCATTCTATCGATCCGCGCCTCCCTATCCACCGATTTGGAAAAATTTGGTTCAGGTACTGCCGGACATTGATTTGGTAATGGGGCGGTGCTCCATCTTGCTGAAACCATATTTTATTGGCAGGAACTTGTGGGTTTGCTGGATCTGGATATAAGTTTGTCAAAGTTGGCACGACATTATTTTGGAGCAGTTCTAAATATTTATCCCCATTCAAGTTGCCATCAATGAAAAAGGGACCTACGATATGATTTCCAACAATTCCTGCCCAAACATTAACTTTTTCAGGATATTGCGTATGTTCCTCTCTCATCCAATGAGGATTCTCATTAGACCAATAGCGGCAATTTTGACGATTAACATGACCGTGAAGTGTAAATGTGCTCTCATCAGAAAACAAAACATCTTCTAATTGGATCACATTGTTATCTAACATTGCCATCATTTGTTCACAAAAATACGTTCTCCTATCGAAATCGTCCTCCATGAGCTCCTGAGTTGGTATCATTTTATAGGGATGCATTTTACTTTCCTTTAATGTTCGAAAAATTGCTGTGTGGCTAACGTTGAATAGTTGGGCTGCTTGTCGACCAGAAGTATGTGGGTTTTCTTGAAACTCAAGCGTAATATCCAATTTCGTATCATCACTTACTGCATTGGCAGCTACTTTTTTTATCTGTCTCACATGACCAAGCTCGCGAAACTGCTTTTCTATTTTGCTAATTGTTCCTTGGGATACAGGCGGCAAATTTGGAAATTTTTCGTGAAATAAGCGAGACACTTCCATCTGTGTCCGTGTGTTATCTCCATAACCAATCATTTGTAGAATGGTTATTTTGTGCATTTCTGTTAAATGAACCATTTTTCTGATATTATTACGTACAGTTAACGAAATTCAAACGACAATAGCACTGACACTAATCACTACTGTCATGCAGGCAGACAACAAGTTGCTAAGGCTACGAGTTTTATACGAACAGAAAGAAAACTGTTTTTGTTTTTGTTTCATTTCATATCAGTAAAAAGAAACGCAGGAATGGTTTTTGTTTACTTTCTCATTATCAAGAGCTGAATGGGAAATAAGTATTGAATGCAATGTAGCGAATTTGTGAAATAAAATAATTTTCTATTTTTAATGTTAATTTTTGTAATAAATCTGAAAATACTTAATATTTCCGAAACAGTTGAAGATAGGTATAGAACATTGTACATGAATTATGTCTAGAATTTTCTGAAGAATCCAAAAAATTAATAATATACAGGGGCTTGTATTTAAAATAAGAAAGTTGGTATTGGCCACTGTCACATGACGCACCCTATATAATTTTTTTTTCTTGAAAAAGATGCGCAGTTAAAAATACAAATCGACGTGTCCAAGCGTTTTTCCCAACACGCCCTCATTTATCCGTTATCGAATTTATTCCATTTGGCTGTTCCACACTGTATATATATATATATATATATATTATTATTTACAGCTCATTAGGTAGTTAGTATTTTCGTACCTAATTCTTTTTAATTTAGGTATTTAAGTTGTTTCTTAGGCGATAGAAGATAGGTTTTATGTATTGGGTAAATCTATTAATACGTAGTTTGTATATATATATATATATATATATATATATATATATATATATATATATATATATATATATATATATATATATATATATATATATATATATACAAATATGTTTTGGAATGTTGCACTACACTCACTTTTAAATATACACTTTAATTGTTTGCTGTACTTTGTGTGATCTTTTATTTGTTTACGTGGACAGTTTCTAACATACCTGGTTCATCATCAGCACACTACTGATTCTCATCGTTCCTCTGTGGTCTATGTCTGAAATTATCAGTGACGTCTGCGTGTTGAGCTTTTATTGGTTGGTTTACAGTTCTCTGATTGGTTGTGTTTTCGGTCTGTGTCGATTGTATAGGTTTCCTGTTTTGATTATTGTGGTATGCTAATTTGTCTATTTGTATATTTGTATGGATTTTATTAAGTTTTGTTTAAATGTTTGTATTTGGATTTGTTCTGCGATTAGTTGTTTCTTATTGTTTGTTTGTTGAATGTAGTATTGTTCCCAGATTTCCATTTTTTGTGGTCTTGAATAGGTCTTATTAGTTGTAATTGGTTGATATATGGTTCTTGGTGTTTTCTCTTGTTAATGTATGTAACCACGTTTTATTTGTAGCTAAGTATGTGGATTTTATGTAATGCTGTTATATGGTCCTTGTGTCTTGTCTCTATTTACTTTTTTGTCATTCCTATACACTTTTATTGCATGTGTTATATTCTATTTGATATATTCCGTTTATTTCATGTGGGTTGTGTTCTTTTTTTTTTCTTTATTATTTTGTTATTGGTTTTGTAGCTTATTTGTAAGTCATAGTGTTTCAGTGTTTGTGTAATTTTTTTTTTGGTGTGGTGGTTATAAGTGGATGTTATGTATTTTATGTTTGTTTCTGGTGTTTTGTTTTCGATTTTGTTGATTTGTTTGTATTTGATTTCCTTTACTAGTTTTTCTATTGTTTTCTTCTTGTGTCCATTTCTTTGTGTTATTTGTATTATGATGTTGTACTTCTTTCCTCGTTCGTCATTAAGGGGTGGCACGTTGGGCATTCTGTTTATTAAGTATCTGTATGCGGCCATTTTGTGCGTGTGTGTGTGTGTGTGTGTGTGTGTGTGTGTGTGTGTGTGTGTGTGTGTGTGTGTGTGTGTGATGGTGTGTGTTGGTGAGTGTATTAAGTGTTTAGGTATAGTGATGTCTGTTTGTGTAGGTTTTCTGCAAATTTTGTATTTAATCTGGTTTTCTTTTCTGATTGGTTTTTGATTGAAGTTTAAGGTCAAGTTTTCGTTCCCAAATCATGTTTACTATATCTTTTAACATTTTTACGACGTTCAAGTGAAAGATTCTTTTGAAATTTCTGTCACCGATACCATACCTCCAAACGTATTGACGATGTGGCAGTAAATAAGTACATGCCCTTTGGGGAATTAGAAATCGCCGACCCACCGTGTCTAAATTATAGATAAAGAAAGCATCTATGCATTACGGTTAGCTGAACATTGCTATTAACAGTTTTTATCTTTTGTTGCAGAAACTTCTCGAACAGAACAAGACTGACTAACGGAAGGCGAGCTACCTAAAAAGAAGAAGTACGGTGAATGATTGACGTCATCAAACACGTCCTGGTCACTCGTCCAAAAGGTTTCGATTTGTTTTTCTGTGTTAACATTTTTAAGGTAAGTTTCAATATATAAAAGTTTTATAACAGCTGTGATTGTCTAAGTAACTTAATTTGCTGCATGTAAGTTATAAATACATTGTTAAAAAGCAATTTATAAAGAGAGAGAATTGTTTAAACAGTCTGGACGTTTCTCGACGTCAATGGCATTACAAAGTATACCAGTTTTGAAAATGTAACATGTATGTCAGAGTCTATTTTGTAACCTGTATGGATAAGATGAACGGCAATGACTTAGATTACGCTGTGCATCCTTTAAATTTGGTGAACATAGGTATACCGACGTTAAGATATATTTTGGTACAATATTTGGCAACTGAATGTGTTGAATCATGAAACAGTAGCTAAATCACTTTTAGACCTTAAGGAGAACACAAGAATTAGTATACACTTGTCCGTGACATCATAACATATTTATTCTATATTGAGTTACTCTCATCTAACTTATTAATATTAATTTAAATAACAAAAACAACAATATTATATCTATCTCATCGCCTCCTATATTTAATCAGCAAGAGCAAAAATTAGAAAAAGATGTTGGAAGTAAATATACACCCCACACCCTCACCTACCCCCGTTGCTGTCCAGTAGTCACAAATTGCAACAATAGGTAGCAAATTGAAAAACTCTAGATAAAAACTTGTATACCTTACCATAGCCCAATTTTACGCCATATCTTTTTACCAGTTTAGCAATACATTCATATTTAACAATTTACTTACATACTCCCACTCCATACTGTCACCCCCACCCCTTCTGTTCCGTTAGCCTCTCTTTCTCTCTCATTCCCTCTCTATTGTTCTCTATAGTCTCACTAAGTGAGGATTGGAAACTTTGATGAGCACTGATTAGTACACTTGGAGAACTGAAATCACCAAAATACATCTTTTTAAAGACCTATCGACACTAACAAAGTTAGCATCATCAGAGGATGAAAAATTCGAACTAATTTCTACTACCACACTATCTATTTATATTGCTTCTTAGGTAAAGAACAATACCCAGAGGGGCCATAATTCACTATGTTAGAATTTTTCTTCCTCTGAAGATGTTGACTTGGTCAACGAAACGATCGTAAGGTCTCTGAAATATGTGTTGTGGTGATTTGGGTGTTCTCAAAGTGTACTTACGCAGAGGGAGATTTAAATCGCAGGTGTATTTTCTGTGCATTGTATCTATATTGCCAGGCGAGGTTATTGAACTTCTTTTATTACTTTACCTTACAGGTTTCGGAATGTTTATCTGATTCAAAGAGAGAGCGAAAACAGAGGATTTCAGAGAGTTCCTTAAATCGAGCCGCGCCACTGATCTCCAGTCCTCTGTTTGCGCTCTGGCTTTGAATCAGATAAATATTCCGAAACCTGTCAGCTAAAGTAATAAAGGGAGTTCAATAACCTCGTTCGGCAATAAAGATAAAATACACAGAAGATGTGCCTGCGATTTAAATCTCCCTCTCGGTATCGTACTTTACCTATGAAGCAATATAAATAGATAATGTGGTAGTAGAAATTAGTTCGAATTTTTTATCCTCTGATGACGCTGACTTTGTTACTGAAACGATTGTCAGGTCTTTAAGAAGATGTGTTGTGGTGATTTGGGTTCTCCAAGTCTACTTATCTCTAAATGCTGCTGGATACTTTAGACCATCAAAATCATTCACTCAACCTACATAATGTATATGCTATGTCAGTGCTCATATATATTTTCATACATATATCATCCCTGGTCTCGTATACGCCACTCGACATTATTGTATAATAGTCTTTAAAATAAAACAATTATCAGCAACATAAACTCTTAGCGCCCCCTCTTTGTAATTACTACTTCAATCCAGCTAAAATTTACTTATATAACCATGATACTTATACATGGAAAATTACCCAATGAAGTCAGGTCTAATAGGCCAATAAGTTTGCTTTTAGTGGTACCCAAACAACTAGAGAAACTTATATTAAAGGGAATAACTGAGGACAAGTTACTCGATTTATGGTTACCAGAACACCAGTTTGGTATTAAGTCGAAACACTTCATCATCCAGCAGTGTCACTGAGTTGTTCACAAAAAAACAGAAGACAATGGATGCACGTCAGTACTGTTCAGGAATATTTTGACAAGGTTTGGTATGAGTCCTGCTCTACAAAAATTTAAAAAAATTTGCCACACCATTATTTTCTACTATTTAAATCTCACCTAACCGCTCTTTCCAAATAAAATATAATAAATAACTCTCTGATATCCAGTCCATCAAATCAGGAGATCCTCAAGGCAGCGTACTGGACCCCATCTTATATGTACTATATACAGCAGATATGCCAACAAGAGCATACAAAATGACAGGCACACTTGCATATGACACAGTCATAGTTTCCGTACATGACAATCCACACTGTCTGTGATATTCTATAAAATCATTTAGACCTAATGCAAGACTGGTAAATAAATCAAAATCTGTTGAAGTGAATTTCGCACTTGAGTGTAGTAGTTGCCCACCAGTAAAAAATCAACGACCTACCAATACCACAAGCAGAAAAATCAAGATACCTAGGGGTGCATCTTGATAAGAGACTTACATGGAAGAGAAACATTATAAAAAGGAAACCAAAGATGAGGATAAAAGTAAGGCACTGGTGTTGGCTGATAGGCACATAACCACCCCTGAGCATTCAAAACCAGTTGATGGTTGATTGATTGTTGTTGCCATTACTTAGTGAAACTCTCCCATACTTGTAGTTGTTTTGATTTTGTATTAATTCAATTTTCTTCTGCCTGAGGATGCTGTTAAGCAGCGAAACCGGTCACAGAAACGTTGAAGAACATCTAGAATTCAGAAGGACCACTGGCTCCAGTTATCTTACGCGCTGGATACGTTCTTCATTTACAGAAACGAAAACCAATAGTGAAACAGGAGAAGTAGTCTCCAAGTCTATATTAAAATTGATCTTTTACAAAGCAATAATCAAACCAATTTGGACTTAGGTAATTAAACTATGGGGATGCTCAAACAACTCCAATGCAAATATTATAAAAATGTTCCGATCAATAACACTGAGAATCGTAGCAGATATTCCGTAGTATGTCAGAAACCAGACTTTATATATTGACCTAAACATTACTTTGGTCAACGATGAAATCTCACAGCAAGCCTCAAAACACCATGGAAAGTTAGAATTCTATCCAAATAGAGTAGAAGAGTATTTTGTCTAAAAAGCCTGAAAAATCATCAGTGGCCCAAAGACCTCACATAGTCATAATAATATTTTATCTGCCAACAACATTTAAGGAAAAAGAATATATATATATATATATATATATATATATATATATATATATATATATATATATATATATATATATATATATATATATATATATATGTAGCAGTTGTAATATCTAGATTACTGCCTGCTTTTATTTCATGATTATTACCAGATACTCTTCTCACACAATAGTTTTATAATTTGTGATTTATTGAATTAAACATAAATATATTGTACCATTTTGAAAAAACCTCCTTGCGAGCATCCTAAAAGTGTAGAAATTCAGTATGAAGGCCGTATGTAATAAAAACGTTTATTATCTCCCTGAATAGTCCAGTACACTTAGAGAAATTCGAATGACCCCAGCTAATGTAGAACGCATTGTTAGTGTGGTCTATTGCGCATTAGACAGACATTTTGTTAATAAAGAGAAAATATGGAAAAAAAGTGAAATTGACGAATTGGTATGCTTAATATATCTTGTTAAAATTCTAAAACTAGTTATGAACTGTTCATAAACCTGAGCAGATTTTGTCTACCTTAATGAGATTTGTATCTTTTACCGTTTCCAAGATTTCAATGTACTGCAACTTGAACTGTCACTCCTAACACAGATTTCTGTTACTAAAACTAGTCAGGAGTTGTCACCAAGAGCACCTGCAAATTAAATGACATCCCTAAATGGCAAGGGCACTTTTTTTGGGCAAACTGCATTACAGAAATAAAAAAAGCTACTTTTCAAAAATTTTAACTGCCTTTAAGAAACCAATAGGAGAGGGCTTAATATTAATTAAAACAAAAACGTAAATATTTTTTCAGAAAAGTTAAATAGATTGAAAATCAAAATCAATAAAACCCGTATGGTTTGACATCATATCTTTGTAATGAGGATAATAATCACAATTGTAATTAAGACAATACAATTGGTTTGTATTAAATTAAGAAGTTATCACCCATTGAATATTTGTCATTAATAATAATAAATGGATAATATTATTGGTAAATTTGTCAGGATAATCAAACAATAAGGAAACAGGAATCATCAAATAACATTTATTCTGTAGAGTAAATTACATATATTGTGTTCACACTGTATCACTTAGAAGCTCTACAATTTTAAAATAAACAAAACAAAATTTTTAGATATGAATTGACATTTTTCCATATAAGTTAAATTAAGGTTGTTACTTATGAAGAGAAATAGATATTACCCTAATGCATAAAATATACATAACACCCGGTGTGTAGTCAAAAATTTTCCGTCAGTAATAGAAATGCACTGGCCACTTCGCAAATTCAACTTCCACGGCCAAAATTGCTTTTTGTTTGCTCCCCAAACAGTTGATAAAATCTCTGCAAACTAATCGATAGGGCGCTAATTAAACCCCGGTTAGGTAACCTATTCACAGCACTAATAAATTTATCGACGTTTCGAGAAGACACATCAACAAATTCGCAGACCTTTCAGAAGTACCTAGGTTTAATAAAAATTCTGCTGTTAAAACTAACTTCAATTAGTAATTAGACGAAAAAGACTTACCCGTTATTTATAAATGGAGACGATAACCATTTACCACCTTTGTAGCTTTTATCTTCACAGAAAAAAGCAGTTACATGATGAGCCAGTTAATTTCTTAACTTAAAGGCATTCGGCAGTCAGCCGCTGCTAACGCCCTAAAGAGTTCCTGAGAGAGTTTCTCTCGTTTCGGCTTGTCGTGTTTCCAGCTGCCTTTGACCGGTTTGCGGGGGTCTAAAAGATAGCTTCTATGCTACATGGGATGAAATATTGCGTCGCATTTCAGATCTCATTAAAAAGACCCTGCTTCTGATGGATATGTTTTAAATTCGAATAGTGGACCGGTTATCAAAATATATTCATACTATAGGTTTTAACGATACATTAGATAATTATTTAGGTTGTTTCATTTAAGTGACCTCTCTATATATGTGTCCTTTTATAAATAAAAAGTAGTAAAGACGTACCATGCACTCCAAACAAAAGCATTTTTTTTTAATTTACCACTATATGCTCCTACCGAAATTTGGGCTGTAACGGCACCGGTACTATCTTAAACTGGGCAGCAGTAGAGCAAATAAAAGTAACATCAAAATGTTTTTTGAGTATATTTTCAACTATTTGGCAATCACCTTATGTAACTAAATAAAGATATTGTAACCAAATGATAATTATATCACTGCAAGTTTTAATTTAAACGGAATTCTAAATTAAAATTAAACCCTCAGAAGATATTCATTATATTTAACCTTTGCATTGTACATCAAAGACATAGTAGGCAATGACCGTAGTATAAATTTGAAGGGTAGTATTTATTTGTTGCAGTAATGGGGTGGATAGTGTTTAGAGGAGACGAGTGTGTTTCTGCAAACATGTTAAAACGGTCGACTGGTGTCCAAATAATTGACAGGGGCCTAGTACACAGTGTCATGACTGTCTGTTGACTGTTGACATGGAGTGCTGTTGATTGTTACGCTCCGCTCTCTACTCTGTGCTGGACCGACATCAGTGGCGGCGTTCTCTACAGCTTTCACAGTAACTAGTTGTCGTGGTTGTCGTGTGTTCAAAGACAAACACGTTTTCAAGTAAATAACTTGTAATTAGTAGTTTATTGATAATATAACAGAATAGCAGAACCATTATGATTATAAATTTATAATACTGAAATATTAGCCAAATATTCAGCAGGATTGAATAGTAGGAATATATGTATAGTATGTATTACAGAAAAATTTGAACTTTTGACCCTAGTTACTCATTTTATTTATAAAATCATAATAAAATAAAATTGTAGTTATTTTAACAACAAAATTTGAAAAAGACAAAAAACCTATAATTTAGCTGACAGGTCCCCCTATCTTTCAAGTGGTATACTTAATGACATAGTGTGCAGACAATGTATATATATATATATATATATATATATATATATATATATATATATATATATATATATATATATATATATATATATATATATATGACAAATAAGAGGTGGGGACAGTTTAAATTTTGTTTTTAAAAAGCGCTTTTAAGTCCGGTTCTCCTAAGCCAATAGGTTACTTATGAATTTGAACTATTATAATAAATATTGTGAATGCTAAATAGAGCTGCTGAACTTTTTTACCAATAGTGTTTGTTCTTGAAAATACTGTATAGAAACATGTAAGTTTCAACCGGAGACAGAGCAATCTAAAAATTCACCCTACCAATCGCTGTGCAGACTAGGTCAAGGCACAGTAATTTTGGAATGGGTGGAGAAGGAAAAACTAAGGGCATGCATAATAAGCCAAAGGCTGCAGTGCTATCGGGGCGGCAAAGACGCGGACGAGCCCCGAGGGAGAAAAAAAAGTTTGAACATGCCTTATAAAAATAGACTAAATGATCAACAATCTAGTGAAACCGACATTAAATATCTTTTTTCTATACAAAGATATCTTAAAAAATATGTAAATAGCGTAGATTTTTCCTTTACTTATGGATTATGCCCGTTACCGCACAAAATTTAACAAGTTTTCTCTCGTTAACAATATTTTTTAACATAATTCATGATATTATTACTTATCATAGAAATTTACAAAAGGATAAAATTAATAAAAAGCATCTATTACCTAGTTGTTTTATATACTAAAAATGTTTCCCATCATTTGCTATGCACAAAATTAGTCTTTCTATAGTGGAATTGATACTGGCCTCAATTTCATCAACAGAAATACTTTTACTGCTTCCCGAATGCTTTCCTTCATATCCTCACGTGTAGTTCGGCGTGTTTTAAAAAATATATTTTTAATTCTTTCCTACAAGTAAAAACCCAAAACCGTAAGGTCATGTGACCTTGCTGGCCATGGAAAACTTCTACCTCTTCCAATCCACTTATTTTAAAAGGTATCATCCAAATAATTTAGGACATCTCCGGCAAAATATGCTGGGCAACCGCCTTGTTGATGCCACATGTCTAGTCTCTTTTGAATCCTAATTCCGACAATCATAGCAAAAAACTATGAAGGTAGTGTCAAAGGCCTGAATAGTGCATTAGAAAGAGCGTATGAGGTGCGTTTGAAGAGGAAACAGCAATGCGGCAGACAAAAAGGCGCATATCGGTGTAATGAAGAGATCGCCATAATCAGAACTGAGTCTACGAAGACAAGAAGGAGGGTCACTACAAAAAACACATCACAAGTAATGATAGAGAGGAAGCACATAATAAATACAGAGAAAGCAGAAGGAAATTAAAGATAGCAATAACAAGGGCAAAGGAACAAGCCTGGGACTCTCTTCGTAAAGAAATAAATGATGATATTTGGTAAACTAGGGTACAATATTGCCACAGGTAAAATTGATATAAGAACACCAGTGGCAATAAGTGATGATGAGCAAATTAGGATAGCGCAGGAATTGTTTCCCAAACACGAAGTCAAAGAATGGCCGAGAGTGGAAGTGAAGTTGGATGATATTCCACCTTGTAGAGATGAAGAAATAAGGAAAGTAGGCCGAAGGATGAAATCTGGTAAAGCTGCAGGCCCGGATGATATACCGATCGAGGTTGTTAAGGCAGTAGGAGAACAGAAACCGGAGATATTACAAGTTCTGATAAACAAACTAATCAGTGATGGAAGTTTCCCGTCAGAATGGAATACTGTTCTATTGGTGTTATTGGAGAAGCCACAGAAAACAGGAGGAACAAAATCATATAGAACTATATGCTGGGAAGATGGACTAGCAAAATTATATGAACATGTAATAAATAACAGATTTATAAAGGAAATCGAGAGAAGAGGAGAATTAGCAGACAACCAATTTGGCTTCCACAAGGGGCACACGACGATGGATGCTGTAAAGAAGGTACAGGATGTGGCAAGGAAAGGCAATAAAAACAGGTTTGTGGCCATGGTAACATTGGACGTAAAAATGCCATCAATACAGCTCCATGGAGAGGCATATACGAAGTGTTGAGAAAGAGGAAAGTTGAGCCAAAGCTGCTGAAAATAGCATGTAGTTACCTGGAAGACAGACAGACACCGACTGGACAGAAATATCGGATGCAGGTTACATGTGGCGTACCGAAACAATGCTGGAGTGGCAGCGAGAATGGGAAGAGGAAATGTCAACACCCCACTGGACAAAGAGGCTCAGTCCACACATACAGACATGGATATCGAGGCAGCATCGGGAGGTGGGTTGTTATTTTACCCAATTTCTCTCAGGTCATGGGCGCCTCAGGTATTACCTGATTAAAATAAAAATAGTCGACAAAGAGGACTGTACGTGTTGTGGTGATAGAGATACGCCAGAACACAGGATCTTTGAGTACGCTGGATGGTCGCAAATAAGAGAACAAATGTATAAAGAGTTTGCAGAGATTTAACAGTAGATAATGTTGTGGAGCATATGCTGGGGAGTGGAAGGGTGTGAAATCCTGTGAATAGAGGGATTGTGGAGATAATTAAATCAAAGGAGGAGGAAGACCGGATGTAGAAGTTTTGAGAAAAACAAGAGTTAGCGACGTGGTGAAGCAATGCAGACGAGTGGTTTCCGTCACATCTCTAGGTGTCAGGGGGTGTTTAGTGGGTAGTCCCAACCTGGAGGGAAGGGGAGTCACCACAATGCCGGTTGGTTCAGAACGCGGAAGCACCAGTAACCTCCGCTATGAGAAAAAAACCGTCTTGTTGATACCACATGTCTAGTCTCCTTTGATTTGGAACATCTTCTAGAAGCATCGGTCAAACATTATTTAAAAATTCTGTTTTCCGTTAATTTTCGTTGAAAGAAGAAAGGTCCGATAATCTTCGAGTTTCAAATACCACACCACACGTTTACACTTCAGCGATTTTGGTAATTGACTTCCTTCTGCCACTGTGGGTTGGTTTCTGACTAGTAGTGGCTGTTTTGTAAGTTTACTTTACCAGAGCTTGAAAACGTAAACGTAGCCATCCGTCCATAATATTTCAGATAGGAAGTCTGCGTTGTCCTTTAACATACCTTTTAACCCCTTGCAATAGTCTAGTTTTTTATGTTAAAATACTGAGGTTGGACACTGTGGCTGGAAACTGAAAAACCACAAAAATAATAACAGAGAGTTTATGCGCTAACGTATTTCGACATAAAGTTGTCTTCATCAGTAGCAGTCGCTACTTTTTGTCGCTGCTTTTGGTTCCCCGATTTATAGAAATATGAATTGGGTTCTTCATCTCTGATGTACCATACTGTTATGTTGCTTTCCATGTTTATTCAAAGAATAGTAATATGGAAACTTGTATCCATTAATATGCAAATTCTTTTCTTGATGTATCTGTGGACTTTTCAGCTTAAGGAATATTGACTGAGCTTTGTAAGAGCTCTTTTATCTTATTTGTGAACGCTTTCTGCCCTAGATTGGATTTAGTTGAGTGAGATCATTTTCGTTTCTTTCTGTCTTCGCCCTGGACACCTTACTGCTCGGTTGCCACCCTGGCGGAGAAAAAGACTTTCCTAGTCTGTTTTCATAGCCCATTTGCCTTGTATACTTCTCAGTTTGCCTTATATCCTGGATTGCCTCTAGATATTTTACTGCACGTTTGTCCTCCCGTTGGACCGTTCCTAACGACGCAATATCGCCGTAACGGCTGCATCAGGACTTGCTCCCTTTGCCTTTCTCCAGTCTTTCAATATGCTTGGAACTTGATCTGCTGACTTGTTGTCTTTCTTAACTCGTTAAATACGTATGAAATTTTCTCAGTTTCTCTGAATACTCTCTAGTTTAGTTTCCATGAGATAAATGTCAGACAGTCGTTAAGTCTCACTGAATAATGGGCTGTTCACGCGCTGTATCTGTACGTTGCCAGCCAGATATAATGTCACGTCAATGTACGTCTTTTTCAACTTGCCGTACATTTCTTGGAAATAGACCTCTGGATAACCTATCGTGGTTACTGCATTGCTACGCTTAACCGTTGTCTAATTATCTCCCCATTATCTTCGGAGTATCTCATATCTTCAAAACTAGTTATTTCTATCTATATCCACTTCTGCTTTTTCCAGGATTTCTATTAAATCTTCTACACAAATTTCGCGTTCTTCCATATCCCAGCTTTCCTCTGTTTTTGTTGCGTAGTTGCTTGAAATGTTAAACTAGAACTAGAACTTTCCCTGGATTATCTAGTTACTGTACTAGACCCTGTGTCAGCCCTTGTTTTCTATATATCCTGTGGGCGCTGCTGTCCCTTTAATATTTGCTATATGTGGATGCTTCTGTCTCTATATACTTGTTTAATTGGACCATGTATTGGCTCTTATTATATATACTCTGGTTTGTTCAGTTTATAAGTCTGAACAAACCTAATTGTGGATACGTCTGTCCTGGATACTTGTTTAAGTGAACTCTGTCTGGTCTTTGCTTTATACCTCGCAGACTCTTCTGCCTTGAACTAATTGCTTTAATGGACCCCGTATTAGCCCTAGGTTAATACGTTTACTATTTTGTGAGATTCTGAACAAACTTTTTTATTGCTTTACTTCACTTGTAGAGAGACTTGGCTCATTTTTTTAAGGAATTGTCATAAGAATTGCAAGGTAATTTGGCGGTCCAGTGGTAAGAACGTGCACCCCTGATACCAAGAGTACTGGGTTCGCTTCCCACTAGGGGGCTAGCCGTCGGTCTGTGTACCTGTGTACCATGCAATATATATATATATATATATATATATATATATATATATATATATATATATATATATATATATATATATATATATATATATATATATATATATAGACTTGGGATAAAGTAAGAGTTCGCACTTGTTACTTTCCAGTAACTCAAAATCTCAGTTAGGGCCATCGACCTTATTAAAATAAAGGCAACAGGGAAAGTAACTTATTTGTTATAACATGCTCTACGTATTTCGTACCAAATTGATACTTGTTCAGAAGCCTACAAAGAACAAAAACTTTTTTGGAAAAACAACCTAGTTATAAAAAAAACATAAATTATCTTACCAATAACTAAAGTTTAAACTGCCGGGCATAAAAAGAGGCATTACCTTGCAACCTGTTGTCTTATATCCAAGCTTAGAGACATTATAGATAAAGGGGACACACACGCACGAAAAATAACTTAAAAAAAGCGATTACATCGTCATATTGGTAAAAAACATTGTTAGATATTAAAAAAGGAAAAGTGTAATCTTGCTGCACGTGCTATAGTATTGCATTTTTTTATTCTCAAGGACAGCTGACGGATAGCCCGAAGCAAAACATAGAGCAAGATGGCAGTTGAACATAGAATAACAACCACATGGTGCTCATGGTCAAACTGTGCAATGTCCGACTGTTATATAAAGGTGTTTTATATATATATATATATATATATATATATATATATATATATATATATATATATATATATATATATATATATATATATATATATAAACTTTATCTCAGTGGACGTACAAGATTAAGACTTTTGCTTATTGTTAATTGCTAGAGAAATGGCAGATCGAAAAAGAATAAGTATTTCAATGCTTTTTTCTGCAACATAACAGTGCATTATGCTTAATGTCTCATTTTATGTGTTAAAGCATTTCCCATTAATTTGTCACCATGTTCACTGTCTTCAAAAACACGAGATACCACCGTTGAAAATGTAGATTGCAGACAGTAGATTTGCAAAAGACAATTCGATGGGATCTGGAGATATTGTTAGGAGTGGAGGCGCCTGTATTCATCGCTCCGCCTTTTCCTTGCAGCCTGCACCGGATGACGAATAATAATGCTTCCTGTTGTTAAACACATTGTCCAGATAAAGGACAATGTGTTTAATTAATATGCATCGCCTTCTAGTTCTAGATAACAATTATGTGAATTCCGGCAACTTACAAGTTACCGTGAATTAACAACACTTGTACTTAGGTTGCTTTTTTAAAAAATTTATTAAACTACTTAAACTATTTAACAACAAACTAGCATAGTTACTGCCTAAATTAATACTGAACAAATATTACACAAAACAGTGGCTTTATATAATAATCGGATAAGTGTTCGTTGCAGGTTCTCACGAGAACATGCAGATCTAGCTTCCTCTGATTTCGCACTGCTGGCACTATCTGCAACGGTCGGCATAATTCGTAGAATCTGCTTATGGGAACTGCTGCATGCAAATGTAACTTGATACCATCTACGTGACATATCGTGAGAAGCCATGTGTTAACTCCTCCCCCCATTAGAGGACGGAACCCTTGGGTTTCGGAATTCTTAAGGGATTTTCCGCTTCTGCTTTGCTTCTTTCATTCTGCTGGGCACATCTTCTTTTGACAATAACTGTAATAAATATTGTTGCTAGAAGGATTAGTATGATGTAGAGTAGGATCGTCCAAACACTTGTGTGGTACAACGGGAGTCTAATTTTGTTGGGAATTCTACTTTTTATAGACTGCAGCTGAGCCCTGATGTTGCTTACGTCGTGCAAAGGGACGTTTTCCAGTTCCATTGCTGGCAATTCTTCTATGTTCATTTTGCTTTCTGGATCTTCTTCCAACTTTGGTAAGGAGAACAATTGTTGTGTCTCAACTGAGCTCTGCACTGTACTGTATCGTTTACCACCAATCGACAACTGACATCTTGGTTTGAGTGTCACCATATACGTGCCTTGTATAATTTGTGTGTTTTCTTCTCCCGAGCATTTGATTGACATCTTGGTTTCCTTTGGAGCCACCACCATAAACTGTGTGTTGCCATATTTGGAAACGATAGTCTTGGTAATTTTTACTGTCTCTTGTTCGCAATTATTGATAGGCTTTTGGAAATTAATTAGCCTAACTTCACAGGGAGGATCTCCACTGACATCTGCTATTGTATCTTCTGTACAGACATAGATCTCGTTCGTAAGCTCCTGGCAGGGGTTGTTTCTGAAGGCGTATTGTTGCTCATTTAGGATAAGGTACTTGGATCGAGGTATTATCATTGAGAAGCTGTTAGGATTGGTTTGTATAGGTAGGGAGTACAGTTGGTAGTAAATATAGTCAGATTTGTCTATTAGTGGAATATCAATTTGGAATATAATTTTATATCCAGTTTGGATAGACTTGATTTTAAATAATTTTTCATACAAAGATAAGTCATTCTTGCTTACTAATCTAGATTGTGAAATGTATTTTTCTATTACAGGAAGCTCTTTAATAATGAATTTTGGTTTGATGATAGAAGTGTGAAAAGTATTTAATTTAGAGAACGTTATAGCATTTTCAGTTGTTAATATTATCGATTCTATGACATTAAATAGGTTAGCGATTTCAGTCAACAGTTCTAGAATATGTGCTCGCTGGAGAACAGGCATGATATTAGTAGCTAAATCTTTAGTAATGTTTTGAAGTGCCAACATTCTTTTGACAATTTCTTTTTGATTATGAGTTAAAGTATTTACTGTTTGGTTAAATTCATATATTGCATTTATCATAACAGATGTTTGTTCGTCAAATAGCTCATGCATTCTATTTTGATCATCAGCTAATAATTGAAGGGCTTTGTTGATTCTTTCGCCATCATCAGCATCTAGATTGCCAGTGATTGATTTAAAAACTGTACCCAAAGGGTTGAGTAAACCTCTCTTAAATCTATACTTATCAGGGAAAATTCTAAGGAAAGTTTCATCTATGTTATCTACAGTATAATTAAGGGCGATTATAAAATTATGGTATTCAGATCTAAAATTATCACTTAAAGTATTGGCTATAAGATAATATTTATATTTAAGTTTACTGTAGTCAGTAAATAAAGGTTCCATATTATATACATGTATAAGGCGCCATACGTCATTTTGGCAATAGCTTCTACCTAACTTGCGAGGTAAAAACCCAGGGTTGTTCTTTAAATCTTCTAGCTGTGGCTGCCCTCCGCATGCCCACCTGAAAGGCGAAGATTTCTTAAATGAGTTACACATTGCTCGTCATTCTTGTGATTTATGAGTAAAGCTTTATTATGTTCTAAGAGGGATATTATAGTGTATGGGCCTGTATAGGGGTTTTTGTGCTTCTTGTGAAATCCAGGGGGTATCTTTTTATATACTGTTTGGCCCTCTTTAAATGGCTGATTAACTTCGACGTTAGTTCTGAGGAGCATTTTTTCTTTCGATTTTTCTATCCGATCTAATACAATATCATAAACTATTTTCATAAAATGTTTGTGTTTTTGGTTATATTCTTGAGTGAGTGTAACTTCGGGATTAAGGTGGAGATTTATGGGATGTATCCAAATATTAGCTCAAAAGGTGGTTTGAGAGTTTGAGATTGAATGCTTGAATTGTAAGCTAGGGTGCAGTAGGGTATTAAGTCAATAGGTTTTAGATTTGGGTATTTTATTAGTATATCTTTACTCTTAGTTAGGGATATCAATGATTTATATATTCCGTATGTTACCTGTAAGCTGATACATCGATATTTTTTCTTTTTTTTTTGTGTACGCATTCCTGTTTTTGGAAAAATACAAAATATTTTACCAACAATAATGATGTAATAATATGGGTCCGATGGCAGTATTGTTTAAACTGATTATAATTTTAACAAGGTAATAACCTTAAAATTTAATATACATATATATTTTTTTTGACAATTTTAATCATGAGCTTAGTTATTTATATTAAAATTTGGTGTTTTTCCTTCAAGATCGTTCCTTGTGATTTTAGTCACTTGTTCTTGCTGCTGGGAACTTGAGGCGTAATGTCCGTAATGTGATATTATTAGAATAATTTGGTCCTGTTTCAAGAGTAGAATTGTTGAGTACGGTCCTGAATATAAATTCTTATCTAATGTTTATATATTTGTAGATTTTATTTACTTGTTACGATAAGTGTGTTTTTACGTCATATTAGTCAGTCTCTTAAGTCATGTCTCGTTGTCATTTATCCGATTTTCGAGTTTTTAATTTATTTAGGTAATATAATTCGATTGTTTATTTAATTTGCTTAATATAAACAGATTGTATTCTTTTTTGTTGCAATATTCACAAGTCCTAATATAATCTTTAATTTTCTTTCTCATATTTGAAAAAGAGAATTTGTCTTTCATCTCTGCATAGGTTTCATCTATGTTTCGATGTCGCTTCTTAGTCTCATGAGAACACATGATTTTGTGTTTAATTTCTGATGCTGTTTCTAATTCTTCCAAATTGGGTATTTTTGTTTCAGAACTATTAATCGTATTGGAATTTTTAATTTTTATGAAGTTTGTTTCCAAAATACTCATTTTATTTATTGCGAAATTTTGTTTATTATTAAAATTAGATGTTGCTACTTTAGGTTTTGCTTTGCTGATTATATGTTTTGCTGTATTTAACCCAGTTTTACCTGTATTATCGTACTGGGCTAAAGGTTCATTCTCATATTGTTCCTTTACTGTTTTCTTATAGCTACCTTGTGCATTATTTGAGTGCTTACTTGACTTATTAGTAAAATTTAACTGGTTTTTGCTTCTTTTTTGTACATCCTGTATATTATTTAAACTAATATGATCAGTCTCCTCATTACAATATACGTTTGTAGTGGGAACTTCACCTAAACTGCTATGTGGGCTTTTGTTTAATTGAATTATCTTGTTATTACTGGCAAACCAAGAATGTACATACCTCAGAATGCTGCCATTGTCCTGTTGAACTATCTTCGTGGGTTTTGATGCAAGAGCTAGGTCAACAGAATGCATTTGTCGACGGTCGCTTGCGTAATTGTTCAAGTTCAGGTTTAAATTATTTCTATAGTCATTCATTATCTCCTTATAAATATAACTACTATCACTGCCCTTCTTAGGAACATTACCTGTTTGAACATTTACACTATTAATATCTCCTATCGATTGTCCGTAGACGTGCCTGCTATAGGAAAATTTTGATCTTCACGATCGTAAATTTCGGAAGGTGTATCAATCTCATGGGTAAATAGTTCGTCAGAATTAAACCTTGTTCCGGGAACTGTGTATCTTTGCTGATTAGCAGGGAAGTTATTTCTTCTTGACTGTGTTGAAAAATTATTGGAATGTCTTGTAAACCTTGTGTTGCCACTCGAAGTATCCATGGGTTCAGGATATCTGTTTTGGAAATGTTCTCGTGGGTTTTCTGGTTTAAAAGAGGGCGGTCTAGAAAATTGTGAATTCTGATTATTTTGGCTTTGATATTGGGAAGCATTCCTAAATTGTGAAGTTTGATTACTTTGGCTCTGATATTGGGGATTATTTCTAAATGGTTTCTGAAATTGCATAACTGAAAAGTTTTGGGGAGTAGAACGATTGTTAAAAGACCTGGTTTGCGGATTGGGGGTTTTATTATTTGGCGGTGTATAATTGCCTGATTTAAGAAATGTCCTATCTCTATACTCGTAATTTTCTTCCAGAACTATAAACTTAAGAGCATCTTCAATAGATGCAGGTGCAGTGGATCTTACTACCATTCCTAGAGGGTTTCTAAGTCCCCCGAGGAACGCTTTTAATGTTTGTTGAGCGTAAATTGCTCTTTTCACTTCTAATATTTGTTGATTGTCTTCATTACAAATTAAATTAGAAACCAGAAGTTGTTCAATATATCTACACCTATTACTAAATGTTAAATCATCCTCATTATGTTTCTGCTTGAGTGTTAAAAGTTCGCTCAAAAGACTAGTGTCGTCTCGTTGGTCCGTGAAGTTTTGCACTATAGCTTGTCTTAGGTCTTGCCAATTATTAATAATTTTTGTGCTAATTATAAGTCTAGCTTGACTGGTTAATTTTGACTGTATAAAATTAACTAAAAAATGATTTAAATATAATCTTTCATCTTCAGCGTTATAAAATGTGTTCATAATGAGATCGCATGCCTTAAGAAAGTTACCAACATTTGCCGGTTCCCCATTGAACTCAGGTATAATCTTTAAATAGAATTCACTAAAGTTGTTTACTATATTGTTAGCTTGGGCCATGTTTATGTTATTTTCTGCGGTACTAATTAAGTTACTATCAATTTGTTCTACAAGACTAATACTATTACTATCACGAGTTAAATTATTCTGAACTTCCTGTTCAACAATATTATTATCTAAATTATTTTCTTCAGGAATGACTTGTAAGTTATTTGCAAAATTAAACTGGTTAAGTCTGCTTATTAATTCATCAATATCCGACATATATTCACATACATATGACAAAGGAACAGAGAAAATATAGGAGAGCAACTTACAGTAATAGTAGGAACCAGATGACCATTTGTTCTTCTTAAAAACCGAGGAACCAATATTCTTTTGATGCCTTAGGTTGCTGGGAGATCCGTCACCGACTGCGCCAATTAACAACACTTGTACTTAGGTTGCTTTTTTAAAAAATTTATTAAACTACTTAAACTATTTAACAACAAACTAGCATAGTTACTGCCTAAATTAATACTGAACAAATATTACACAAGACAGTGGCTTTATATAATAATCGGATAAGTGTTCGTTGCAGGTTCTCACGAGAACATGCAGATCTAGCTTCCTCTGATTTCGCACTGCTGGCACTATCTGCAACGGTCGGCATAATTCGTAGAATCTGCTTATGGGAACTGCTGCATGCAAATGTAACTTGATACCATCTACGTGACATATCGTGAGAAGCCATGTGTTAACTCGTGCAACTTTAAATTTATTTTTGTAGCTTCAAGATTTATTTATGTTCCATAATAGGGTTATTAATCAGAAAACATGTTCAAAGACCTTAAACTTATTTAGGAGTGAGGGTTATGTCTGCCATGCTCGAATTTGTAAAGGCTTATATTGTATATTTTAAATGAAGAATCATCACAATTTAAGGGCGATGTCGCTCTGTCGTCACAACCATGATTCACTGTCTCCAGGGTTTTTCTTTATTTAATTGTAACTTCCACAATTGTGTCAAATTTTCTAGAATTTTTTTACATGCTCTACCTCTCACCTTTCCTTCAGGTATATGTCCTTAAAATAATGTTGCCGGAAAGTGATTGAGTCTTATAATATAACCAATAAATTTGCTTTCCTTCTTTTAATTTCTTTCAGCAGGCTCATCTCTTTTCCCACCTATTCTAGCACACTTCCATTTTTTTGCCAGAAATCTTTAAAATTTTTGCTATTAATTCATCCACACATATCTTTGTCGCAGTTCTTTCTACAGGGATTTCTAAAATTGTTCTTTTGAAATACGCGCCCCCCGATCATCTAGATTACTATTTTCGATTACGTCCATACAATTTTCTTCAAAATTAATTTCCTACTCGAAATATTACTTTTTTCCTCTGTAACATAGAAATTGAAATTGACCCCGGATATGGGTTGTAGGGGTCCTAGTTAGCGCTCATTTGAAAAAAAAATTCATAATTCAAAATTCAGGATCTCCCCATTATCGATTTTTTTCTAAGAAAATTCACTAAAAGCATGCACACTTGTTAATTGCTACTAACTATGTCAGTTCTTAGCTCTTTGCTCAATTATGCCATTAAAATTTTTAATTTTATTAGTTCTCAAATTTCTGATGTGAAGCTCTGTTAAGTATACAATCTGCAGATCACTGACAACAAACAATATTTGAATTTGACAACTGCAAATATTGTCACATTTTTTCAATGGGTAACTCGATAAAAAATTCATAAATAAAGCCTAACCGAAAAAGGTGATTTTAAAGAGACTTAATATTTTTTAAATATTTTTTTTTCGTATGTAACCAGATTAAGTTTCTATAGTGCCGTATCAAGAAAGAGACATTCTTTCCGAAAATGTAAAAAAATATATCTTTCCATTCAAAAAAAAAAGATTTTGTTGTCTGAGCAACGAAGTTTTTTACGGTAGGAAAAATTTAATATTGCCAACTTTCAGCAAAAAGTATGCCAAAAAACTTGCGTTAAAACTTTCTTTTAGTTATGAATATATTAGGAAATGGTTATGGATATATCAGGAAATATAGGTGCCTTTCCATACTTTTTACTAACTTCTCTATGGTGATTCACGCTAAATGTCACATCAAAGGTTTCCGACAAACCAGCCAACGGACTTGTAATTTGTTTGTTTTGCATAAACAGCTATGGTCGATCTGTTAAAGCATTTGGGATAATGTTATATTGCCACTTATACTAGAATGTAGCAACATATTTGATATTTTTAATGAAACACCCTGGATACTATCTCATTGGTAAAATCCCTATACAAATCCTAACAATCTTCCTCAGATAAGTACACTTGGGGAACCCAAATCACCACAACACATCTTTTTAAAGCACTGACGATTGTTTCACTAACAAAATTAGCGTCATCACATGATGCAAACGATCGTCAGGTCTTTAAAAAGATGTGTTTTGGTGATTTGTGTTCTTCAAGTGTACTTAGTTATCATCACAGCTTTCAATCTACACTTAGTGCTTCAACATACGTCTATATCTACTTTTCGCCGTTTTTTTTATATATATTCTTCCATTTTTCCAACAAATTATGACCTGCAAAAATACTTAGACGCTAAAATTCGGTGTAGAGTTAGGTGGTGATCTAATACAAAGTGGGTTGTAAATAACATTATTTTGGTTCCACTGTTGTACGAGCTGGGGTTTTTTTCGATATTATAAAGAAACTGTTTTTAAACTATTTTATCCGGAGAACAAATAGGTTTGTTACCTATGTTTGTAGAATCTTCTGAGCTTAGAGTTGAATAAATCGCATACTGGAATTTTGCCGCTTATTTAATTAATATCCTGTATATATTAACATATAACATTTTTAACTGACACCAAGTATGGATTCTAGGGGGCCTAGTCATGCTTATTTGAAGAAATTTGTTGAAAATCTGCAAGTCTTGATCACACCGTATGCGAATTTGTTCTGTGAAAACTGGCTAAAAATGGTCATTAAAATAATACCTTTTAACATAATAAGTCAATAATATCCATTTTGTTGCTTACGTGGCATTTAAGTTTCACGGGATAATAACCCTTTATTACTGTTTAGGGTTTGGAGAAACAATTCGTGTTTCTTTTCATTAATTTTGAAGTAATCAAAACTTAGTACTATTAATTTTTACGAATCTGATAACTTGCTTATGCACCATGTAATTATAAGTGAATTAACTATGCTCTTAGGAACAGCTAGTTTAGCTTTAGATATTATCAAATGGGTTATTTTGGCAATATTAATTATTTTTAGAAAGATTTAACAAACGTAAAAGTCGATAATATATTTCGTATATGCTCCCACTAAAATGTGTGACATTTTGCTGTTGTAATAAAATATTTGAAAGGCTTCAAATACGTGAGAACCAATACTTGTTTATGTAAGTAGACAATAAATGTATTTTAATGGCAAAACTTTATCAAACAATGGCAGGAGAAGACTTTAGAAATATTTTGATAGTTGTCAAAAGGGTGCATTGGAATATACAGCAACTTATATATTGTGTTGAAAAATTTAACATATAAAGTTCCGTAACTGTAACTCAACGGTTATTTTGTCATCAATTGAATATTCATTATGTTCACAGTCGAAGTATTATTTTATATTGGTTGCGTATGTCAAAATAAATAATAGGTCTGTCAAAAAAATACAATAAACTGGTAGAAGTTGCTCTGTATGCAATACTGAAAATGAAGAGCTAGTAAAACAATTAATTCCTGGTTGTCCAAGTCGATCAGTGAGATGGCATGTGGGAGCGTTAAAGTTATCAACCACGATTAACAGAATAATTTTGCACAGGATAAAATTCCATCCGTACAAAAAAGCAGTAGTTCAGACGTGATAAATAGTGCGGTACAAAGTTTTGTTGGAGTTTTTGAAAGTTAAAGAATAATCAACCAGATATAGCATAACATCTTTTCATGAGTAACGAAGCTCACTTCACTTTATATATATTTTTTTCTTTAACGTCGATCGATTTTCGCTACTATGGCCAATCACCGACGCCAGAGAGCACTCACTATCATGGAAATTTTTCCGAACCCCTGTCTTTCTGTAAGGAGGGTAAGGAGGCTTAACGTGCCCAACATCGCATGTAAACGTGACCGACGGCTTTACGCCCCCTCCGAAGGGCGGAACGTGCAGATATGCAACTTGCTCAAATACAATGCCACAACCTCGATTGATCTTAATTCTACAGTTTGTACTGAAAAAGTGAAAGGAGAGCCCTGGGATCGAACCCAGTACCCTTCGGTTCAGAGGCACAAGTTCCTCCCTCTGAACAACCGAGGCTCTTTCACTTTACATGGCATGACCAATAGACATATTTTTTACGCCTGTGCTACAAAAAACCCATGTACGATTTATTAAAGACATCCACCTTCTCCAAAAATGTTTGCTGTGCTGTATCATCATCGGGATTCATCAGACCGTATTTTCTGTTGTTGAAAGTGGTGATACTGTCCCAGTCGATTATTATCGGTATACAAATATGCTTCAGACATTTCTTATACCGCAATTCCAAGAAGAAGAAATAAATTGCCTTTTGCAACAAGACGATGCCACCTGTCATATTGCAACACAAAGGATGAAGTTCTTACATTTCCACACCCACTCATTTCTCAAAACAGTGATCTGGATTAGCCCGCCAAATCTCGGACTTCTTCGTTTGGCGTTACTGGAGGAGAGATCTAGAGGAGCCTAAATGAAATATACAAGAAATTACTATTACCCAGAATATGCTTGAAGAAGTAATTACAATGTCTTTCGTTTGAAAAAATTCACAGACAACGGAGACGGAATTTAACACACACATTATAAGAGAAGTAAAACTCGCATGTTATTTCTTTAAAATGTATTATATGTTTTTTCGTATGTTAAGTTTTAAATGTGTAATCGCTTATTAAAAACATTTTATTTTGGTCCTCACCGTATAATAAGACAAATTGGCAAAGCTTTGTGATTAAAATAAATATTCGGGACTGTATATATTTTGTATATATACATGTGTCCAGAAAGTAAACCGACAAACGAAAATAGCATATATACATATGTTTGCTAATGGAGCTAGAACTCTTTCAAGAAGGCGCTTCACCATCAAATAACTTAATAAGAAAACACTTGATAAGCACATTTATCTTAATATCGACTGTAAATTCTGTATTTCAAATTATTTCATAAGCGTCTCGTTTGGGAGGACCAACGAGTATTTTTAACCATTTTTTTAAATTTGGATCTTGCTCATTTTTGACGTCAGGTTTAAAACTTTGTATCAATAACAGATCAGTCAACACGAGAAGTATTATACATTTTTACAGCTTCTACTTTCTCACTTTTTAAAGCCAGCTTTTATTTCAAGCAATTAATTTGGTTATTATTGATAAATTTAGACTTCAAAGTTCACGGCGCGTACTAGCAAAAACAAATAAAATTCTGGACGCAGCAAGTACGTTATGGTAATGAATTTTCACAAAAAAGTTTTTAATAGCAAATATGTTTTTTTTTAAGAAAGCAGGCATCAAATTTGGTTACCAGTATAACCTATATAGTGAAAAATATGTGCCATGTTTCATTACAATAACTTTATTGTTTGAAAACGTACCAAAATTTCCGAAAGTAAACTTAAAGTGTTTCCGAAAAAAACCGTTTGATTTATTGCTGTTATTGTTTAGTTATTGCATTGTTCTAATTGTTGTTATAATTAATAACTAAATAAGTATAATAAGTATAGTTTCTATAATTATAGTTTGTTATTAATAATTTATTTACTCATTACATACTGAAAAAAACTCTGGACGCAGCAAGTGCGTTATGGTAGTGAATTTTCATAAAAATGTTTTTATTGCAATTATGTGTGTTTTCTTTTTAAGAAAGCAGGCATCAATTTTGGTTGCCAGTATAACCTATAGAGTAGAAACGATGTGTCATGTTTCATCAAAATGTACAAAAATTTCTAAAAGTAAACTTAAAGTGTTCCCGGAAAAACTCGTTGCTTGGTCAATCTTATAGGTTAATAGCAAATTGGGCTATTCAAATATGAAGCATTTATTAAAAATTCGCTACGATAACGCACTTTCTGCATCCAGAATTTCTTTTCCTACAAACATGCATTATATTTAGATGAAAAATGCAATAACATAAGGCGTGTTCGACTAAAAAAAGAAAGAAAATTGTATCGCCAACGACTTATGGGCCATCCTGTGATTGTAGTAATATTTTTTAAGATGTAGCTCAAGATATCCTATAATTAATGTATACAATTTTTTTTCATATCTTGTATAATAACGGATATATTGAGCTTTATTGACTTTTTACGCAAATTCGACAAAAATTTAATACCATTAAGCGATAAACTCTATAGCTAACACTACTGCCAAGCATCAGAGAAAAAGTCTATTTGAAATGAATTTTCTGGAAACATTAGTAAAATGAACGGCAATGACGGTTAAAACTAAGACTTCAGGGTTGGTAAAACGTTCTTCTTGAGACAGTTTCTTTCCATAGCTCGTATTAGATTCAAGTTCTTTGCCTAAATGTTGCCAATTTTGACGTTGTAAATCGCGACTTTGACGTTTTGAGGAAAACCCCAATCTATTTTTCTTTAAATGCCTGTAACTTTTTTGTGTTTTGACCTACAGAGCTAAATTAGGTAGGTAATTTACCTCTAGCAATATAAACCCGTGTATCGTATTTGTTTCACGTTCTTTGTCTAAACATTGCCAATTTTGACGTTTAAAATTGCAAGTTTGACGTTTTGAGGAAAACTCCATTTTTTTTCTTTAACTGACTGTAACTTTTTTATCTTTAAACTGAGAGATCTCAATTTTGGTACATGGTTCTCTCTTTATAATACAAACACGCGTTTATATCCGGATATATATATATTTTTTTCGAAAGAAAACACAACATTTTCCGGGAAAACCTCGGTCGATTTTTCTGGATAACAAACTCATCCAAGCTACTTGCAAAAGGAAGATATTCACCAAGTTTAGTCAAAATCGACCCATTCTTTTTTGACTTATGGGTGTGATATATATATATATATATATATATATCGAAAGTGACCCCGGATTTGTGTTCTAGGGGGCCTAATTAGCGCTCATTTGAAGGAATTGTTTCAAAATTCAAAAGTCAAGATCTCCCCATTAGTGAATTTTTTTAAAGAAAATTCACTAAAAGTACATTATTTTAAGAAAAAACTCCAAACTTTCAAATCTGACGTCAAAAATGTGAAAACGTCAAACAAAAAACAATAGGGTGAAAATACCCGTTGGTCCTCCAAAGGGCACGCTTATGGAAATGTTTAAAATGCAGATTTTACAGTCAACGATTAGATATATTAAGACACATTTGGGTGTCAAGTTTCACTTTATTAGGTGGTAGTAGTAATGGTGGGCAGACTAACGCCAGGCAAATAGGCCATATCGGGCCTTTATGCCAATCTGCGCACCCAGCAACCATGCCCTACCCTACTTCGGTTTTGTCACCAAACTACTCGACCTCAAATTAAAGGCCATGATAATCTTTCAGTGGACGGAACTTACCTGGTTCCTCTGTAGAGTTCTCGAACCAAAAAATTCCGTTCGAAGACTTCCAAAAGGCCCACATTCACACAACTATTGATATGACGTTTCTTCAGTCCTGGTGCATTTCTGGCAAATGGGATCCCTCTCGACACCTACCAATATAAGGTGCCTTCTGAGAGTACAGTGGCCTGTTGTGAACCCAAATATACGGCGATGCGCAGAACGACTCCTACCAAGAAGCCAGACAATCTTGTTTCTATCCGGCCTCTCCACGAAGTCCCTCGCCTGTCTGCAGCCACTAACCGACCTGCAGTGCTTCTCCATGGCCTCCTCAGTCCATCTATCTAGGGTGTCGGAGACTACTTTCCCATTTATGCCCATAGCAGGCTCCGCACCACAGAACAGCCGCCAGCAACCAGGCCTAGCGAGATTATTCGCCACTTCATTACCCGCCACGCCACAGTGTCCCGGAACTCACTTAAGTTGCACCTCATTTGTCCTGGCCAGTCCCGCAAAAGCGTCAGCGCACTTCTGAACAAGCATTGGCCTAATCTCGGGGGTGCAGATTGTCCGGAGGGCCGCCTGACTATCCGAGCAAATGTATACACATTCTTCAGGGCTCATCCTCACATCTTGTCGAGTAGCTACAGACAGAAAAGCGTATACGTCGTTTCGAGTGCCGTGGTATATGCGCCCAGAGTATAGCTCTTGCGCACCCCCAGCCTATCGATGTATCTTCCCACCCCGGGGAGTACTGCTCCACCAGCCGTGATCCGTCAGTTAAACCGACCAGGCTAGGAGACTGGAAACCAATCCTATTTTCCCTCCATTGATACTTACTTGCTGGGGATTCTGAGCGTCCATCTTGTTAGGTAGACGCGTTCTAAAGTCATTTGAAAAAACTTGATGTTGAAGCTTCGATAAAAGAGCTTTCTCTAGCTTCACTTAAAGCTTTTTCAGAGAAGATTTACCTTACATCTCCTTTAAATCATCTCTGCAATCTGCTGTTTTCGTTTGTCGGATTTACTTTCTGGGCACTGTATCTGTAAAAATATAAATTAAATGCTGTTTGTTGGTAGGCGCATCATTTGAGAACGGCTGGACCGATTTGGCTAATTTTATTTTTTAAATCTTTGCTAAAGCCCGAATAAGGTTTCCGGTAAAAAAGAAATTGGAAACATTGTCAAGAAAATGGGAAAAATTGAAAGTGCTTTTTTTCTCCGATGTATTTCGCCACGTGCTCAAATGCGGTTTGACATATTGAGATTTGGACAGGACAACGTCTGTCGGGTCAACTATTTTTTAAATAAAAATACGTTTCAAATAATGGGATAAAAAAAATTGAAAAAAATTACATTGACAGGAAATTTTGCACGAAAATTGGTAATTGGTGTCCGTCATATGAAGGCATATCGTTATTTTATGAAATTACAAATATATTTTCTTTGATAAGTAACTCCTATATATTACGAAAACTAAGCTTCACATGTTTCCGTGATCAGGAAATATCCAAACAATCTACCAGCGATTGATAGAGCAAATGCAATACCCGAGATATTGTTCCACATAAGTACCACGAATTAAAAAAAAATATTCAAAATATTGAAAAGTGCTCAGACAAAGTGCAATTGTTGTTTCAACTAAAGAAAGTATAGTTATCTATCACTTTGCAAATATTGTCTCTAATAGAAATTGAACACAAACACTTGCTCCGTGTTTTGGGAACAGATAGTACACATTTATGTTAGAATGGTTGGTTTAACACTTCAAAACAAATGAAAGGTTTCACCAAAAATGAGCAAAAACAATTAATCAATTAACACTTAAAACTGTCAATTTTTTTATGGAAAAACTACACACAATTAAATACAGATGTAGACCTATTGTTTGGCTTCAAAATTGCGTGTTTTTTTCCTCTGCAACCGGCTGCGCCTTTAACGGCATCGTCAGACACGAGAAAATTTAATTTGTTTATACGCACCCACGACAACCGAAAAGAAATCCGTTGGTACGTTAAGGCATTTCGATACAGAATTCTTTGAAAATGAAGCAATAGTAGTAGATTCTGTCTTTAAAATATCTAATTCATATATGCCCATATTTAACAAAAAACTACAATCAATTTATTATACCAGCGATAACAATAACAACAATCATAGTAGTAAATTGACTAATGACAGAAATTTTAGTAACATTTAAATTTAGTTACGAAACTACAACGTATGCTTTCGACGTCATCATTTCCTCTTACATTGATTATTATACCAGATCAAAATATTTTCAGTTGCATACTGAATGAAAATTACCGAAACTACATATATATTTTCTCAGATAGATCCAAAAGTCAGCATGGGTTGAAGGCAAAATTTTTCGAACGGCAGTTTACAGATGGAAGAATTCACAAACTACCAGAAAAGGCATTGATATAAACAGCAGAGATGTTTGCTATCGAAATGGAAATAGATTGGGCATTAGAAAAGTAACTTAGGAAGCTTCCCAGTAATAAATTATTCAGAAACAGCTTTTGCTGCATTAAAGAAATTTCACCATCATTGGAATAAAAGATTGGGTCGAATGAGACAAAGTTGTATAAATCTGGCAACTATCTATATAAAACTCATCTGGGTTGAAGGTCACAGCTATATATAAGGTAACGAAACAACTGACCAGTTAGCCAAAGAAGCACTATGACAACCAGTAGCAATAACTGAAAGTTCATTTACAAATTTTATACAACATGGCAAACATTAAATTGGAAAAATGAATAGGATAAATACATAAAAAAAATCAAACAACATGAACAACGAACCACGGAAGATTCAAATCTCACCTAAGTCGCATGCTATAGAACCAATACCATACTCTATGTAATTTCGATGTGATTTTGATCTGATTAGAGAATGTTCTACTCTCTACTGTTTATTGTTTATATGAAAACCAGCAAAACAGACTAATCCTGGCACCCACCACCCCCCTCCCCCGGCCTACTCTCCTTCCCTATTCAGCGCTCTCCCTTTCACGGGGAGTTGTCACGACCACGACTCGCATTTTCCGATAGGAAACCTGCAACCTTATCCTGTCTCCTTGTCAAGTTTTCTCTTCACGCCCGGGTCTCAGGTTAAACCTACTAAAGTAGCTCTTAAAATGCCCGTGTCTGGTCTGCAGCCTCACAGCACTAAGGCTCCAGCCCTTGCGGCCCGCCCTTAGTGTTTTTATCTACCGACACGTGGTTCTACCATTCATCTCTTCGTCCGAATGCCTCTGCCACTTAGGTTAGCGCCTGTACTTGTCCCTCGTTCGACACTGCTTGTAATCGGGATACGGACCCGTTCGTGACTTTCGGATGCCATTTTTCCATTTCGTTTGCTTATGAGATGCCTCCAGTCTAGTCGGTACCCCAACACAGATTTATTTGTGTTACATCATTTTATTGATGCTGTCGGCGGTTATTCCCTCCCGCCTGGTTACATCAGGTCTTCCTCGACCAGCACATCTGTTATTAGGGGCAATGTTTGCGGTTCCACCCTGATGTGTGGCGGTTTTTTCACTGGTGTATCCAACACAAGTAATTTCGCTATATGCACCTGGTAACCATCCTGTAGCTTCTAACCTTTGCTCTCCAGCACCATGTTGTTTTTGTGGGCCACCAAGCCTATTCTAACGGCGCCTCGATTTCTGGATCTGCTTGTGTATATCCACCGTACTTTCCGCTCCCTTCATTTCCGCATATATTTTTTCACTGCTACGTCGAGTGTTCCTTGTGTCCATACGCCGGTTTTTACTCAACATTTGTCAAGTCTTCCTATATTTGGTGCCGCTCCTATGCTTTCAGCTACAATCTGGACACGATGCCAGTACCGCGTTCAAGGTCGTTCTCTAGGCTCTCGTTATGCATACCAGTGACGCTCTTTGGGCTAATTAAAGATTTCCAGATACCCTAGTTACAAAATAATGAGTTTCATCTCTGCCTCACGTATAGCCCTGGGGGTCTTTAGGTCCACTCCCCAAGTATTTTTTTATAATTTGATTTGTATCTGGCATGCTCAGACTAGGCTCAAGTTGGACAGAGCTGACAGATCTTTTATCTTGACATCTGGATTGATGGTTGTGTCTTTCTTCTTAATGACTGGTTTGCTTTAAGTACGCGCTTCGTCGCCTCTCTTCGCAGCCCTATAGAGGATCTGCCTTTTCTAGAGCGCGCTGTTAAGTCTATGAGCCTGTGTACACCTATATTATCTCCCCATATCCACAATAAAGCCCTACAAGTTTCCTTCTTGATCATCCGTGAAAGCCTGAAAATCGATTTTTGCATATATCATGTAAGCTACGTTGCCATATAATCCGTCTTAAAACGATTCTTGTAGGCATTCTTTGCTGGTGTTCTTTGACGCTTCCAGAGGCGACGCTTCTATCATCCAGTAACTTAGCGACTGATCTTGCAAGGTTTCCCGGAGAACCGAATTCTGTCAACAATTTCCTGAGCTTGGAGTAGTGTGCCAAGTTGAAGGTAATTTTGATGCCCAAGCCGATCAGCAGGAAATGCTGCCCGGCCTCGTCTCCCTTCTTAACTTCATTAACTGACCTAGTAAGCGCCTTTGTTGTGTCACGTGTTTTGCAAAAGCCGTAGAGCTTGTCCATTTTTTAAGTGATACGATAGTCAGGTCGCTCAGAGCCTGTCCTACATATTTCCCGTTAAAACTGCTAAAGACAGATAGTTATTATTGCGACGACATGGCGGCATCTCCTTCAGATTGTGATAATCATTAAGTAGTTTGAGTTAGAAAACCACACTAAACCTGTCTCTTATTAGAGACAACGATAAATTGGGAAATGGTTTCTAGAGATTCCAAGTCGGCTACTATAGGTACATTTTCTGCAAGTCTAATTGTTCCCTTCATTAAAACGAAATTCTTGTTAACGAAAATTTGCTGTAACATATCACATCGACACCGAACTTTATTTTACTACTTAGACTATGTTGATCTAAGAATAAGATTGTCTACTTGTAAAGCCGTACATTGTGTATAAGTTTTCAAGTATATGTGTACCTACATATTCTAGTCTGATGTTTTCCAAACAAACTTTCCACTTGAACAGTCAACATAAGTTTTTCCGGTGAAGCTGATGTAAAACCTCTTTCCTTTCCAAGCCCTTCCCACTCAAAGCCGGTGATCTTTAAACGCGACAGTGTTGTCATATGTAACTAAGTTATAATCTCCAGAGAAATTAAAGCAGATGTAAGACTTTTTCGTCTAGAAAGTGATAAATCCACGAACAAACCTCAGAACCTTAGTTGCCAAACAATTAGTTCTTCGTGTGTAGGAAATGTATAAACTATATTTAAAATGTAAAAAAATGTATAAGAGGGAGAGAAGTGAAATAGCCCAATACGTAAAATCATCAAGCAATCAAATTTCGTGATGGACAATTTTTAGAACAATTCTTTCCTCTTGTTGTCTATTTATTTAAAAAGCCTGGACGCAGCAAGTGCGTTATAATAGTGAATTTTTTTAAACATGTATTAAATAGCAAATATGTGTTTTTTAAGAAAACAGATATCAAATTTGATTATCAGTATAACATATATAGTAGAAATAATGTACCATATTTCATCAAAATAACTTTATTGTCTGAAAATGTACAAAAATTTTTCGAAAATAAACTTAAAATG
The DNA here is from genome assembly GCA_964006375.1 of Tillus elongatus. Classification (NCBI taxonomy): domain Eukaryota; kingdom Metazoa; phylum Arthropoda; class Insecta; order Coleoptera; family Cleridae; genus Tillus; species Tillus elongatus. The sequence goes on along the minus strand of OZ023263.1, from coordinate 153,957,867 downwards.
TTCCCGAAAAAAACAGTTTCCTGGCCAACGAACCTTATAGGTTAATAGAAAATTGAGCTATTCAAATTTGAGGCATTCAATAAAAACTCACTACCATAACGCACTTGCTGAGTCCCGAATTTATTTTATTACAAACATTCATTATAATTTCGTGGTCGAAATTCCATACATTTAAGGTCGGCTCAGAACTGAAACTGATAGGGGGAATCCGTCTGCCTAATTACAAGAAATCATTGTATAATCTATTTCAACTGAGTATATTTTCCTGGTTAACGAACTTATCCAAGCCACTTGCAAAAGGAAGGTACTTACCAAATTTGATCAAAATCGGCTCATTATTTTTTGAGTTATCGGTGTGATACACACACACACACACACAAATATATATATATATATATATATATATATATATATATATATATATATATATATATATATATATATATATATATATATATATATATATATATATATATATATATATATATATATATATATATATATATATATATATATATATATATATATATATATATATATATATATATATATATATATATATATATATATATATATATATATATATATATATATATATATATATATAAACATATAAAAATTGAAACCGACCCCGGATATGTGTTCTCGGGGGCCTAATTAGTGCTAATTTGAAGGAACTTTTTCAAAATTCAAAAGTCGAGATCTCCTCATTAGCGATTTTTTTTAAAAAGAAAAATCACTAAAACATATGGTTTAAAAAGAATCTAACAAAAATACTAAAATGCGGCTAATGTGTAAACTTAAATGATAATTATTCTAATTGAAGTATTTGATTATTGTTTTTATAATAAATCAAACTGTGTACTCTGATATTATCTTGTTGTATTAATTATGTTTAGCTGTCAAAATTGAAAGTCCAATTTTGTTAAGTATTTTGTACATTAGTTATTGTAGGATCATTTTTGAATACCCCTTTTAGTGGCAATTAATAGCTGATTGCGCGAATCTCTACAATTTTGTGTTATCTATATGTACGTATATATATATATATATATATATATATATATATATATATATATATATATATATATATATATATATATATATATATATATATATATGATTTAGATTTAATTTATATGCGAGACAATGTACGTTCACACGCTGCACATTTGGTGTAAAATTGGTAACCTGAACTACAATAAGCTTGTGTGGACCATGCTGTAGTAACAACTTTATCCAGTCATGGCATGCCTTAAAGCACTAGTCTGTGGATAACTACAAATTTTAATCATGTAACGTTATCATCGGTTCTTTACTCGTGAGGCTAACTAAATCAATAGTGAACAACTTACTCACAATATGTATGTATTTATAAATAAATAGATAAATATATATATATATATATATATATATATATATATATATATATATATATATATATATATATATATATATATATATGATTTAGATTTGGGTTATATGCGAGACAATGTACGTTCACACGCTGCACATTTGGTGTAAAATTGGTAACCTCAACTGCAATACTATATATATATATATATATATATATATATATATATATATATATATATATATATATATATATATATATATATATATATATATATATATATATGTGTATTTATTTTTGTTTGTTTATTTGTTGTTAAAGTTGTTACTACAGCGTGGTCCGCGCTAGCGTAATGTAATTGAGGTTAGGAGATTGAAAAGGCCATGATAGAATGGCAGTCCTCATGCCACCAATTTTACACCAAGCATGTGGACGAACATTACCTCGCATATAAATTGAACCTAAATCAGCAACGTATACATACGATTCAGGAACAAGTACAAAACTCGTTTAGTGTAATTTCATTGGTTCACATTTCTTTTTAGACAAACTAGGTTCCTTCTATTGTGCAAAGCGGTTTTAGTCTATACCGTCATAGAATCTCTTTGGTAATTATCGAGTCTCGGACAGTAATTTGTCCTCTCTAACACTTCGCTTGCATGTCACACTGTCGATCTCCTACCATCAGGTCGCAACCCGAAAAATTTTTTGTCAGTGAGCAGAATATTGGATCATTGTGTCTTGCTGAAAGCAACATGCTATTTAGGTCATGCAATATGAGGTTTATGAGTGCTTCGGTGAGGTGCATGTACTTTATAACTAGCCGACAAAAATAAAGAGCTGCTTCATAGATACGATGTCTAATAATTGGATTCGAAACTACTCTATGTTTATTTTGAAGGTTTTTATACAATTCGCTTCCTGCTGTTGATGCAAAACGCTTGTGTTGAATAACAAGTCGGTCTTGGTTAGGTGTTATCTGTGTAGTAAGGTCTTCGTTTCGTTCGTCCCCATCGACATTGTCTTGGTTTCATCTCTATAATCGACGCATCTTCGTATACTCTTAATTTGACCTCTGCCTGGCGATTCAGTGATCCCCAACGCACGTAATATTTCACCGTGTGTTAAATGTCAACGTTACCTTGTTAAGTCTGGTCTCACATTCAACGTAGACACTAAGGTGACCAAATACGCTTAGAGATGGAGTTTACAAATGTATATTATCAAAGCGGTATTTTCTTCTCATCATGATTTAGTTTGGTAGTATACAGGGTGTTAATTCAGTATGTGGGTAAACTATAACAAATTAATCTTTGATTACTTTTATGAAAAAAGTTCATATAAGCATGGGTCGACAGCGGCTCTATTTTCCACATGTAGGGTGTTAAAATTTTAAAAAGGGTTTTTCTCTGAATGGTAATAGCTACTTACTTTAAATTTAGCACACAGTAATTTATTTTCAAAGACTACACTGTGCAAGTAATAAATCATTTTAAATCACACATAAGCGTGGGTACGTGTTTTTAAATTGGGAAGCTTTGTCGCTTAAGGCCAGCAAAAATACGTAAGATTGCCTCCTCATATATTTTGATACGATAAACGGTTTTTTAGATAATACCCTAGTTGGTTTTTAAGTGATATTTAAAAAAACAATTGCAGTAGGTGGCAATCAGCTTCTCAGTTTCAGTGTAATTATAAGGTCATTTTATTTGTAGTTTTCAGAAAGTATCCTGGTGACAATTTTTCTTCAAAACGGTTCAATTTACTTGGTGTAAAATGACACACATACATTTTTCTTATGGAATGGCTCATGGTATCTATCATAAAATATTTCTTCAATGTGCGGTGTCTAACATAAGAACTTTTTATAAGACTCCAGGCACGACTTTTCAAAGCATCCAGTTTTAATAGGTCTATGGTTTCCAGAGAAAAACCCCCAAATGTTGGTGGCCTATATTTCAAATTTTCGCTCACTAAGCTGTCCCTAAAGAGCAACGCTTTTAGGGGTACTACCGAGTTCCGCACGTGAGTTCTGTGGTGCCTGAGTCAAGTCTAGGGATGATATTCCTAGAATAATATGAAAACTAATACTCAAAATCATTTTGACACAGTCATTGCACCCAGTAGTTTGATAAGCCGGGAAAAGGGGACTGCAGACCACAAAACGATAGGACAGGAGACCTTTGAGGAAGGGAACCATTCTCTCCTGCAAAAAAAAATATTTGACGTTGTTGGTAATTTAAAGTTGATGAAAAAGGCAGCATATGGTATGTTAGTTGAGAGGTTTTGATTGATAAATTAAATTATTTAGAAGAACTACAAAGAAGATGGTTATGAAGATCAAAATTAAATCGTATGAAACTCTTAACAAAATATGTCATGTTATTAATTACAGGGGCTTGCTCAATTGCCCAGTTAAAGAAATATGCAGCGAACTAGCAACGTGCGGTATAATTGGTATGAAAATAACAACCTCAAAGCTGAATGGAGAACCAAAAAAAACTGGAAGTCATATTTTGACATTCAACAATACTAAGCTGCCAGGTTATGTAAGAGTTGTCCACGCTTACACTTAGTGTGACACATACACCCTCACCAAAACACTGCTTCAAATGCCAGAAATTTGATCACAGGTCTGTAAGATTTCCAGATGAATGTGGACACCCAATGCATGAGAGAACAAGGTTTATAATACACATCGAATGTGTTAACTAAGACTAAAGCGGTAGATCTAGAAATAGTCCCACCTTTAAACAGGAGCTGGTATAATTCAAGAGATAGCGAATACCAAGTGCTGAAACTAAGAAAGTTATAAATAAATAACAAAGAAGATACTACCTGTACGAATAAAATAGCAATGCGCTAATGTATATTCTAGTATAACTGAAAGTACAGTTTAAAGAAAATGCTCTAAATATAAATATAGCGCCCTAGACGACATATAACTACATGAATTTAGAAAGAATATGGTAATATTTTTAGAAACAGGTAATAGTTATTTGTGTTTCAATCATGCTATAATTTTTTTTTGGATATAAGTTACCGTTGTTAGTATTTTATACCCATCAGTTGTTTTGTGAAAGGTGTTTTCAAACTTTATGACATAAATCGTAAATTTTGACATCACTGGAAAGAGAAGCGAAGTTTACAGTGGAATTAGCATTAGTATTAGCATGCTCGCGGCGTCGCGCCGCTGATGCATGGCGTATCGCAGTCAGAGGACATCGCCTGCCTTTACTACCACCTTCGCTGATCCCATGTCAAATCGTAACAAATAGCCCTTGTTCTTCCTGAATTTTGTATCAGGGGTCACCGGAAGTAATACTGATGATCGCGGAGCATAACTTCTTTAAGAAAACAGTTTTTTTGTTATTTCGAAGTAGACAATCCTAAAAATGCCTTTTTTATCAAGCGGTTGACGAATATTTGAGTCTTTCTTTTTAAACGTGAATTAAAAAATTAAAATAAAAAACATTTGTAAAATCCTTATTAAAATATTTAATATTATATGCGACTAAAATATGTGATTAAATAATATTTCATTACTTAAGAAAAACACATTACGTGCGATACGTAAAACTGATGCGAAAAGAAAGTTACTGTGGCTACTTACAAAAATTACATTGCCTCAAAAAATCACTAAAATATAGGGTGGTGGCTACTTAAAAAAATTACTTTGCTTTAAAAAATTACTAAAATATAGGCTGGTGCAAAAGTAATGGCACACAAAACAGATTGTTGACATCAAAATATTACGATTTTACCAAAGTCACTTCAGCCCAAAAGTGGAAATTAAAAGAGATAATGCTAAATTGCGAAATTGAATTTTGGTTTTGCTTTATATTTAGAAAATATGTAGGGTATTGTCTTGAAAATTAACACGTCGCAGTTTTTCATGTCGGAAAAAGTAATTAATTTACATTTAGGTTCAATTGGCTAGACCGAACTGCTTACGGTACCTTCTGTGTTTTAAAAATACTCAGACGTATTATAAGAGTAGCTAGGACATTTTAATTACAAAATGCTATCTTGTATTTTCTTCACGAAAAAGGTATGCTTGTTGCAGGATGCTAAAATCAATAGTTTTTGAAATATTTACGATTCTCGATGTGGCTGCAACAAATTCTTCGCAATAGTTCTCATCAGTGGCGGATTTAGGCTTGCTGCCGCCCTATGCCCTGTCTGATGCGCCGCCCTTTCTGAATAACAAAATTCAATTCAATTTGATTCAATATTATTATTTAAACATAATTTTTATTTTATTGAAATATAATTACAAAACAATACAAATAAATATTTAATAAACTCTAACGAGATAAATAATAAGCATTTTTCCTAAATTATAATGTATTGCTCAATTTTTAAATCTCTTCTTTCTGGCTTTAGTCTGTGCAACTATGTCGTCATAATCAATTTCTTGAAGTAGTTGAGCTTCAGTAGACAGTGATTCCAAAGCATTAAGTCTATCTTGGCCCAAAGTTGCCCGAATCTTGTAATGACAAATTCTTGCCTCTAGATTTTTAAAACTAGTTGAAATTTGTAAATATAGTTTAACATTTTTGCAGATATTAAAAATATCATTTCTTTTTCGATTTAGATAAACATTTAATTTTTATTTTCTTTCGATCAATTTACATTTTTCGAAAAATTGGATATATAATAAATAGGATTTATTTTGAATAAAAAAAATATTTTTATAAACAAAAAATATTTTGAATTTCAAATGAATACCAGAAGTTAATTCATACATGTTAATCCACCATGTTTTTATTTACCACCGAAAACAAAATGAAAAATCAAGTAATTTTAAAAGCTTTACATATGTAAGAGTAATTTCACTAAATACACAAAAAGTAAAAAAGGATTTAGTATTTCTCAAAGAAGCTTATCAATTCGATTTTTTTTTAATAACATTAGTCGATAAAGACTATTATTGATTCATCAAAATATTAAAGATGCAACTACGAACTGAAAAGTAAATTAAAAAATGAATAATATTATATTCCATAGAAAATTTTCTGTAAATTCATAAAAAAATAATAACCAATTTTTAAAATAAATTTTCGTCACATTATTTTGGCTCTAAAATGTTGGCGTTTTGAAAAGTTTGCCGCCCTAGGCCTGGGCCTCACGGGCCTAGGCGTAAATCCATCACTGGTTCTCATATTATATTTTATTTATAGACGTCTGTCATAAATATATTGGTGTAATTAGTCGTGATCAGCTTTGGTACAAGATAAGCCAAAATATTTTGGGTATTAACTGTTGATGAATGAATGAATGAAATGAAGAAACGCGAGATATAGTTTGCTTTTATGCGAAAAAAAGAATCAACGAACGTAAGGAGTGCAGAATATATGCTGAAAAGCATTGAACCAGAGGACAACCGAATTACAAACTACTTAAAAATTTTCACGACAAACTGTAACTGGTTAGTTTTATCCAAAGTGAGATATTTTAGGCCTCCCAAAAATGTCGCTCCCGACCAAAAGTGGTTTTTAGTTCGTTTAGCAATTAATCTAGAAATTGTTCAAGAATGAGGGTAGCTGCAGATCTAAGTATCAGTTATGAGAATATTTTATGACGAAGGTCTTTATCCATATCTCTTAATACCCAAAGAGATTTTATTTTTAGCTGATCTTCCAGCAAAACTAGAATTTTGCGAATTCTTCAAAAATAAAAAGCCTGGACGCAACAAGTGCATTATGGTAGCGAGTTTTCGTAAAAATATTTTTAATTTCAAATATGTATTGTCTGCAAAAGGACATTTGGTTGGCAGTATAACCTATATACTAAAACAATGTACCACATTGTGCATTTTTCGTCGAAATATAATGCATGTTTGTAAGAAAAGAAATTCGGAACGCAGCCAGTGCGTTATGGTAGCGAATTTTCATTAAATGCTTCAAATTTGAATAGCTTCATTTGATATTAACCTATAAGGTTTGTTGGCCGGGAAACCAGTTTTCTTAGATTACATTTTAAGTATATTTCCAAAAAAAAATTTGACATTTTTAAACAATAATGTTATTTTTATGAAATATGGTACATTGTTTCGCCTATGCAGATTATACTGGTAAGCAAATTTGATGCCTCCTTTCCTTAAAACACATATTTGCTATTCAAAACATTTTAATGAAAATTCACTACCATAACGCACTTGCAGCGTCCAGACTGTTTTATTTTTGTTCAAATCACTTATCTTTATAATTATTGTAATAACTTATTAATAAGAATAACCTTTATCAAGACCTTTTGATAATCAATCAGAAACATGTTCAAATCGATTATTATCGATAAGATAAAATATCTTTCAAGTACTTGATCGTATATTCACAAGTCATAATTACTTGCCAAAATAACCTCATTGTGCTAGTCATCGCGAAATTGGTAGAAAAATGTAAAATAAATAATTAACCAAATCTGTACAATCTACAATACAAAGACCAGCTTAGATATTCTTTTAGTGAATTTTCTTAGAAAAAATTCACTTTTAGCGAGATCACGACTTTTGATTTTGAATTTTTTTTTCAAATGACCGCGAACTAGGACCCCTGGAACCTATATCCGGGCTCAATATATATATATATATATATATATATATATATATATATATATATATATATATTTGTGTGTGTGTGTGTGTGTGTGTGTGTGTGTGTGTGTATCACACTAATAGCTCAAAAAATAATGGGCAGATTTTGACAAAATGTGGCGTATACCTTCCTTTTATAAGTGGCTTGAGTAACTTCGTTAGCCAGGATAATCGAACCAGATTTTTCGCGAAAATTCTGGGTTTTCTTTTGAAAAAATGTTTATCTCCAAAAACAAAATAACTCTGGAGGCAGCAAGTGCGTTATGGAAGTGAATTTTCATAAAAATGTTTTCAATTACAAATATATCGCTCTAATGCGAGCAGGCATCAATTTTATTACCGGTATAACCTATATAGTAGGAACAATGTACCATATTTTATCTAAATAATTATTTGAAAATGTACAAAAATTTTCCGAAAATAAACTTTAAATGTTTCCGGGAAAACTGGTTTCCTAGCCAATGAACCTTAGGTTAATAGAAAATTGAGTTATTAAAATTTGAAACATTTAATGCAAATTCGCAACCAAAACGCCCTTGCTGCATTCATACAAAAATTTTCCGAAAATAAAGTTAAATGTTGGTTTCCTAACCAACAAAACTTATGATAATAGCAAATTCAGTTATTGAATTTTGACGGGTTTAATGAAAATATGCTACCAAAACGCACTTACTGCGTCCAGATTTTATTCTTAGAAACATGCATCATATTTCGATAAAAAATGCTAAAATGCAGTAACGAATTTGTTCTACGAAAATTAGCTAAAAAACAATTATAGACCGTTAAACCATAAACTTCACTAAACCTACAGCGAAAGCATCAACTTAACTCAACCGACAGCCAAAGCACCAGAGAAAGGGTCTATTTGAAATGAGTTTTCTATACATATTTTAGTAAAATGAAGGGCAATGACGGTTGAATCTGAAACTTAAGGGTTCGCAGAACACTCTTCTTGCAACATTTTCTTTTCACAATCCGTATTTGTTTCACGTTCTTTGCCTAAACATTGCCAATTTTGACGTTTTAAATTGCGAGTTTTACGTTGTGAGGAAAACTCCAAAATTTGTTTATTTAGCAACGCGTAACTTTCTTGTCCTTAAACTTAGAGACCTATATTTTGGTACATGGTTGAATCTCTATAATGCAAATACGCGTGCCAAATTCGGTTTCCCTCACTTTGTTATTTCCGGAGATATCATTTTTTTTAGAAAGAAAACACAACATTTTCCGGAAAAACCTTGTCCGATTTTCCTGGCTAACGAACATATCCAAGCCAAGGATATATTGGGCTTTAAAGATTTTTTACGAAAATTCGATAAAAATGATATATCATTCACCGATAACCTCTTTAGCCAACACTACTGCCAAAGTATCAGAGAAAGTGTCTATTTGAAGTGAATTTTCTGGTAATATTTTAATAAAATGAAGGACAATGAAGATTTAAATTAACAAAATAACTCTGGAGGCAGCAAGTGCGTTGTGGAAGTGAATTTTCATAAAAATGTTTTCAATTACAAATATATCGCTCTAATGCGAGCAGGCATCAATTTTATTACCGGTATAACCTATATAGTAGGAACAATGTACCATATTTTATCTAAATAATTATTTGAAAATGTACAAAAATTTTCCGAAAATAAACTTTAAATGTTTCCGGGAAAACTGGTTTCCTAGCCAATGAACCTTAGGTTAATAGAAAATTGAGTTATTAAAATTTGAAACATTTAATGCAAATTCGCAACCAAAACGCCCTTGCTGCATTCATACAAAAATTTTCCGAAAATAAAGTTAAATGTTGGTTTCCTAACCAACAAAACTTATGATAATAGCAAATTCAGTTATTGAATTTTGACGGGTTTAATGAAAATATGCTACCAAAACGCACTTACTGCGTCCAGATTTTATTCTTAGAAACATGCATCATATTTCGATAAAAAATGCTAAAATGCAGTAACGAATTTGTTCTACGAAAATTAGCTAAAAAACAATTATAGACCGTTAAACCATAAACTTCACTAAACCTACAGCGAAAGCATCAACTTAACTCAACCGACAGCCAAAGCACCAGAGAAAGGGTCTATTTGAAATGAGTTTTCTATACATATTTTAGTAAAATGAAGGGCAATGACGGTTGAATCTGAAACTTAAGGGTTCGCAGAACACTCTTCTTGCAACATTTTCTTTTCACAATCCGTATTTGTTTCACGTTCTTTGCCTAAACATTGCCAATTTTGACGTTTTAAATTGCGAGTTTTACGTTGTGAGGAAAACTCCAAAATTTGTTTATTTAGCAACGCGTAACTTTCTTGTCCTTAAACTTAGAGACCTATATTTTGGTACATGGTTGAATCTCTATAATGCAAATACGCGTGCCAAATTCGGTTTCCCTCACTTTGTTATTTCCGGAGATATCATTTTTTTTAGAAAGAAAACACAACATTTTCCGGAAAAACCTTGTCCGATTTTCCTGGCTAACGAACATATCCAAGCCAAGGATATATTGGGCTTTGAAGATTTTTTACGAAAATTCGATAAAAATGATATATCATTCACCGATAACCTCTTTAGCCAACACTGCTGCCAAAGTATCAGAGAAAGTGTCTATTTGAAGTGAATTTTCTGGTAATATTTTAATAAAATGAAGGACAATGAAGATTTAAATTAAGACCTCAGGCTTTGTAAAACGTTCTTCTTGAGACATTTTCCTTCCATAGCTCATATTATTTTCAGGTTCATTGCCTAAATATTACCAATTTTGATGTCTAAAATCGCGACTTTGACGTCTTGAGGAAAACCAAAATTTATTTTTCTTTAAATGCCTGTAACTTATTTGTCCTTTAACCTAAATTTTGATTAGGTGACTTACCTATAATGATATAAACTCGCGTACCAAATTTGGTTGCCTTTACTTTGTTAATTCCGGAAATAAATTTTTTTTCGAAAGAAAACACCAAATTTTCCGGGAAAACCTCAGCGGATTTTCCTGGATAACGAACTTATCCAAGCCACTTGCAAAAGGAAGGTACTCACCAAGTTTTATCAAAATCTGTCCATTATTTTTTTAGTTATAGGTGTGACACATCAATATATAAACATATATATATATATATATATATATATATATATATATATATATATATATATATATATATATATATATATATATATATATATATAAACATATAAAGTCTGAAACCGACCTCGGATTTGGGTTCCAGCGGCATAAATAGCGCTCATTTTAAGAATTTTTTTCAAAATTCAAAAGTCGGGAACTTATTTGTGATTTTTTTTTAAGAAAATTCACCAAATGCGACGGTAATTAAATTTGGTACGCAAGACATTAAAGGGAAACTATGTGCCAAAAATGAGGTTCCTATGTTACAGGAAAAACGTATTTGGTGCCAGATTATTTCTATGAAAATTCACTACGCACTTGCTACGTCCAGACTTTTTTAATATTACGTAGAGAGCAATTTATTGTATATACAAACCTAGACCTTGTTTATTTAGATAGGACGCCAAGAATTTGTTGAAAATTTGTAAAAATAAATATAATCGCCTTGGCATCCAGTATTAATTTCACGTACTTACCTTTAATACACAAAGAAACTAGAAAGAAAAACATTTTTAGCATAACTGACCAAACTTGCCTTTATGTTACAACAAACCCAAAACATCTGTTGTTAACCCTCACAATTGTTGTGGTTATGGTGATCGATTTCTTTTCTAATCATAAGTAAAAATATTTATTATATAATTCAAGATTTATCTGCGTTAGACCTATATACCTAAATGTAACTACGATTTGTCGGCCGTGTTCCTAAAGAGTAGGAGTAGTGTTTTTCGATTGCACTGTATGACTAATCACCGACGCCAGGAACCAGTGTCATATCACTCTCATTGAAATTTTGGGGAGCTCCTTACGTTCTGTGTAAAGGTAGGTGTATTTAAGGTGCCCAACATGGTATACGGGACTGACGATCTTATGCCCCCGAAGAGCGGAACCGGCAGACATTCAACTTTCTCAAATACAATTCGGCAACCTAGGTTGATGTTATTCTACAGTATAATATACTGAAAAATAAATTGAACTAATCTGAATCTTTTTAACTTTATTGCGTTGAGTAACGTCCGGGCGTGGTCCCATATTAATTGTTCTCTGTGATTGGTATTGTGGAGTAGATGGTCTAGATCTAGAACCATTGTTTCATTAGCCGCAAACTGTTTGTTTGTAATTAGTTTATTATTTTTATTCTCATTAGAATCTACGAATCTACAATTTTAAGCAAATATGTTGTCGCAGGGTGGAGTTTGCTTGCTATAACAGCAGCATTAAGCTAAAAACAACGCGATAATTACATTTAAGAGTGGAACCGCCTAGGATACTGCCTTAATAATGGCTACATAACTCCTTTAACTTATCAAGTTGTTGATGAAAAGTTAAAAAAAAGAAACCACGGCTGTTATTTTTTTTACTTGGAAGATTACACAGATTATACATATTATACTCTATAATAAACTTATGGAGTGTTTGCTATGTTATAATATCGAGAAAAAAAACTAGGGTGTCCCCCCTAACAATGAACAGCACGGGGATCTTGGAAACCATAAGAGATACAAGGTCGGTCAAATTAGAAAAAAAGTTGTGCACTGAGAAGGCCTCGTCAGCGGCGTTCGCAAAAGTCAATGATATTTTTAAGTTTTCTGGATGTTTGGAAAAAAGTGATTTCAATTTTTTTTTCTGAAGTTATTAGAAAAGTTACCGAAAAACAAAAAGCAGTTTGTCATTGAAGCTCTACAGGGTAGCGTTAACTCATTTGATTTCTGAGAATCCATCAACTTATTTATTTTAAATATTGTCCTGCATTTTTAAAGTTGTATTTCGAAGTTTTGTTGAATTTTAGCCCACAATTTTCTATTATGATTATCGATTTATGTTAATACGGCCCGACTTTTCGCCAAATTTCAACATATGAATTCAGGGGGATTCATTTTCTATTGGTAAACAATCTTAAAACACTACACATAATTTCAATCCATACCTATTGAAATGTTGAGAGAATGTAATTTGCACAAAGCAGGCATTGCTTACAAAAACCTTGGAAACCCGTTAACTGTCAGAATAACTTATCAATATTTATTGTTTTGACAGCAATAGTTTGACCATGGAGGGTGTTTCTTCTAACGAAGAAAAGTTTAGTAAGTTGTTACATCTTGTGCCAAAGAAATTCAATTAAAGCAGGACGTATGTATTTTACCCGGTATACTGCAAAACGGAACCTAAAAAGTCAATATTTAAACAAAACCTAAAGCAACATGGTCCCTTCAAAAAGTCAGTCAACAAACAGAAGACACCTGTTAACAGTAAACATTTAAATCATGTTGTCCTCTCGATTGTTGAGAATCCTGGAACTTCTACACGTACAATTGAAAAACTATTGTCACACCAAAATCCACAGTACACAGTATGTTATCGAAAGAGAAGTTCTATCGATACAAATTTCATATTTGTCAAGGACTTAAGCCTGGTGATGAAGACAGACGTAAAATATTTTGTGAGTGGTATACGAGGCAGTGCGACGCTGATGCCTAATTTCCAAGCAAAATTATCTGGACGGATGAAAGCACAGTAACTAACAATGGCATTTTTAACCAGACATTATTGGTCCTGAGAAAACCAATTTCTACTAAAGTATTCCAGGCATCAGTATCGGTTTGGATTTAACATGTGGGTTGAAATTTTTGGTGCGAACATAATAAGCCCCTTTATTTATAAAGAGAACCTCAACTCTGAACGTTATTTACATCTGCTTAGAAATAATGTTGAGAATCATTTAAAAGAACTACTCCTGGCAGGAAACTATAGTTGTTGGGTTCAACTCGACGGCGGCACTGCCCATAATTCAAGAGATGTAAATGCCTATTTATCTGAATAAGTCTAGGGGACCTAGTTTGTGCTCGTTTGAAGAAATCTCTTTAAAGTTCAAAAGTGGCGGTTTCCTCATTAACGATTTTTTTGTACGAAAATTAACTACAAATTATAAACTGTTAAACCATAAACTTAACTAAAACTGCCGCCAAAGAATCAGAGAAAGGGTCTATTTGAAATTAAATTTCTAGAAACATTTTAATAAAATGAAGGACAATGACGGTTGAACCTGAAACTTCAGGGTCTGCAAAACACTCTTCTTGCGACATTTTCTTTACAAAATCTGTATTTTTTTCAGGTACTTTGCCTAAATATTGCCAGTTTTGACGTTTCAGATATATATATATATATATATATATATATATATATATATATATATATATATATATATATATATATATATATACATATCCGTCTGATAACTCAATAACTCAAAAAATAATTAGCCGTTTTCAATGAAACTCGGCAAGTTTCTTTTCTTAATGGCTTGGATGAGTTCGTTAGCCAGGAAAATCTAACGGGGTTTTCCGGGAAAATTTTGAAGTTTCTTTCAAAAAAATTTTAAAGCTATTTTAATGAAATTTACTACATATGTTGTCTTGAGAGAGACCTGACTACGTACCAAAATTCTTTGTAAGTTTATAGAAAATTAAGTTATTCAAATTTTAAATTTTTTTCCAAAAAAATGTTTTCTCCAAAAATTACAAAACTATTTCAATGAAATTTGGGAGATATCTTTCCCTAGGAAAGACCTTAGTACATACTAAAATTAAACTTTCTAAGTTTATAGAAAACTGAGTTATTCAAATTTGAAGCATTTAATAAAAATTCACTACCATAACGCACTTGCTGCGTCCAGAGTTTTTTTTTTGACTTTAAACTTACAGATCTAAATTTTGGTACGTAGTTCTCGCTTTATAATGCAAATTCGCGTTCTAAATTTGGTTGCCCTCACTTTGTTATTTCGGGAGATATAAATTTTTCCAAAAGAAAACCTTAACTTTTCTGGGGAATATATATATATATATATATATATATATATATATATATATATATATATATATATATATATATATATATATATATATATTATAGGGTGATTTACGGTGACCACAGTTATAGGTTTATAGTTTTCTTTTATAACTTTATAAGAATCTTTACAATGTAATTTATAAAATCTTCCTAGCTTCGGCTGATGCTATATATTGTTGGCACCATGTCAATAAGTAAATTAGTGTGCCTATAACTATCTTGTCAATGCTATGCTGTTTATTAAGTTAGATGGGTTTTTTAATAGGGTCGACGCTCCCTTTAAAATTCTTGAATTTGAAAAATAAATATAAAACAAAATGATACCTAACCATCGCATTATTATTAGTTTTTCAATTTAATTAACACAATACGCTAAATTTGCATATAAATAAATTTATATCCAAAATTGCTAACACAGGAAATCAAAATTTCATATACTTCTATGTTTGGCCATACCAAACAAAATTTCTGCCCGCTTCCCATTCTTTCCATGTGATGGCTCAGCCGTTACCATAATATACACTACAGATGTGTTCCTTTAGTATACTTTCCTTACTTTGATCCATGCTAACATGCTCAGATTTTATTCAGAATAATGCCATTTATATTAGACCCAAAACGACACTATATACTTTATGGCTGTTTTTTTTTGGTTTTTTTTTTGTTTGAGTGCAGTCGAGATGGTAAAAACAAGTTGGAAAATTCCATCAACATAGCTCACTGAAGAAGTGTAGCAAAAACGCTATAAGCGCTCAGCGAAAGAAAAATGGCAAGTGTAAAACGTACGGAGTTCCTAGCAGTGCTATTGAGTTTCGTCTTAGCGATAATTTTCACAAAACTGGACACATCTTTGAATAAGGATTTTGGCTAAAATTATTGACGGGCGGAGGAGACCTAATGGCTCATAAATTTTTGCGACTTGTGAAAGGATTGAGCGCTTTGACACTTTTGTTACTTTAGGAACTTCATTGATATGATACGTGAGCACATCTAATGTGCATTGCCACTGTATACCCAAAGTTGTAATTTTTTGTCACCAAATTTCAGCACACTAACTGGGCTCACTATTTTGCAATTGCCTTAAAATAATGTCTTTATTTGACATCCATTTCCGTAGGTGAAAATAACCACTCCTTAGTATGCTTGATATTTCTTAACAGACAGTCATGGCTTCAGTTTCGATGTTAAATCCCGTAATAAGGTCATCTACATAAAAACCCCTCAGTATTGTTTGTGATGACATTGGAAATTGATCTTGGCATTCAAAGGCTAACTGTCTAATATCATTGCTAAATATGGAGCAGATGCTATTCCATAAATAAGTGTATTTAACGAATTAATGGAAACTGGATTAGTGGAATTGTCGCGCCAAACAATCCGCTGTAAATGGCGATCATGGGGGTGAACTGATATTTGCCTGTACATTTTTCCACATCTCCTCCGACAATAAAAGCGTGCTGTCTAAACCTTATTAGTATTGAAAAAATGTTATTGAGGATTGGTGGTCCAATGTGTTGTAAGTCATTCGGTGATACAGAAAATCAGAGGGGCTTGACCCATTAAACACAGTTATGATTTTGGTTGTGATGGAATTTTCTTGGGTAACAGCACGATGTGGAAGAAAATAGGCTACTTGCATCTCATTGCTATCAGAAAATAGCAACATGTGGTTCAAAGAAAAATATTCTTGCATAAAGTCGACGTAATGTTCTTTTAATGTATGATTTTTTCGAAACCTTCTTTCCTTTTGCATCAAACGTTTAACAATAGTTGGTTTTGATTGCCCCAGTTGAGTCGGGGAACTTTTGAAAGGTATTCTCACAACAAACCTACCCTTATCATTTCTCGAATGAGTATTTTTGAAAAATTCTTCACAGTATGAATCGTCTGGCGATAAATTAGGTGGATCCTTTACTTCTTTCAATTCCCAAAATTGCTTTAAACTATTTTGTTGTTCCTGCGTTTTGGATAAATCGCAAGAAGGTTTGGTACAATTTTGTACACCAGCTTGACCTACTACAATCCAGCCAAACTTGCTGTTTTGCAAAACAGGTTTGTTTTTCCCCAGAGATATTTTACCCCTACTTAATAGATTAAAAAAAAACAGCTCCAATAGTAATACGTATGAATCGCATTTGCTAATTAGGTTAACCTGATGGTTGTTCTCAGTGTCTAGATGTAACAAAGTGTTATGCTTTACTTTACACTTCTTACACGGCCCCTAAGTTACACGACTTTGCTTCATGATTAGTACAGAGACAATGTTTACATAGCTTGAATTTTTTTTATCTGATTATATCGTTGAGTAATAGGTAGTTGTAAAAAGTAATTGCAGTAATAAATGGAACGACCGTTACCAGCACAAACATTTCAAGATAATTTGTTTGTGTGTAGCGTCAAATGGTTTTTATTGTCTTTTGATGTTTTACTGAGTTGATTTGATTCCAGTGTTTCTAAAAAAAACTGCTTTATTCAGAAGAAACTGTCGCATATCTGGTATGTTAGGCACTTCGCTAATAATCTTATGTTTTTCCACTCACGAGCAGTAATTTTGTCTAGTTTCGAAGATATTCAATAAATAATAACTATCCCATTGTTTTACCAGTTCTTGTAAAATAGTCAAAGCCCTTAAGTGTTTAAATACATTATCGAGTAAACTATGCAAACCAGAAGCACTTTCTTTATGCATACATTCTAAATTAAATAAATATTTAATGTGATTGTGAACTAACCATCTCTGATCATTATAACGTTGACATAAAAGTTCCCAAGTAAGTTGATAATTTTTCGAAGAAAATTCTAAAGAGTGAATTATTTTTAAAGACTCTCCCTGTAGGGATACGCCTAGGTAGTGAAACTTCATGATATCACTTATAGATGTATTTGAATGAATTGAAGAAATGTGAGTGTCTTTAAATTCAAGTCATGTTTTCGTGTCTGAATTGAATTTTGGCAAGTCAATATTAGGCAATTTAATATTTGGCGTAATATTCTCAACATTGTTACTAATTTGACAATTATTTCAGCTATCTGTGCCCTGACTATTACTGCTTTGACTTTGTGGTTCCAATTTGTGTAAAATTAATTTAGCGGTACCCAACAGATTAGAATATTGTTCTAAAAATTCAGACCTCTCCTGATAATAATCGTCTAGTTTTTCGACATCACAAAGCCACTGTATTTCTGAATGGAAATCCTCAAACTTAGATAATATTGTTTCAAATTTATTTGTTCGATCTTTTAAATCAATAATAGTTTTTACGTTTATTAATACTTCATTATTAACGCTTCATCAATAGGCTTCATAAAGTTACTAAATTCTATCAGCTTGCCTTTTACAGCACCTCGTTGCCTAATTAGTTTGTCTATTTCAGCCATGGTAAATAAATCTGCACTGTTACTATTAAATTGAATAAATGGCAATTAATCAGTAAGTATAGCTATGTAAATTGAAGCTGGCTAATTGTGATCTAAAACGTATTTTGCGTTAAATTGATACACTGGACTTGATAAAAGTAAAAAAAAGAGCACTAAACAACCACTGTTAATAGTACTTAAATAATACAAATGCTTGCCAAAAGTAAATATAAATGTACCTAATATAAAAGCAATAGAGTTAATTAAATGTAATGCAAGTATTGCTATAGGAGTAATAAATGAACAGACTTCAGCAAATGCGCAATTAAATGTAATAGTGAATTGAATTGTAACCAGCTAATTGTTAAACAGAGACAATCTATAACTTTGTAAGAGACTTAAATGAAATGAAACTGAGAGTAAAATGGACAGCTAAATGTATAATAAGCCCTCACTTTTTTGGTTCGCATCCCTTAAAATTGTACCTGCTTGCAGCTTGGACCAGGATCCTGTTTATAGTTGACCGCTTGTCTGTTGGAATCGATGCCCGTCGTTGTGTCATGAACTTGAGAAGATGTGTGATTAGTGGATTCGACGACTGTAATAGAAACGAGGGGTCGAGACCACCCACTTATATGTGACACAGGCTGGTATAAACGTCTTGAACTGATTCTTTCTGCAGTGATCTTATTGTTAAAAGCATTTTGATTTATACTTCCGATTTTTAAATTAATCCTGCTCGAAGGACCAAATGTTTAAATCTTCAATTGAGTGGACTGTATTTTAAATAATTGATTACCATCGGATGACGGTTTCAACAATTATATTCACTGGTATTTACAAATATTTACAGAACTAACAGATACATGTCACAACTCACTACTGTTCGCAATTCAACTAAACTTGGATAATGTAAAAGATACACAAGGGCGCGTTCCCAAAGGGGGCAGCACTATCGAAACATACAATGGATTCAAATCTTAACAACGGCAACCAGAGGAGTGTTCCCTAGACAGAATTATTGGTTTCAACAGACCGCAGGTTGATTTGTTTTTTCAAAACTTGCGAAACATGCCACCAAGCGAAGATTGGAACCGGTGATGAGCACCGATAGGTACAATTGGAGAACCCAAATCACCACAATGCATATTTCAGAGACCTGACAATGATTTCACTAACAAAATATGATGAAGAATTTTTCATTCTCTGACTTTGTTAGTGAAACGATCGTCAGGTATCTGAAAGATGTGTTGTTGTGATTTGGGTTCTCCAAGTGTACTTACTATTGCGAAACATGTACGAAAAGTACAATTTCCCAAGTAGTTCAACATATAACATGGACGAGACCGCCATATCTACAGTGGCCAACAAAGTGCCCAAAGGCAAAAAATGCGTCTGAAAATTTGCAAGCGGGAAAAGGAGTTAGCTGGTTACTGCTGTATACTGTATTAACGCTGCTGGATTATATGGCCACCAACATTAATTACTTCCACATCGTCAATACGTGCGTGGAAGTATGGCATCGGCGACAAAAATTTCAACAGTTTTTGTTCGCTTAAACGTCGTAAAAAGTATCAGACCATATAGAAAACATAATTTGGGAACGAACATTTTTTTGTCTGTCGTTCTGTCAGTTTGTACGTCCATCTGCTTGTAGCCACGATAACTTTAGAATGAATTGACATATCGTTTTCAAATTTGGTATACAGTTAGCAACCGACGACCAAATGGTGAGGAACGTTTTTGGGTAAAATCTCTTTAGGTGGTAGGGGATGAGTGGGCGTGATCTGGTGAAAATTGACATTTTTACGTTAAAACTCGAGTAATAACGTTTTATGCTTTGTTTACTGGGAAACTTTTAATTTCATCAAACATCTGGTAATCTGTGCTGAAATTAAATGTTAATGTGGGGGTCGAATATCAGTGACGGAAATTTCGAATTTTTTCTTGCTAAATCGGCGTAAAAGTCTCAAAACATATAGAAAACTTGATTCTGGAATGAATTTTTTTTGCCTGTCTATCTATGTAGAAGGTGTTATTCAATTTTAAGCACTATTTTGCCTCGTAAAAGGATGAAAGAAGAGTTATATGCGGATGCACCTTGAGGAACATTACCACTTATTTCGGATTGGGGATTTATACATTTCGAAAAATTTGTGGATTAATCTAAAACAACCATTCGTCTCACAGAAGTCTTAATGTTGTCAACGATTGCCGTGAAAATTTTACTCATCTTTTATCGTGCCTTCCCATGCCGGCCACAAAATGCAACCATTGGACAAAGGCTGTTTTGGTCCTTTTAAAACTTTATACAGTCAAGCAACGGACAATTGGTTAGTTACTCATCCTGATAAAGCGACTATTCAAAAACGAGTAGCTGGATTACTTAGAATAGCGTATTATAAAGTTTACAATATCGACAAAGCAGTGCAGTCATTTGGAACAACAGAAATTTGGCCATAAAACCCCGAAGTATTTGGCAAAGAAGATTTTGTTCCTTCATTTGTAACCGACAGGCCTTATAATGCTGGGGAAGAATCTCCCCCCAGAAGATGATGAAGCTGCTGACATCCTTATCGACTTTGACAAAACAGCAGATGGGACTCAAAACGTAGAAATTGAGTTTGATGCCTTCACAGGATTGCCTGTAAATGCTGATGATCCAGAAAAAAACTGAGTATAATTCTATCGCCCCATACTGCTTCCGTGAACAATAATATGAATCAATTAGACATGCATTCAGGTATCAAAAATAATATGGAACGCGGACCTTTGTCAGCAGAAGACCGAAAAAATAATTAAGAAAACATTCCAAGTTCAAAAGATTTTATTACGCCAACTACTCCTTCGAAAGAAGATAGAGCCCCTATAAGACCAGTAGATCTGCGCCCAGTTCCAAAATGTGTTTAAAAAGAACAAATCAGAAAACGCCGGAATCTCAGAGGCATTAACGAGCACACCTGTGAAGAATGAACCGGAGCAAAGCAGCCTGAATCAACAAAAAAGGTTAAGAGAAAAATGGGTTCAGAAAACATTCCAAAGCTTGTAGCAGAGAAGAACAAGAAGAGAGAGCCAGTTTAAGCATCTCTCTTCACATCCACAATAAACCGACTATCAAAAAAATCAATGGCGAGCCAAAGCACAAGCTAGCAAGGTCACAAAAATCTACAGAAGAAACAGGCAATAAAGCCGAAAATATGTTCTGCCCCAGTGTGATGTATTATTTTTATTGATTCACCATCTGAGGACTGTAGTCAATGTTCCCAGTGTGAAAATTGGTGGCATGATAATTGTGCATCATATGAAGAAGGATATTTTATATGTGATCTGTGTTAATGTTATCTTGCGTACTCTTACAATCACCACTGCATACTCTTGTAAAAACGTTTTATACGAGTGCGCATTTGCACCAATTTAGAAAATTTACTTTGCAACATCTGTATTAATAATAAATTACCTTCAGTAATAATAAAATGTTCCCAAAGAAATCAAGGCCTCCAATGCGTTCCAAGATTTTTCTGTTTTCAGTATAATAAATGAAAAATACTAGAAACTTTACTAAGTGCGTACTCTTGTACGTCATTACCCTACAAAAAGTATCGAACTAATCGAAAAATGTGACATTTATATTACAAAATTAGTAGTATTAATAATTGCAGCATACCTCTCACACATATAGCGACAGTAATCATCACAGTTTAACGACAATGTCGCCTGGTCACTAAGACCTGACGATCGTATCGCTAACGAAGTATATAATGAACATTTTTTGCAGTAAATATTCATGGAAAAACATTTTCTAATGAATAACATGACTCCCAAAAAATGCATTAAAAAAGTGCGAACTACGATCACCTAGAACGCATATTATGTTTGAAATTAAGCTGAAATCAATATTAGCTGCTAAAATAGTTCTTAATGTAGGTTAGATGACAATTTTATCATTTGTCAGTAAATCCCATTAGGTACATGTTACTCTTAAGTAGTTTACAATATGATTTGTAATAAATGAAATTTCCACTTTCAACACTGTAAGGTCATTTTAATCTCGTAGTATATATATATATATATATATATATATATATATATATATATATATATATATATATATATATATATATATATATATATATATATATATATATATATATATATATATATATACATCGGAAAAATCTAGGGATATTTTTTCACAAATTTTCAGAATTTGTCAAAAACTTCTGATCATGTGAGAAAAAAGTTTAATACAAAGTATGACCTCCACGTTGAGTAATTACAGTTCTACGTCTATTGCTCATAAACAAAATGAGATTGTCATGGTCTCCTTGTAGTATAGGTGCCCACTCTGCTGTTAGAAGCTCCTGGAATGTAACCGCATTACGGATGTAGCCCATATGTGAAGAAATTCTTCGTTGAAGCATATCCAAGACATGCCCTATCAGATTCAGGTCCGGGAATTGTGCTGGCCATGGTAAAACTTCAATTCCCGCGTTATCCAACCAGTTTCTTACGATGCGCGCGATATGTGGGCGGACATTATGATGCATTAGGCGGAAGTTTTGACCAAGAGGGCCCGCAAATGGATGCACGATGGGTTTAAGAATGGTATCCAGATAGAGCTAAGCTGTTAGGAAGCGATTTGGAAAAACGAGTTTGGCTCTGCCACCAATAATTATTCCGCCCCACGCCATTATTGTACCACCTGTGTATGGATACACTTCCTGAATATGTTTTAAGCGTTCCGCATTTCCAGATCATCTTCACACCCTTACTCGACGAGAATCCGGATGGAAACAAACCTAGATTCGTCTGTGAATAAAACTGTAGCCCAGTTATCTGCAGTCCAATTCAGATAATTTTGACACCAGTCCAATCTTGCAGCGCGATTGCCTCTGGAAATAGGAAGTCTGAGTGGACGTCTACTAGATAGGTTTGCTTCGTGAAGATGATTTCTTACAGTACTTCGGCTAATGGTTACATTATGCGCCCTTTGCAGAGTCGTAACCAATTCAGGTGCCGCAATTGTAGGCTGCCTTCTGGCAGTTAAACATGAAAATCTATCCTGACCCACCGTCGTAGAGCGTCCTCGTTCTGGATGTTGCTCGGACAGACTGCCAGTTTTCCTAAAACGCCTCCATACACGACTTCTCACACCTTGAGAAACACCCATCCGCTCAGGTACTTCATTCTGCTGCGTGCCCGCTTGAAGAAGGCCTACCGCTCGTCTAAAGCCAAATGTCGCCGTTTCATGGTAAAACACAATATTTTAAATGCAGCTACTAAACAAAAACTGAAGAACGACTGAAGTCGAAACTAAATTCACCGGTACATATGAAAATTCTACTTTTATCATTTATCTGGTTTATCAATTTTGATATCATTTTAACTTTTTTTTAACAACAGATGGTTTTATATTGAGTGATTGATTAAATACATACATCGTGAGTGCAATTTGACCGATTCCAAAATAAATTTGTTCCCTTTTTTGTATTATATATATATATATATATATATATATATATATATATATATATATATATATATATATATATATATATATATATATATATATATATATATAAATAAAATGAATTTTTTACCCCATTTTAAGTGGCATCTTTAATATTATCACAAAATTTTCCCAGGTTTTTTGCACTGAATAATCAAACACCCCGCATTTACAATCAAATTTTCACATCTATAGTACTTCTCTAAAGGAATTTTTAATATCCGAAAACCGCGACTTCGCTTAAAAGCGAATGTTCTATATGTGTGTCGTGTGTGTGATTTGTTTCTTTAATGTCGGTCGACTACACCCAATCACCAACGCCAAGGAGCAGTTTCACCTCACTAACCTGAAATTTTTGCTGAACCCCTGTATTTCTGCAAGTAGGGTAAGGATCTTTAACGTGCCTAACATCGCATGAACACGAGACCGACAGCGTTACGCCAAGGGCGGAACGTGCAGACATTCAACTATTTCAAACACAAATCCACAACGTCAGTTGATACTAATCCTAGAGTATGTACTGAAAAAGTAAAAGGGGAACCCTGGGAATCGAAAGCAGTACCCCGGGGGTTAGAGGCACACGTTCTTACTACTGTACCATCGAGGCCCTGAATCTTTTATAAGAAAATTCGCTAACAGCAGTAATCCAATATTGTATTCGTTTTTGTGGTTTACAACACAGGCATACTTTATTGACACGAAATTACGCTATATAAAGATATGCCTGGTTTATATAGACCCAGTGTAAATAAGCTTTCTTTTATCATTTTAATATAATTGCCACAATAAACATTATATTGACTACTTAAGTTATTACCCAATAATACGAAATAGACTTATTTTATAATTATGTGTTATCTGGAATGTCGCAAAAGAAGTATTGTCTAAAGTAGGACATAGACATAGTACAAATTAACTGACGGGACAGAACGATTTATATGAATACTGGTATTTCTAGAGTTTTATGGATGTAATTTATCTAACAAATATACATATACATATACATACACACAAACACACACACGCATACACACACAGATATATATATATATATATATATATATATATATATATATATATATATATATATATATATATATATATATATATATATATATATAATATGTTTGTGATATGAATATTACTTATAGTTTTACAATCCGAATCGTTAAGGAGCGATATGCATATTTTATGACTTTATGACAACATATCAGTGGCGTCCATATTATATTTTTATCATAGATAATATTTTAATACATATGTATTTAAATGCAGATATACAGACTTCTTCCGCTTTCACGAGTGATTGTTTTCTTCTATGATCCCATAGAATGTACTGAGATGGGTTCAAATCAGTGGACGATTGAGGTGAAGGCACCACATGTCGTCCAATCCACCTACTGGGGAAAGAGTCATAAAACCAGTTGCTCTGAGCAGGGCCCTATCATGCAGACATCACATTCCCATCTAACAGTTAACGTGTTACTTTAAAAAATCAAGTATTCCGCTGCTGTTAAACGAGGTGGCAAAATGTGTGATTTAATGAGACTGTCATCTACTATTTTAGTCGATACATTTATGGAAAACCTCTGATAGAAGCTAGTTTATCTTACGGCATGAGAATTATTATCTGACCAAATGTGCGTAAATGTTTCCTTGTGAGTAGAAAGAACATAGCACAATGTGCGATTTTATTGACCATTCACTGGCAGAACTTCTCGCCGCGTAAAAGAACTTTGTCTAGTAAGGCTTGCACATGTACGTGATAATGATGTAAGCCCTTCTTCTGGATTTGTCTCGATATCTTGGATTTGCTGGTATTGAACTGAACTACTAGCCCTCTCGTGATGGTACCAGGATTTTTTTCACCAACTTTAGAACGTGACGCTCCAGTTGGAGCCCCTTTGCGTCTTCTCTATTTCGGCGAAGTTGGACCCTTGTAGCATACTATCGAAGATCACGCAAATTCCGCACACAGAAAGGAAAGGTTCACGTATTCAGAATTCGGCGCTCTAGAAACTGTTCTCTATACAGCCTTCTTGCTGTCACACTATTTTGGGGCGCTTATCGCCATAAATAAAAACGAATCGTTTTTTAATATTTGTAATGTGTTTCATTATTTTTAAACTATCGATCATTGAAAGAGCTTGTGTAATGGAAAATTTTCAGCGAGAATTGTCTTTAATGTATTCTTTCTAAATACGTAACTCTTTTATTCTGCTCGCCTGGAATCTAGTACTAGCATTAACAGAGTCCAAGAGGTTCTACAACGTACTGTGGCTTAAAAATTGCATTATGTCTGTTGGGGGCTATATATCAATACACCCTTGTATTAATCAAGTAACTCATAACAACGCGAACATTATTTACCACGAGTGAAAAAAATATGAAAGTATGGGGGTAAATTGATATCTAGTTACCCCAAAAGCTTTTCAGTAGACAAAACTGAAATGAGTTACTGCAGCACCAGCTGTGGTGCTGTCGTGTTTTATTGAAAAGAAGTTTGACAAAGAAAAGTTATATAGCGACAAAACTGTAAATTTTTGAAAATAGCACATGAGGAAGAACTAGATTTTGATCAAAACTGTCAGTTATTAAGTATTTATTTTTGATGGGGTTATCGCGGGCAAATAATTTTTGCTGATTTGATGGAAACGTTGGCTGATCGATGTCCTTTCTATGCTACTATTAACAACTGTGCTGCAAAATTTAAAAGATGGTGATAACATGTCAAAGATGAGCACCTATCT
This sequence comes from Tillus elongatus, assembly GCA_964006375.1. Classification (NCBI taxonomy): domain Eukaryota; kingdom Metazoa; phylum Arthropoda; class Insecta; order Coleoptera; family Cleridae; genus Tillus; species Tillus elongatus. The sequence continues at coordinate 153,931,341 of OZ023263.1, read as the reverse complement.
GAAAGACCAATTTATTTAACCATTCGGGAAAACATTGATTTTGTCCATGGAATAATCCTGAAAATCGACAAATTCGACTGAAACGGATAGCAGCAATATTGTAGATTTTATATGAACATGTGTTTCGCATTATTCGTCTCGACTTGAAAATAATAAAGCCCTCGGCAAAATGGATTCCGAAATGTTTAAACGCTGTTTTCAGCGCGCCTGTTTGATAATGTGAACGTAAATGTGCCATTGTTTTGAGGAAGATTCCTTAACCTTTTTGGGTCACCCTATAACTATAGATGACACATTCGTCAATTACTATGATCTAAAGACTAAAGCGCAGTCAAACAGGTGAATTCTGGTTCTCCACAACACAGAAAAATTCGTGTCTACAAGGGTTAAAGTTTAGGTTTTCTGGATTAAAGATAATGTTATTTTGCTAGATTTCTGTAGCAAGGTATAACTGTAACGGGAGCATACTGCAGTGAGGCGTTAACTTAAGTACGGGAGAAATTTGTCGAAAAACGCCTCGGAAACCTATCCAAAGCGGTGATTTTGTGCAAGACAATGGCCCTGCTCATAAAAGGTTGATTTTACTGCAAACAACTGATAAAATTGTTTTTTAAATGGTCGACTACCCACCCTATTCTTTGGATTAGAACCGTTTGCCTACTACTTATTCCCGAACCTCAAAAACATTTAATTAAACTTTGAATGTAGCGGCTTCTCCTCCAGACACCAAAATTTACTTCAGATTTCTCTGACTCCCGACGCGTTTTGACACTCCAAGAGGTCATCTTCAGGGGATAAATCTACAAACATAAACAAGACAGGTCTGTCAGAAAAACATTAATTTTTCCGGTAGGCAATTGTGCATGTCCGAGCACAATGATGACAAGGTGATCCCCACAGAAAAGTCAAAGGTCACAAGTCACACAGAAGAACACCGACCAACAGTCGAGTCAAAATCTAAAAAATCTAAAAACTACAGATACAGTAACAACAGTTAAAATGTTAAGTTAAACATGCAAACTACGTTAACAAAGCTAAAAGCATCAAGCAACTAAGAAGCACTGAAAGACACAAAACTGTCAAAGTATAATAACTGATATTTTTGAACACTAAAATAAACAAGTCTATTGTTGAGGCAAAAAAGCAAAGCCAATGAGTGAAACTGGCAGGTTAACTAACAGAGCAGGCAGGAAAAGTAAAGCAAGAAACCCAATGAGAACCATCAGGTCAAAGAAAACTGTGAAAAAGAAATGAGCCATACTCACTTGAACAATTCTCAAAAAATTAAACTCGAAACTATACATGAAGGTTTTAACAGGTCACAACTTCATCCATTGTGCCAGGGGCCGTGCAACACTACATCTGCATAATGCCAGAAAATTGTCTTCAAGAATAAAAATCAATGCAAAAAAAGATCGGCGATTTTTTAACAGACATGATGAAGGGCGGCCCTTATGTGAACTTAAAAAGGGGCAGGGTGCACCGGCGCAGGTGCGAAAGAAGTGTCAGAAGCGAAATGTCAATGACAAAAGAGCAAGGAATGGTAGGGGAGCCATAGAGCAGCCATCTTCAAAACAATGTTCATGGTCATGTAGAAAAACCATAGAGTTCAGCAGCACTAATTACACCAATTGGTTATAGAATAAAGGAAAGTTTGTTAAATCCGTGTTGGACAAGTTCAAAACTTCACTGGTTTGATACTTGGAATGTTTTAAAATCTCAATTTCTTCTAAGACGAATTGTTCTACGCCAAAGCTTGAAGGGTGCAAGATTCTAGCATCTGTATTTTTGTTGAAGCTGTGGCTACTCTCCCTCAAATGGCAACCAAATACTGATGTGTCATTGTGGAGCTGGTTTCTGCGTTTAATTATGGTAATCCCAGACGGTGTGACTTCAGAAATGAAATCAAAAACATTTGAAAAGTAAACCATTTTCAAAACAGAAAGAAGATAAAGACTTTTTTAAATGGTTTATGAACCTTGTGCTTCATGTGTAAGTCTTAAGAAGATTATGTAGCAAGTATAAAAAATTTTGTTTTGCAAAATTATTGCGTTTTATATTGTAGGTCAACTAGTTTTTCATACCTCCTCGTATTTATGTAATTTTTTACAAAAACAACTGGAAATCTTTTTAATACCCTGCCTGCATTTTCTTACTTGGTACGCCCCTGACCCTATATTTATCAAGTACTATTTCCACAAGAATTACAATTCAAAACTATATTGTTTATATAAAAGTAAAGAATTGTAAATCATAATTACATCCATTTATTCTCGCTGTTATTACGGTTTAATTTAATCGGCATTATAAATTCCTGATACCTATAACCTTGGAAATTTAAAGCAAAACCAGCAACAGACGTATTTAGCTATTTCCCTCGTCTGCTGGAGTAGGTACTCGAATGTTATTATCATATCGGAGCAGGTTGCATACTTCCAAAGCATTCGTTGGTTATCTTGTCTTCATTATAATTATTAGCAGTATGCGATAGAAAGTGTCCCAGGTCAGACGTTTTGTGAACCGTGACATAAATTTGTGATTGGTGACTCTGCGCGAGCGGTTTTCGGCAGAGATATTTGTTTCAGTGTGTTAATAATTTGTGTCTTGTGTTGTTATCTGTGACATCATTGTACATTGTTTGTGTATATAAGCGAACAGCCATTCATTACAGCGGCGAAGGTCAGTAATTATCTTTGATTTTAGTTATCTTAGTTGTAATTTTCTTCAGTGAGAGTCTAGACCTTGCAACATTCACCTTGCCTGCATCTTATTAGCGTACGCCAATATTGTTAGTTTGGTAAATAATCTGATAAGGTGATAAAAAAGGTGATAGGTTTTTATTGTGTTATTTCTCAGCCGTATCTCTCTAATAATTAGATGTATTTATTTAAACCTACTTTCGCAAACAAGCAGTTACCACTTCTGAAAGGCTGGACGCAACAAGTGTGTTATTGGCATCCAATTTTTACAAACCTTTGTTGTTTTTTTTTTTTTCATAAAGTTTAACTTAAAAAAAGTCTGGAAGCAACAAGTGCGTTATGGTAGTCAATTTTCATAAAAATATTTTTAATTGGAAATCAGTCTTTTTTTAACGACAGGCATCAAATTTGGTATAACCTATATATTAGAACAAATGTAAAATATTTTATCGAAATAACAATATTCTTTGAAAAAGTACAACAATTTTCTTGGCCAACGAACCTCTGCAAGTTATTTACACACTTGCCAATATATAATTAGTCACAAGAAAGTTTTTGACAAAAAAAAAAGTTGCATGAAAATTTGCCAACTATTTATTTCAGGGACTTCGCCATTTTCTTCTGAACATTAAATTGCCCACACTACAAAAAAATCTTACTAAAAATGATTGCTCCGGCAACACTTGAAAAATGACAACCTTTTTTGCACAAGATTTGCTGAAAAATTCATAATATTTAAATTGTATACCTAATCTGTAATTAAAATTTAAAATTTGAACCAGTGGAAGTAAAGAAAAACATAAACGGAAAAAGATTAATATTTTCATGATACAAGCTGTCCGAAATAAGAAGGTTATTTGCCACTTTGAGGTTTTATTTGGTAAAGTTGGTACATATCACAATTTTTGATATGTGCCTAAAACGTAAAAAGTTCCAAATAATTGAAATAACTCAAAATCATGAGCGATTTCAATTTTATTCTCTAACACATGTATTATAATTCGAGGAAGAATGTAAAATGCAGTAATATATGGGTGTTTTATTAAAAAAATAAACCTTGTATTACCAGTGACTTATGTGCCAGCCTGTAAGTGTCAACATAAATTTATAAGTTGAAGCTGAAGATACCCTGTAATTAACCTATATGATTTTTTCTCGTACCTGAGCTTTACCGTAGAAATGAGCCACCCTGTGTATATGTAAATAGATAAAAAAAGCTGACCCCAATATGGGTTCTAGGAGGTCTGCTAGTTCGCGTTCATGTGAAAAAATCTTATCACAATTCAAAAGTCGTGGTCTACTCCATAACGATTTTGTTCCACCAAAAATTCGCTACAATTTATAGCCTATAAGATCATAACAATTTTCAAAGTATTTTTTCTTGTATTTCTGGACCTGTTTGCACCAAGAAAACTTAATCTTCGTCTGTAATATACAGTAGATTTTGTTATCCACAAAAATTGTTTTGTGTTTTCTCACCAATGACACCCAATTTTTTCACTTTGAATGCTTATAACTTTTGTTTTCAACTTAGATATGTAAATTTTGGTGCATTGGATAATTTTTATGATATAAACCTGGGTTGGCTAACTTTATTATTTCCGGAGATATAAAACTTTTCCAAAAAGAAAATAGCCTGGACGCAGCAAGTGCGTTATGATAGCGAATTTTCTTTAAAAGGTTTTTAATAGCAAATGTCTTTCTTTGATGGAACTTGGTTGCCTATATAGTAGAAACAATTTACCATATCTCTTCGAAATAACTTTATTGTTTGAAAATATATAAACATTTTTCAAAAGTCTGGATGCAACAAGTGTGTTATGGAAGTGAATTTCCATAAAAAAAATTTAATAGCAAATCGAGCAGGCATCAATCTGATTACCGGTATATTCGCTACCAAAACGCACTTACTGCGTTCAGATTTTTTTCTTACAAACGCATCATATTTCGATAAAAAATGCAAAAATGCATTAACGAATTTGTTCTACGAAAATTAGCTAAAAATTATAGACCGTTAAACCATAAACTTCACTAAACCTACAGCGAAAGCATCAAGTTAACTAAACCGACAGCCAAAGTATCAGATAAAGGGTCCATTTGAAATGAATTTTCTGCAAATATTTTAGTAGCATGAAGGTCGGATATTTATATATATATATATATATATATATATATATATATATATATATATATATATATATATATATATATATAAACAGATCTCATTAGCGAATTAAAAAAAATCGCTAAAAACCAAAACTTTTCCAGAAAAACTCGTCCGATTTTTCTGGCCTACAAACTGATCCCTTACAAGCACTTGCCAAAGCAAGGTAATCGCTAAATTTAATCAAAGTCGGCCCCTTATATATATATATATATATATATATATATATATATATATATATATATATATATATATATATATATATATATATATAAACATATAGAAACTGAAACTGACCCCGCATATTTGTTCTGAGGGCCTAGTTCGCGCTCATTTGAAGAATTTTTTTCGTTATTTAAAGGTCGCGATCTCTTTATTAGTGAATGTACTAGGGTGTAATTCTAATGACTTATATGCAATAATTTGAGTCAAGTAAAGAACAATAACTGCTAAAACCGCAATTGACGCCTTGCAAAACACACCTTCTACACTATTTTCTCTATATAATCCGCATTGGTTTAGGAATCATTGTTTGAAAATCACAAATTTTGACGTTTCAATCGCCACTTTTACATTTTTGGAAGAAAAACCACAAAATGTAAAGATGTTTTTTGCGCTATTTTTTGGTACTTTTGCACAAAAACCACCAATGTCCAGTTTCTTCACAAAGCTCTATTGAATATTTAACCGTTAGTTAATCAAGGCTTTAGACGACCAATCACATACTCGATTAGGTTTGTTGCCGGGACACCTAAATATTTGAAAGCTGTGATTGGCTAACCTCACGTTCAATTCACTAAGTAAATATTGAAACCTGTTATGTGCACTGATAAGTACACTTGGAGAACCGAAATCACCATAACACATCTTGTTAAAGATCTAATGATCGTTTCACTAACAAAGTATGCATGATCAGAAGATGAAAAATTCTAACTAATTTCTACTACCAAACCGTTTATTTACATTGATTCTTAGGTAAAGAAACGATACCGAGAGGGAGATTTAAATCGCAGGCACATTTTCTGTGTATTGTATCTTTATTGCCGGACGAGGTTATTGAACTTCTTGTATAACCGTTATTATTATTACACCAAGAGAACCACAGAGACTAGATTTCGTGAATATTTTGCACATTTGAGATACGGTGGTATAGACTAGTCGTGCGTGGCACAACATATCTGGGATAATTACCACCACATTCATAAGGATAATCTGAACCTTATCAAAAATCATAGACAGAAAGCGATGCTTGATGCGTATAAAAGTATAGAAATGTTTCTAGAGTAATAAAAAAAGTTCCTCAAATAGAGCTGCGCCACTGATCTCAAGCCCTCTCTTTTTGCTATGTCTTTGAATCAGATAAACTTTACGAAACCTTTCAGGTAAAGTAATAGAGGAAGTTCAATAACCTCGTCCGGCAATAAAGATACAATGCACAGAAAATGTACCTGCGATTTAAATCTCCCTCTCGGTAACGTTCCTTCACCTAAGAATCAATATAAACACATGGTAGTAGAAATTAGTTCGAATTTTTCATCCTCTGATGATGATAACTTTGTTAGTAAAACGATTGTTAGGTCTTTAAAAAGAGGTGTTGTGGTGATTTTGGTTCTCCAAGTGTACTCACGTTAATTTTTTTATCTAGCTTTGTTAAACTGAGCATGAATCTTTGTATGCTTTAATGTTTTGTTTACCATACATTTTATTTTGGGCTTGTGCCCTCCTTGACTTTCAGTAAAATTATTTTTTTTAAATGCATATAACTTTTTTCTTTTTAACTTAAAGATATGAATTTTGGCATATAGTATACGCTGTTAAAGAGAAACTTTCGTACTAAATTTGGTTTCAACCACCTTGTTATTCTTATAAATATAAAAGTTTCCCGAATAAACCCGAAAGTTTCCCAGAAAATCTTGTCTGATTGTCCTGGCTAACGAACTTATCCAAGTTGTTTACTAAAAGAGCTCTCTAGCAATTGCAAACGCAAGAAATAAATATGTATGTTATTATGCGTAATGTTCCTGGCTACCAGGATAGTAGATACATTGGCTACACCAATGTGTCGTCAAATTCATGGTCACTTATGCATCTATAGTATTGTGGCCAAAAACGGCACAAGCCTTAACACAAATCAAATTGCAAAATATGCAGAGGCTACTATGCCTTGGAATAACGCAAGCTTATGACGTCATGCCCTCCAGCTGCAACAGAAGCAATGCTGAATCTTGTTTCACTGCACACAGTACTAAGCATTAAGTGCCTCAGGATTATATCAAGCGGACAAATTCAGCCCAAGAGACTTCGTTGTCCACTTTAAAATGCTGGAAATTACCCCACTGGAAGTGAAGATGGAGTGGAGTGGAAATTACTCCACTCGCTAAATCAACAGACCAAATGCCACTACGAAAAACTTCCACCACCTGCCAAGCAGAAACGCTTGTTATAAACGTCTGTGCACAGGAGTGAATACAGAGGACTCCGAAAGAGATAGATCTAGATCCTGTCAAAGAGTCAGGCAGTACTAAAGACACTGAAATCTTTTAGAACCGAGTATAAACTGACTTGGAACTGCAAAAAATCCTTGAAGCAACTGGCTACGAACAACAAAGTACCTTTGACGTGGGTACTAGGGCATCAAGCCATTTAAGAAAAAGACAAAGCATATAGCCTGGCAAAAAAAGGTAGCAATAACACCATTGTCCAGTGTCATATTGGGGACTAACAAAAAACCACGTAAGAAATGAACTTGATACTTGGGAGAAAAACCAAATGCTGTCATGCTGGATGAAAACGCCAGGCTTATGGCACGTAAAACGGTTCATCACCATATCAACAGAGAAGTCTGAACTGTTTCTTGGATTGAACAGGAACGGCTTAAGAATAAACACAGGACTTTTGAGACTACGCTTCCCAGTTAGGTATAGGATAATGAAGATGGGCAATACGGACGGTGAAAACTGCAGATATTACACTGAAACAACACTTGCTCTGCGACTGAATGGCAAAGTTTTGCAAAAGGCTTAAATACATTGGAGAGGTGACCCTAACACCCTAATAAATAGCTAAAATAGCCCCCAAGAAGATAGTAGACTACATAAAAAGGCTGAACTTCTTGGGCAACTATTAGAAAAAAAGTTATGCACAAAGACCCATGGGGCTCGCAGCGTTGCGAGGCCAAAGGCCTATACGACTCGTGAAACAATACAATCTATGCCTCATAGGCAACACATTTTTGTCAACTGTTGTGGTGTAGCGACTGATGGAAATTGCAGTGGCTATACGTTCACAGATTCTGTAACAGTTCTGAATAAACGTGTTTTTTTATCGATTTTGCTATACAATTATCTTGCTTACAAACTTATAATAGACAAGATTATATTATTGAAGTGTAAGCAGATCACTGATATGAAGGGTATCTCTAAAATGTCTTTACAAAATTATACCACATATACCTAAAGCCAAAATAAACCGATTTAGGTAAAGTTACGTTAGTGTAAAGCTGCTTAGTTTGAGCGCTATGCGATCGTCAGGCCAAAATTTTTTAATAGTTTTTTTTGTTGGTATATTGCTCTGATGTTATGAAACAAAAAAAAAACATTTTAAAATTATAATTAATACCAAGGGATGGGCGTAAAACTTGAGTTTTTTAGAAAAAAAAAGGGTTTAGGTAAAATTTATTGCAAAAAATTGTACCCTCGATAAAAGTTGATTACTCTCATGGGTGTTTCAGAATTTGTATTGTAATAATTGGCAATAGTTTTAAAGAAAAATTAAGCTGCTAAAAGACGAATACAAATCAATAAAAATGTGATCAAATCTGATTAAAGTTACAAAGATTTAGGCGACAAAAAAATTAAAATATACCCTTTGCATATACCAATACGTCTGAGATCATTTGCTGAATATTGAATACGTTGCTACATGCTATTGTTTTTGGTTATCTGCAGGTGTCATGTCAACCATACATTACGGATGTTTACATAGAAAATAAACCAATGGGTTAGCAATTCACTAGTGCACCATTAACTTTACCTGCCCATTTTATTGAGTACGGCTGACCTAAGTGGTTTAGAACATTTAATAAAAATGTGAAGGAGTTCCATCGTGCATAAACCACATATCTTACCGAAATTTTAGGGTTAATTAAAGACTCAATAAAAAGGCTTATTTTCCAGGCAATAATATTTTATTAGTTCCCTACGCGTTTCGGCCAGCTAAGTATCCATCTCCAGGGAAAAATACGTTACCCCTGAAGATGGCTAAATAGTTGGCCTAAACGCGTAGGAAACCAAAAAAAAATGTTCATAGAAAACGTTTGTTTTTGATTATGTTCTGCTCTACATAACCGTGTTGACTACCTTATTATTATTTCTCGAGAAATACGCTTCATCGGTAAACAAAATATTGTTGTCAAAGTTTTAATCTTTTTCTTGTCTCCTATTAACAAATAAACAAAAATCCACGCACATTTCAATATCATGGGGTAAGATATCTTGAATTGCTATGGTATAATATGGATAAAGCAACTGTTTTTGAACTCTTTTTATTAGTCACTAGCTTCTTTAAGACATTAATCATTGCTTCGGTCTCTGAAACCGATAATTATCAAGCGCCGTAATTTTAGTTTTTTTTTTTAGCAGAAATAATACTCTCCTGCAATGATTATTCAGAAACTATTAATAAAGAACATATTTCAGTGGAAAAAATATATTCAACCTTAGATATACATACATTCACATACATAAACACGTCACATTTCTAAAAATAATTTGAACGAACTTACAAAAATTATATGCAATGAAACACTCTATAAACTCGTTTCTGTCATAACCTTAACAACAACATGCTACATTTAGTTTTGTTGTACACCAGGTTCTAAAATAATTTGTTCAGATTTCACCCAAAACCAATACGAACCGTTCGATTGTCGGGTGCGAACTGTATACCAAATTTGAAGACGATATCTCAGTTGGTTCGAAAGTTATCGTCCCCACTAACAAACAGACGCACAGACCGTCAGACAGACAGACCGTCAGACTGACAGACCTACCAAAGATATGTTTTCTATATTATGTATAGAGACTTTATCCGCCGTTTTGGCAAACAAAATCGCATTTCTGTCGCCGTTGTGAAGATAAATATTGGTAATTTCAATTCGTGCTTTGTGAAAAATTTCGCGTGAATTTTTGCAGAGGAAAATTTTTTTTTTTTCAAGTGACATAATATTCAAATATAGGTAAAAAATTATAAAAATTCGCTATCAATACGCAGTTGGTGTGTCCGAAGTTTTATATCCCTTTGTCTCTAAAATATAAAGTATAAAATATGTGTGTGTGTGTAAACACTAATAAGAATATCTTGGGAATCCACTTAAAAAACCGCAATTGTATATGCTTGTGAAACAACAGTAAGATAATTAGTATGTCGGTGATAAATTAGGTTTTTCCAAAGTTTAAAAATAATAAAGTATGCACATTTCTTTTTAACCGTATATATTTATCTTATTTTTTAAATTGAACTGCACATTATCCTAATTCATTTTGTTTTTCTTAATATTGGTTTATTTCCGCGACTAACGCCAATCATCGACATCAGGGAGCAGCTTCACTTCACTATCCCATAAATTCTGCCGAACCCCTGCCTTCTTGTAGGGAAAGTAAAGATTCTTAACGTGCCCAACATCGTATGGTACACTGGAGCAACGCATTTATGCTCACTCTAAAGGCAGGAACGTGCAGATATATTTTTCTCAAACACAATACCACCTGTTGATGTTAATTTTTACAGTATGTACTGAAAAAGTGAAATGATTCCCGTTTGGGAGTCGAACTTAGAACCCTTGTGTTCAGAGTCATATAATCCATAGGTACATAATATTATAATATGTTAGCTGGAAACTGTTAGTTTAAAAGTAGAGAAAACTAGACATCTAATAATATTATTTTACAAAATGTGTTCTTAACTTAATTTTAATTTACAGAAAAATTAGTAAAAACCTGATTTAACATTGTTTTGTTTTTGAGTTATAAAAATGTACAAACTTTCTAATCATTATTTACACTACATATGTCAATTATTTACATTTATGAAACTGTTATATTTACTTGCTGGGTGCTTTGTCACAAGTAGACGGTACAGCCAGACACGCCAGCTGTCCAATTTACCCGTCTCTTCTCCTACCAATGTCCCTGATTCCTTTATCCAAATTACCTTATTCTTTTATAAACTCCTTAACGTCTAGCCAGTAGGTAGACTGCAGCCAGTAGTGTATTTATCGCTATTCGCAATGACGCAGACGGTACAACCAGCGTCGCAACTGCTCACAGCTCTGCAGAATCACAGAGAATCTGTGAATGTGGGCAAGAAAACTCCCTTTTGGACATTCTAAATTCTGTGGACGTCGACACAAGCCAACACCCAGCTAACAATGTGCTTGTTTGCAATAGCGCAAGCGCAAACGTCCTCTCTAACCGGTCTCTATTGGATGTAGACCATATACAACGTGGAGAGGTCGATGGACAGATGCCTGATAAAGAACGCGCAAGAAGAATGGAGTGGACAGATGATCCCCGGGACATTCTTTTGTTATGGCAACAGCTCGCTTGCAAGGAGGGATACATGGAAAGGATGCATGTTTTGTGGATGTCCATGCATCCTGACCCTGTTTTTTCACACAGCACATACGGGATTATGTGTCCTATCTGCACAGGAGATGGTACACAAGAATATCTTCCGGGATACCAAGTACAATGCAACCAATCACAGAACAGCTTCCGCTCCTCACTGGAGCAAGTGAAAATGACTCGGGTCAATGGGCTTTTCTCAAGGCCAGATTTAGGCCTAAGGCTGAACAGCTAGCCCAACTGGATACCTGCGTCAACGAGGAAACTCCGGAAGATGCCGATATCTGGACTATTAACTGCGGGGTCTATGCGGCTGCCTCTAGCCTTGTTCCGTCAGGTCATGGTTGCGAAACTTTTCTGTGTCGTGCAGTTGACGCGAGGCATAGCGTAGTTGCAAACAAAAATAAAAATATAGACAGAAACCCTTCCGTATTCACTGTGTGATAGAATATATAAGAGCCAGAAGGCCCTTTACTAGGCGCGTGCAACGAATAGTAGCCGTTGTAAGATGCAAACATCACACACTGACCATAGCACTGCTGCAAAACATCAAGCAGCACGCGTTAGATAATATACGGCCATAGAAAAACTCAAAAAGTCGTTGCTGAAGCGAGTGCGAGGGATAACTAGTAATTCAGCTTTTCAAAGAAATCCCTCTCGATACTCCAACCACGTAGGCAACCTGTCAGTGACCAACTAAATGTACAACATATCAAGCGTTTCTGGAGAGAGATCTACGAGGCTAGACCTCAGTTTAAAAGAGTCACTCCCGGCTGACACACCATACGGCTTACTGCAATGCCAAGCAACCAGAGGTTTGGTTGGCCCTTCGGGGTTGCCGCAACTACGCTGCTCCAGGACCGAACGGCATTCATTCCATCTGGTAGAGGAGTTTTCCATCTGTTCGCCGTCGTCTAGTTCGAATATTAACCGATGGTTGAATCATGGGTAGCAAATTCCTCATTAGTTTGTCGAAGGGGGAACCGCACTGGGCCCAAAGAAAGGTGACTTGTTCCAGCCAAATAATTACGGGCTCATAACTTGCCAGAACATCTGCTACAAGATCTTTACTAGGATTTTGTATGCTAGGTTCTTGCGGACAGTCGAACTAATATTTGGTCAATTAAGTGAACAGCGCGGCACTAGAAAGGAAATGGATGGATGTAGGGAGAATTTTCTTATTGACCATTCCGTTACACAATACTCATGGCAGTATCTCCGAAATCTCTCACTGGCCTGGATAGGCTACCGCAAGGCGTTCGACATGACGTTACATAATATATGGCGTTATTTGTTCAGCATCTTGCGGTACCAAAACCGCCAGCGAAATGTATAGAACATCTGATGTTGTTGTGGAGGAAGCGGTATCCGGCAACCGGACAGCTCTTACACAATCGATATCATATAGGGGTGAAGTCTTTCAGGGAGATTTCCTTAGCCTTCTCCTATTCTGCATCTCGCTGCTGCCGCAGATTGCAAGTGTTCGCTATACCCGCGGTTATCTCTGTCGCCACCCTCAAACAGAAGGTAGAGGATTAGTCATCGGTTTTATATGGATGACTACAAAATTTATACTTGTGGTGAGAGCGAGCTTCAACAACGTCTCAGTGTGGTACAGGGGTTTACGCGTGACAATGGGATGATGCTTGACTTGGGCAAGTGCGCTGTGGTCCATATAAAGAGGGGACGACTTAAAGGGTACCCACGGTAGGCATAAACAGCGGCTCCGTCAAATCTGGAACTCAGAGCTGTCCGTGCCAAACAAGGTGGTGGCCACCAATATACTTGCCGTTCAAGTCATACGTTACTCGTATGGGGTGAAGAAAGAAGAGTTGCGGCATTTGGATAGGGATACCCGCAAACATAGAAGCCTGCACTCGAGGGCGTCCGTTCCCCGCTTATTCCTCCCAAGATATCTCGGAGGTAGAGGACTACTGAAGTTGGACTAATTACATGAAAAAGAGGTCCTTGAGATGAGCTGTAAGATCCCTAAAAGCTCAGATTCCCTTCTGCGAATTGTCAAGACGCACGAAGTCGCAGAAACAGGAGCATTCCTATTCAAGGCAGCAGGCAGATCAGCGGGTGAACTCGGACTAAAATTGAATTCGTACGAAATCAGGACAACTACAAATAAAGATCTGTGGCTATGTTATGATATGATGTTTTGATCGAAAAATTCAATTTTCAAGTTTTATCTGTCTGAGAATGCTGTCAAGCAGCGAAACTATAGTCACAGAAACGTTGAAAAACATCCTAGAACATCCATAATTCGTAAGGGCCACTTGCTCCAGTTCGCTTACGCGCTGGCTACGTCCTTCATCCACAACAACGAAAACCAACAGCGAATCCAGAGAAGTAGTCTCCAAGTCTGCATGTAGTATGGACAAGTTTCACCAAGTAAGGGCAACAACAATCAATGAATTGAAGAAGCCTGTATATTGTAAACTTATTTATGAATGTAACACCGTAATATTATACACTGGCTTACCAAGGAAAATCAAACACCCAGTAAGAGTCGACCAATTGCAATGAAATAATAACAATATGGGCAAAAAAGTTAACAGGTGTTGTTTTATCAAGAAATTGTATTTTCAAATTTGTGTTTCCTATAGTCTGAAGCAATATTTCGTAGCGATTTGTGCTCAATTTGTTAGGTTATTGGGTCATTCTGCATAGGCGCCGTTTACGGAACAATTACAATCATTAAAGAGACTCGGCAGGGGGCGCGCTGTTGGTATGCGGGAAGCCGGTTTTTCAATCAGACAGTGTGGTTAACAGTGTTGGTCCAGGTGGTCCCAAGAAGGAATCGATAACCGTCATCATGGATCTGCACGTCCTCGAGCATCTTCAGCACGGGAAGTTCGTCATTTGAGGATTGCGGCTTTACAAGACAGTTTTCATAACACAGTCGATTGGAAATGCTTGGTTGAGGGTTTTATAGCAACGAATCCCAATGGCAGCGATATACCGCAGAATACGCGCTTTTTCCCTTCGTTCCTACAGCTTTCATCATCGTACTGCTCTGCTTGAGTGGTATAAGGGCAGATCAAATTGTGATGATGAATGGAATCGTGTTGTGTTCTGTGACGAGTCCCGATTCTGTCTTTGGGCACACAATGGTCACAGGAGAGTAAAACGATTACTTGTAGAACGCAAAAATTTAGAATTTGCTATGGAAAGCCGTACGGCTTTTACATGGGGGATGATGGTATGGGGTGCATTAACATAAGGCGGCAGGTCACCTCTAGTTTTTAGTAACAGAAATTTAAATACAAATTATTACATACGAAACGTACTGCAGCCTGTTGCACTGCCATTCCTAAAAGGGTTATTTCAACCCTTTTTCCAACAATACAACTCACGTTCTCATAGACCAAGGGTTACTACAAGGTTCGCAAGGTTCTTACAGTAAAATAACGCGACCCTGCTTCCATGGCCTTCTCGCTTCCCAGACTTGTCACCAATCGAACATGTATTATTGGGATATTATTGACAATCGACAACGTAATTTCGTCACTGAATTCAAGAAGCCTGTGACGACATTTCTTAGGATACCATATATAATTTAATTTCAAGCATGCCTCGAAGAATGATCGAATGCATAAGAAACCGCGGTGGACCCAATCATTACTAAATAACTGTATTATTACTTCCACATCGTCACAACGTCTGGAAGTGTCGAAAACCTTTGATTCCATCAAACATCTGGTATTATGTACTGAAATTAAATTGCAGGTTGTATGTGTGGGGGTAGAATAATGTTGACAAAAATTTTAAATTTTTTTTGCTAAAACGACATAAAAGGTCTCAAAACATATAGAACACTTGATTCTGGAACGAAAATTTCTTTGTCTGTGGGCGGTCGGTCTGTATGTCGGCATGTACGTCTATCTGTTAATAGGCGCAATAACTTTCGAACGAATTGAGATATCATCTTCAAATTTGTATCCAGTTAGCACTTGAAAAAGAAACGCTCCGAATTGTTTTTGGGTTAGATCGCTTCAACGGTAGGGGATAAATAAGGAGTGATTTGGTGAAAATTAGCAGTTTTTCAATAAAACTGGACTAACATAACGTTTCGAAAGTTTATGGGTACAGAAATATAAATATTATCGTTGATGTCAAGTCATGGGCCCTAAATTCATTCCAACACTATTTTGTAATACTTTAGTTTGAAAATGTAATCATTTTTTAAGTTTGATTGAACACAAATTATGTAAGATTTTTATTAAAATTGGTCAACCCTTGCTGGGTATTCCGATATTTTTTAAAGTTAGTAATTATACTAACTTTCAGCGTAAATATATTAATATTTACTTTTAAGATAAAATACGAGAAAGAAACATGGTTTATGTGCTCGTTTAGATACTATTTTGACGGTCAAATAACGATTCATTAAATGCAAGTTAATGCACATTATAAGCAGATAAATACATTTACATTATCTTCATCAAAGAGAATGGTTTTAGATGATTATTTAATACATACTATTAAACTATTAGCTACAATAATACACATGATAGACAGCAGATAAATGTTCCTTTAATTTGATCAATACATGATACGCAATCTAGATTATTTTGTTGATTTAGTTTAAATCTGCTTGCTAAAGTGTATCTCGTTGATTTGTGCTGTGTATTTCCTTTTAATGTCTCACGCTAGAAACTTAAATTTTTAAATACTTACCCTTATTTTAAATCAAATAAAGAAAGATCGCTTCCTCCACACTATTGATACGTATATACAGGCTTAGTAACAAGTATGGAAAGGCACTTGTATGAGATATTTGTTATTAAAAAAAAGGTTTCGCAAAAAAGTTTTTCAACATATATTTTGCTACAAACTGGCGATATTCACTTTCCGCTAGCGTTTACAGATTCGTTGCTATGGAAGCTAAAATCCTTTTAGTGAAGTTTCTTTAAAAAATTCACTAACGAAGAGATCTCGACTTTTAAATTTTGAAAAACTTTCTACAAATGAGCGGGAACTAGGCCCCCTAGAACCCATATCCAGTGTGAGTTCATCACATCGATAACTAAAAAAATAATGGGCCAACTTTGATCACACATTGTGGATACATTCCTTTTGCAAATGGCTTGGACAGGTTTGTTAGACATGAAAATTGGCTCTGTTTTTCCCCAAAAAAGTTATGTTTTCTTTGGGAGAAGTTTTATATTTCTGGAAATAACAAAGTTAAGGCAACCAAATTTAGTACACTGGTTTAAGTCACAAAAAGCAAACTATGTGCCGAAATTTAGATCTATAGGTTGAAAGACAACCAAGTTATTCGTATTTAAATTTAAAAAAAAAATGGATGCCACTGATGACCAGATAAACGCACAAAAGCAAAATATTTTACTTGGATAACAAACCAAACTGTACGCTGCAAACAAAGACAAAGTTTTTTGTCGCGAAAAGGTCAAGAAATTCCAGAAAAATTACTTTGAAAATTTGTTAAATTTTCCTCGTAAAACGTTAAATGCGCAATTTTTAGGCAAAAAACCTAAAGTGAATACGGGCTATGTAGAGAAAAAAGTTAAAGTTTCAGCTTCAACCGTCACTGTTCTTCATTTTACTAAAATGTTTCTACAAAATTCATTTTAAATAGACGCATTTTCTGATGTTTTAGCAATAGTTTTAGTTAGAGAGTTTATGGTTTAGTTGTCTATAATTTTTAGGAAATTTTGTTAGAAGAAGTTCGTAAATGAGGAGACCGGGACTTTTGAATTTTAAAAAGGTTTTTTTAAATGAGCGCAAAGTAGGTCCCCTAGGACCCATGTCCGGGGGTTGGTTTTAGTCTTTATCTGTTTACACACACACACACACGCACACATATAATATATATATATATATATATATATATATATATATATATATATATATATATATATATATATATATATATATATATATATATATATATATATATATATATATATATATATATAGATTTACAGGGTGGCGCATTCCTATGGTAAATATTAATATTACTGTTATTACTATTATACAAGATACGAGAAACAATTGTTTATTTTAATTATAGGGTATCTTGAGCTGTATCTTATAAACATTATTTAGACAATCATAGGTGGCCCATAGGTCGTTGGCGATACAGATTTTCTCTTTTTAAATCTAACACCCTTATATTATTGCATTTTTGCATTTTCCATAGAATTGTAATGCAATCTTGTTTTAGAGTTATTTCAATTGTTTTGCACCTTTTCACATTTTTGGCATATACATATAAAATTGTGATGCGGCGTTTTTACCGATAGAAATTGTAATTCCATGCAAATGACGTATTCGGAGAGGTTTTCGTGTATGTAATTTCATGAAAAAATCGAGATGTCGTATACAGGGCACTCAAATAGTGACTGAATTAAAAAGAAATCAAACTCAATTGTTAAATTGTAAAAAAAAACAGCTTGTATTCTGTGTTCTAGAAGCGAAGGGCATAATAATAAAGGTTTAATAAGTTAATAGGAACAAATGTTTTCGGATTTTTGTGAAAAATTATTTGTAAATTTTCATCCCAAAGAAACTTTTTTGGAGTTTTGTCGAAAGCTTATTTGATCAAATATGGTACATGGTTTCTACTATGTAGGTTATACTGGCAACCAAATTTGATGCCTGCTTTCATTAAAAAAATACATATTAGTGAATTTTCTTTAAAGAGTTCACTAATAAGGAGAACCCGACTTTTGAATTTTGAAAAAATTTCTTCAAACGAGCGCGAACAAGGCCCATATCCAGGGTCAGATGCAAATTTTTATATGTATATATATATATATATATATATATATATATATATATATATATATATATATATATATATATATATATATATATATATATATATATGTATATATGTATGTATGTATGTATGTATGTATGTATGTATGTATGTATCACACCGATAACTCAAAAAATAATGGGCTGATTTTGATCCAGTTTGGTAAGTACCTTTCTTTTGCAAGTGGCCTGGATAGGTTTGTTAGCCAGGAAATTCGTACCAGGTTTTCCCGGAAACTATTGTGTTTTCTTTCGAAAAAAATTATATCTCCGGAAATAACAAGCAAATTTGGTAGGCGTGTTTATATTATAAAGAGTGAACCATGTACCAAAATTTAGGGCTGTAAGTTAGAAGACAAAAAGTTATATATATATTTAAAGATAAAAAATTTGGGGTTTTCCTCAAAACGTCAACGTCGCGATTTGAAAGGCCAAATTGGCAACATTAAGGCAAATAACCTGAAACAAATGCGGGTTATGTAAAGAAAAGATCGCAAGAAGAGTGTACGAAGGTTTCGCTATCTGGACGATGTTTTCGCAGTATATAATACAAACGTATGCAAAGTAGATGATTATGCGTCAGCTTCGTTTCGTAAATAAGTTTTATAGCCTTCTCATTCCGGTTACGAATCCACACATTTTTAAAGATAAACAAACTTTTCTTATTTTGACCAGCCCAATATAATATTCAGTTTCCTTTTCTGTATCAAACGAATCACATGCCCGTTGAGCTCTCTACATACTTCAAGATATGTTCTTTATATTCTGCCTTGTATTTTTTTAAGGGACCTACTTAAGTGTGTTTATCTAGCATCGCAGCGTGTGTGCTTGCTCTCTTGTATCGACTTGATCATTCAAGGTGTCAAGGACTTCCATGTTCTAGCAATAGTTTCAAGTACATAATTTCTTGTTTACTTTTTATGGCATTGTCCTCTTCGTAACAAAGTTTCCTCCCCCTTTACGTGCATGGCTTCCGTTTCATATTGCTTGGCAGTTATTCGCTGCGACTAATAGTTTTTTTTTTGCACATATTTTTGTGGCTCTAAGTTACCCCCTGTAAAAATCAATAACTAATGACCTGAGGACCAAAGAAGTGGTACTTGCCCACTTTGTTGTCAGCATCGTGTTTACCCAGCTTTCAAGTAGGTTCTCAGGTTATTCCAATAAAACGTCTTCATTCACAGTTTCCTTTTTTGCATACTATCGCGCGCATCCGTACATTATGTGGATTTATTTCCTGCCGATGAGCTAAGACCTCGCTCCACTTGGTAATATTGCTGTCTCCCATATGTTACTTATGGAGCTCATCGGAAAAGCTGTACAATATTTGTCTAACCTGTTCGCTTATGTATTCTATGGCTAGTATTCTTTGAGTGAACATTGGACCTGTGATGAACAATGATAAGTACAATTTGGCAAACCAAATTCATTACAATACAGTTTTACGACCTGACGATAGCTTCGCCAAAAAGTTAGCGTGATCAGAGGGATGACTATATGATTACTATTCTTATTAGATAAACTACCTATGCATACTTGCTCACTTTGGGACTATTTTATTGTTCTTAGTATCGTCAGTATTGCTTAATGTAACAAGTTTATTTTAGTATAGTATTCATCCCAGTAAATACTGTCCTGGACTAATGTGGTCAGGTTGTTTTCAGAATAGGATTCACTGAATACAGTGGATGCCACCTGTGGCAAGATTATTTTCGTATAGCGTTCCCCTAAGTTAATTCAGTAATTTAGTTAAAGCGATAAGTGTATTTTAGGACATTGTTCCTGTTAGTCACACTCCTTGCCTGGTGTGGCCATATTGTTTGAGAATAGTGTTTCTTTTAGAGAGTATAGTACCTGTCTACTGCGGTAAACTTATTTTAAGATGACGTCATTGTTAGTGGATAGTCGTTTGCCACTGTGACAAAGTTACTTCAGCTGGTGTCCCTGCCTGCGAGTACAGTAAGCACTATTATGTAACGATATCGCTTTTTGTCAGTGAGTACAGTCCTTGCCTAAAGTGGCAAGATTATTTGAGGATGGCGTAACTGTCAGTGGGTACAGTGCTCGCCTACTGTGGCAATATTATTACAATCTTTGCCCTAAGTGGTAATATAATTGGAGAATCCCGTTCCTGTCAGGGAGTGCAGTACTAGCCTGATGTAGCCAGATTATTATATGCCGACTCAGATCTCACTGAGTACAATACCTGCCTAATGCAGCACGACTTTTTGAGGATGGCGTTACTGACAGTGCGTACAGTATTTGCCTAGTGTGGCAAACTTATTTCAGGATTTCGTAACTGCCAGTGAGTGCAGTAATTCCGTAATGTGGCAATATTAAATATCTTCTTGGGGGACGGTGTTACTATTAGTTAGTTCAGTACTTGTCTAATGTGCCACGATTCTTTAAGAGTGGCGTTACTGCCAATGAGTACAGTATTGCCTAATTTCGCAAGATCGTTGGATGATAGAGTTCCACTCAGTGAGTACAGTTCTTGTCAAAGGTTGCAAGATGGTTTTGGACTGGTACTCCTGTAACTGGGTACACTATTGCCTTTATGTAACACGGTGATCACGTTACTCTTTGTGAGTATTTCAGGCCGGGTCTATTCTGACAAGCTTATTTCATGATGGTGTTACTGTCAGTGAGTATAGTTTTAGGCAGCACCCTAGGATGATTCTTTCCTGAATAGGGTGTTCCCCTTCCTGTTTGTGAATACAGCACTTGCCTAAAAGGCCACAAATGTTTCTCCGCTGAAATGTTGTTCCTGTATTACAATAGCTGCCTACTATGGCAACCCTCTTTTTGTTTTACGCTTGTATTTTCTACGAAACTCAAATAAACAAATGCTTAGTGGATCACACCATTTTTCGCTTCAAATACTGGTTGTTGCCTGGGTAAGCTGCACGCCTAGCTCTTCTTTTAACATAGGATGGCTCTGCAGTTAGTAAGTGCAGTTCTTGGATAATGTTGCAAGTTTACGCCTTAAATGTTCAGTAAAGGCAGTATTGCTTAACACACGAAACCACTTCTTTAGATAGTATTTGCCAGCTGAAACAAGATTCTGTACTTCCTATTTTTCTAGCGGGTTCTTTTTTCTGCTTATTCTTTCCCCATTATAAGTGATTCTTTGTAAATTATTCCTGGCATTTCCAGCACATTTATCTTTTGTCTTTCCTAGGAAGACAGTATTTATTTCCCTTGTTGCCTGGTGTAGGACGATGTTATTTATTATTCTTGCTCATCGCTGAACAACTATCATCCCGTTAAGATGCTATTATCGGTGATTACCGAATATTCCTTGTCACGTAATACCTATTCTGTCCAAATACACTCCTCTGTTACAACCTCTAGGTACGCTTATCTCCACTACCCCTCTGTCAGAGGGTCAGGCTTTACCAACTGTAGTGCTGACATTGTCGCATGCCTACCTGGTGCCGCTCAAAACTCGTCCTCCTCACACTCTTATCAACGAGTACAGCAACTGCCCAACTGACCCAATCAATTTTCCCGCATGAGGTTTTTGTTTGTTTGTTTCTTCTGTTGGACTGTATCCAAATTTTTTCTTTAGTATGACTACGAGTTCCCCTCAATGTATACCGTCTTTGTATCTCTATGAGCCGGCTTGTTCTATTTCGTGTGCCACTCCACACCTTCTCCCTAATATAGCCTATTTGAGATAAATGCAATTTCCTTTTCCGTGACTGTTGGCACATACCTGCTCAATATACTTACCTTTTATAGTGTCGTTCCTTTCAAACTAAAGCAAAAATTGTCCATACGTATTTCTCTCTAAATATATTTC
Organism: Tillus elongatus; assembly: GCA_964006375.1. Lineage (NCBI taxonomy): Eukaryota > Metazoa > Arthropoda > Insecta > Coleoptera > Cleridae > Tillus > Tillus elongatus. The sequence continues at coordinate 153,909,258 of OZ023263.1, read as the reverse complement.
TTGCGTCAGCCTCCTTAATTAAAGTAACGATCAAGTTTTAACGTATCGCTTTCCATCCCACTATTGATCATCTCATTTGTTTGAGCAGCATAATAACCACCATAGCAGTGTTTTGTGCTTCTCAGGCTATTACAGAGGAGGGGGAGACTAACAAGAAGCAGGTCCCTTGAATCCTAGAGGAGAACCTACCTACTACAATTCGTCACTGAAAAAAACTGCCACATTTCTTCTAAATTTGTTAAAAGGCTGAAAAACCTCTACTACAGTTACAGCTTTTAAGAATTCTGAATGCTGTTGTGTGTGAGCACAAACTCACTAGCTATTTTCTGAGGGGCCCATTCAGGAAAACTTTTTTTATAACCAAACACCACCACAAGACAGAACTTTAAAAATTTACAACACCTACCAGCAGTTTATCATGAACTTACTCCATCATTGCCTTACTACATCCACAGTATTAAAGTTTGTGAACAAGAAAGGCGTTAATTAACTCTAACCTTTCTTGGAATCCTGATATTGGTAACCGCTATCTAAAAGACCTTCCGGGTCGGTTATCATTAAAATTCTTATTCTTTTATTTGCACCATCGTGAGAGTATTTACACAATGCGTACTTACTAGTTCTTGCAAATACGACTGAGCCGCAATAGATTACTTTTCAACTCCCAAACAAAAAAATACTGCGTGCAAACATTATGCTGGAAAGTGTGTTTTCCTTCTTGGTAAACTTGCTGAGTATTTATGAGTATTATCACCAACTGGAACTCGTTGCAATAACAACCTTTTTTGGCACTATTGTTTTGCTGCTCTAGCTTCTTCTTTTTTCATGTGAATGTTTTTTGGCGCACAAGAACCTTTAGACGCTGCTATAGAAACTGTACTTTTTCCGTAGTATTTTACGATGAATTTGTTGTATAGCGCTGTCTATTTGTGTTACCACACACACGGTTGGTGATCAGCAAACCCACATCGCCGACCAAATGTTTTCTTTTTGAGTGTTTGGCAACTGATTTTTTGTATGTGCCTAGTTGCGATGGAACAGTTATTGCGCCTACAATTAGCACCATTAGTCAACAGAGTTGTAGTTTCCTCGACCATCAGAAACCATCGACTCATGGAAATTATAGAACAGTAAACAGAATAATTACTGCAAAAAATACAGAAACCAGGATCATCGTAAAAACAAGAGAAGAAAAATGGTATATAGTTCTTTCAGATTTGTTTCTCCACAACTAAACTGAAGTGATAGTCAGCATTCCAAATGTATACCTACTTGTTTGCAAATTGTTTACCTAGGTACTGTTCTTAGTTTGTTTCTTGGCGTACAGATTCAAAAGCATTTACCCTCGGTATTTGCTATTAATATGTTAATGCTATTTCAGTTGGATCTGGTTTGTATGCTTTCCCCACTTTTTTGTGTTCTCTTTGCACGTTTCCTTTGACGCATAATATGTAGTCTTTGCAACAGGTCTTAAACATTTACAACATTTATTTACCAAACGAAGTTAAAGCATAATCCTAGGATCAAACGAACTTACCTTAAATGATGTTCGATCTTGATTATGTGAAAGCTTCGTTGAAGTAAATAGAGTCCCAATACCCTGCCCTATTTCTCAACGTTTCATCCCTTACTGTGTTGCAGCAATATCTTTTAACCAAACTGAATATTATATTAGGCTGGTCTAAATAAGAGGATAAGTTCGTTTATCTTTAAAAATGTGGGGATTCGTAATCGAAGTGAGAAGACTATAAAACTTATTTACATTAACGAAGCTTTCAGATAATCAAGTTCGAAAATCACTTTAGGTAAGATAGTTTGATCCTATGATTATATTGCCAGACTAAATAGTAAATATTACTCCATTAAATTACCCATTAATTAAAATTTAATAAGAAATTTCCTTTGCTAGATACGTTAATCATCACAAATAAAGACACTTTAGAATTTGACATCCACAGAAAATAAACCATTACTGTGAGTTACATTTCGTTTGACTCACATTATATTTTTCCACAAAAAAAAACAGCTGGCTTGAATTTTCCGTTTCATATATTGATACAGTTTCTCTTAAACAAAGAAAGGTACAACAGATTACTGAAATATATTAAGAATGTAGCTAAGTGTAATGATTATTCTTTCTGCTTATTGGAAAAATTAGTCAATAAACACAAAACAAAGAAAATGTTAGCGGAATCTACGATTTTCTAAAAAGAGCAAAGAGACAAATTCTGGTTTGCTTACCATTTGAACCACGAATTATGAGAGGCGTTAATAATTTTTTTAATGAAATCCAGCTGACATTTTCTACAAAAAAGTACGTTGAAAAATTTGCTAGGTAAACCAAAGGATAAAGATAAAACTTCAGAAATGTCGGGAATCTATGAACTAGGTTGTAAAGATTATGAACTTAGATAAGTTTGGAAACTAGAAGATCTATTGAAACCAGATATAAAGAACGCTTAGCACAACTGAAACTGCCACAATTGATAAATCATATATTACTCAGCTTATTTGGGATAATAATCATCATGCAGATTTGTTTAAATATGTCAGGCAATAACATCAGTTGGACGCTTACGAAAGTATATATATATATATATATATATATATATATATATATATATATATATATATATATATATATATATATATATATATATATATATATTTAAATTTAAATAATTCGATAAATAGAACAGGTCCGGTCTTGTTTAGTTCTTTGTTTGAATAGCTATCTTAGTAATCAATGTCCCTTTTTTAGAAGGAATAGTCAAGCGGTTTTACAAAAGCAGGTAATGGAATCTTAATTACAGGGATTTTCGACAACGTGTGGGCTTGTGTCTGTATACCTTTGTAGAGAACGCTGTTCGTAATTGCCTTGCAAGTAACACGTAAATAGTAGGTCTAACTTTTATTCGTTTAGCTTATTCATCCCTCTGATGACGCTAACCTTGTCAGAAAAATGATCGACAGGTCTAACATCTGGAACATATTTAAATTTATTAATAGAAGAAACTGTACTCGCAGTGGTTTCAGTCGGCCCAGTTAGTGAAGTTTGGTTCCAGCAATATGTAGCTCTCAGTCATTTTGGGGACGCATGCGCGAATATTTGAATGAAGTTTTCGCAGAACAGAAAAGTGGTATGAACACAGGGTATTTGAGGTTTTGAGGGGCCTACTCGCATGTGATTTTTTTCTTTAGGGTTACTTGAAGAACGTTGTCAACAAAGACAGGCCATTATATATGTATTTGTATTTTGTTTCTTCTAACGTCTGTCTATTTCTGGGACGTTGGTCAATCACCACGCCAGGGAGCAGTTTCCCCTCACTATCCTGAAAATTTTGCCGAACCCCTGCCTTTATGTAAGGACGGTAGGGATCTTTAACTTGTCTACCAGCGCATGGACACGGGACCGACGGCTTTACGCCCCCTCCGAAGGGCGGAACATGCAGACATTTAACTTACTCAAATACAATGCCACAACCTCAGTTGGTGTTAATTGTACAGTATTTACTGAAAAAGTGAAACGGGAACGCTGGGAACCGAACCCGTTACCCTTCGGTTCAAAGACACACGTCCTTACCACTGAATCACCGAGGGTCTCATGACATATGACTTTCCCAAAATTTGGAATTATTGGCGAAACAAGACGGATTGGGCATTCCAGCTTAATTGTAATAAATTCCTTTGAAACGCGAGTTCAGTTGTGTATTAATAATAATCGACAACATTTTGAACATTTAATTAGTTAATAATTATTATTGCTGTTTTATTTGATTTTTGGCTGTTCAGTTTTTTTAGAATTAAAGTTATTTTTCCCTATTAGAGAATTGCCTTAGAAAAAATTCACTAATGAGGAGATCCCGATTTTTGAATTATGAATTTTTTTTTCAAATGAGCCCTACCTAGGACCCCTAGACCCCATATCCAAGGTCAGTTTTAATTTGTATATATATATATATATATATATATATATATATATATATATATATATATATATATATCACACCGATAACTCAAAAAATATTGGACCGATTTTGATAAAATTTAGCATCCTTTTATAAGTGGCTTAGATAAGTTCGTTAGCCAGGAAAATCGAACCAGGTTTTCCTGAAAAATTTTGGGTATTCTTTCGGAAAATAGAAAAGCTATGGTAACCAAATTTAATACTTAAGTTTACGATATTAAGAGGAAACTATATACCAAAATTTATATTGCTGTGTTGAAAAAAATGGTGTCAGATCATTTATATGAAAACTCACTACCATAACGCACTTGCTGCATCCAGACTTTTTTTCTTAGGGAACGCTATTAGTGTTTATGGTGCCGTAACAAGAAAGAGCAGTTCTTTCCGAAAATCCAAAGAATCAGTTTATGGTGCGGTACCAAGAAAGAGCGGATAACAAAAAATGTTAGTTGCTATAGCAACGACATTGTTTCTGTTAGGAAAGATTGAGTAAAGCCAGTTTGTAGCAAGAAATTTGTCAGAAAACTTTAGCAAAAAGATTTTTTCTAAATAACGAATGTGTCAGGAAATACATACTTTTTACTAAACCTGTATAACTATTAAAAGTGAAATGCATGTACGCGCGGTGTATATATATATATATATATATATATATATATATATATATATATATATATATATATATATATATATATATATATATATATATATATATATATATGTATATATTAGCAGACATGACGGACCATTAATTAAATTTGAGTCATTATCTTAATTTATTTGATACTTTGTAATATTTGTAAGTTAACCGAAACCCTGTAAATCAATTTGCATGACAATAAATAATTTTTTCCAATAAGATTATAATTGATTTGCATATTGAACAATTGTTATACATTTCTTTATTACTCAATAAGTAACGTTTTTGCTAGTTTTATAACCACATTGTTATAATTTTAAGGTTCGCTTGTTTCTGTTTTTTTTTTCACAATCATTCTGACTAAATGCTGAAATGCACAAAATGACTTTTTATGCCAGGCTAAACTAATCAGTGACTGTAAAAATTAACAAGCAAAATAATTTGTGATTAATTCAACAAAATATTCAGCGGTTTTTTTGTTATATAATGTTGTTTTCATAAATGACGGTGTTAGACCCGTAAACTTTCCTAGTTTTCGCTATACATGCTATACTTTTTTAAAGTTTAAAACAGTCTAGGCACACCAAGTGAGTTATGGAAGCGAATATTCATATAAGTCTCACAAATTCTATTCTCAAATTTCCTTTAAGCTGGGATTTTCAATTTGAAAAACAAAGTCGAAAACAATAGAATACGATACCTGCCAATTTGCATCAAAATCATCCTATTACTTCTTGAGTTACGTATATTTTAGATGATATCTCAAGCAACATTTCAGGTCAAACTTACTTAAATGCATCCTACCAATAATAGGTCAGTGACCAAATCAACACAGGTCATTTTCAAATAAAACTTTGTGTATATTAAGAATATCGGGAATAAACCCAAAGTAACATGGAAGTCGATTAGAGGCCCAGCAAGCCATTTTAACCACCTTTAGTTATATTTAGGACATTTTCATTCGACACTGGGCTACTGGATGTAATTTATTGGTAAATACCTGGAACGCTTTCTTGAATCCGATATTCAAGCACCGGTGCCGCACTGATCGCTTCTTCTTGACCACGAACTGCGCATGTATAAAACTATCATGTAGGATTTATGATAATGTTAGGATAAACAAACATTATATATTATCAAATACGTATGTCCAGCCTCGCAAAAAAATGATCAAAGACCATGCTTTAAATCTTGGGAAGGTGAATCTCACCGTACAAATGAAAAAACGAATGCAGTTTTGTTTTTAGTGTTGTAGTTTTGTTCTTTAAAAAAATTTACTATTGAGGAGATCCCGACTTTTCAATTTTGAAAAAATTTCTTCAAATGAGCGCTAATTAGGCCCCCTAGAACACATCCGGTGTCAGTTTCAATTCTTATATGTTTATATATATATATATATATATATATATATATATATATATATATATATATATATATATATATATATATATATATATATATATATATGTATCACACCGATAATCAAAAAATAATGGGCCGATTTTGATTAAATTTGGTAAATACCTTCCTTTTGCAAGTGGTTTGGATAAATTCGTTAGCCAGGAAAATCGGCCCAGGTTTTCCGGAAACTTTTGTGTTTTCTTTCGAAAAAAATTTATATCTCCGGAAATAACAAAGTAAGAACAATTTGGTGCGCGAGTTTATATCATTATAGGTAAATTATGTGTCCAAATTTAGCTCTGTAAGTTAAAAGACAAAAAAGTTATAGGCACTTGAAGAAAAATAAATTGGGGTTTTTCTCAAAACGTAAAAAGTCACGATTTAAACGTCAAAATTGGCAACATATAGGCAAAGAACCTGAAACTAATACGGGATATGGAAAGAAAATGTCTCAAGAAGCTTGTTTTACAAACACTGAAGTCTTAGCCTCAACCGTCATTTTCCCTCATTTTACTGAAATGTTTCCAGAAAATTCATTTCAAATAGACCCTTTCTCTGATGCATTGGCAGTATTCCTAGCTATAGGGTTTATCGTTTAATGATATTTTATATCTTTCTTCAGATTTTCTGAATAATAACACAAAATATTTCCGATTTATTCAATAATGCTATTATTGAGGATTAACATGCACAAAATCACATTCCGAAAATGTTTTTTCTGCATGTGAGGGGGCAAAATGCCTTAAAATTTTACAATTTTTTTTTTCATAAAACTGTTAATATCTTGAAAACCGTAAACTTTTTGATAAGATTATAAAGGGTTTTTCTGTGAGTTAGTCTATCTTCGTGTGACGTTTGGTTTACGGCTTTTAAGACACCCTGTATATATATATATATATATATATATATATATATATATATATATATATATATATATATATATATATATATATATATATATATATATATATATATATATATATGTTTATATATATTATTTGACACTTTATCCGTTACCATAACACAGTTTCTGCACAGATCTCCTCGCTTTTTGTATGCAAACTCTTAAAGGAATTTGGGTATTGTTTTCTAGTATAGAACCAACACTCCAATTCTTAATTCGTTTGTGTACTGCCTGTTCCTAAATGCTTGTTTTCAATCAACCTAATGCAAATACAACTCAACGTTTACAACGCTATAATGCTATAATGCTCTAGATTTATTGATTTTTTATCCGAAACGTAACCAGACGATTTTATAGAGCCCGGTAATACAAAACCGCATGGGATTTTGCGAAAATATATGCGTGACATATAGGTATCGAATTCTCTAGCAAGCCATAGATTACCATCGAAATTATACGCTCTTCTATAAAATATACGTCCCGTTCCGGTCCATATACACGGCATTATAACTTGTTATAAGTTATTTATCTGGATATAAATTAAGTTTCCAGGTTGTTGCCTTGCTTCTCAAGCTGGCCGGATTGCCTTGGATGTGAACTCGCGTAAAAATATTGTTGAAAATGAGCTACGAGATGTTTAGGAATTGATTAGTTGGTCCCGCTGGTACCTTTAAAGCAAATACCTGATGTAATCAAGTGTGCTATGAAAATATGCACTTAAATATTGATCAGGATGTTGAAAACTTATTGAGATGAAATGTTATTAGCATTGGAAAGCTTATATTTAATAAGTTTGAAAAGCTGTATCACAAAGAGTAAAATGGAGATATATAGGATGATTCACAGAGAGAGTGCATTGGAAGTTTCCGGCGAATTAGTCAACAAATCACTCTAAAAATTTCATTCTTTTGAGAATAAAGCGTGCTCTAACTGTCTTAACATATTTTCGAAAATGAAGAGTTGCTACTTTCACTAGAAAGTAGTACCAACTTTAATATTTTAAATAGAACACCGTGTATATTATCTCATATGTAGATATGAGATTGTAGAATCTCTATAAAATTCCTAACAACTTTTTTCAGCATATGTCTACTTTTTGCCGTTTTTGATATACAGGGCGCATGGAGAGTATTGCAATAAATAGAATTGATATGCAGAAACGTTTTGACATCTAGATTTGACATTTGGTGGGATCATATTATACATAAATACCCATATTTTGACATAAATTTTTGTTTTTGTTTTATGATATTGATTTTTGTCAGAGGCCGCCCTCTTGAATTTTTTTAATGGCAAGCTGGGGTTCATCTGAAGTAGTTTGGCAGGTAATTGATATAGGAATACAGTACTGTATATCATAAAATTGTTTATAATAAAATAACTGAGAAAATTAAAAACATTAACTACAAAAACCACAAATCAAGTCTCGGGCAGCCTAAATCATGCTAGACGACGCGGGCTGAACAGAATAGGCCCATCACTTGATGACCAGCCGGCAACGACACGGAAAGTTACGACCTGAAATGTACAGCGTGCTGGAGGTAAAACAATGAGATTTTGCAAGAAATGAATGCACGAAAGATTGATATATTGAGCACGAATGAGACAAAACGAAACGGTTGCTATGCGGAGCTAGTGCGTTAATACATGTGCATATGGTAGGCCGTTAAAGAAAATGCTCACGGCAGTCAGGGAGTCGGTATCATGCTGAAGGAAAGGTCTATGGCATGTGTAACAATTTATGAATGCGTTTCCCCAAGAATAATATGAGTACGGATAATGATTATATATAGAGTGTTTTTGGTTGCCTGCTTTGCACCCACAAACGACGATAGTGGGCGAGACAAGGTTAACTTTTAGAAAAACATTAATGAAGTACTAGGCATGCGTGAACCAGGTGAAAGAATAACTAATGCCGGAGATATGAATGAGTGGGTGGATGTAAAGAGAAACTAAACTGATAATGTAGTAGGACTGTACGCAGATGCAAGAGTTGATGCAAATGAATTCTGCTTAATTGATATATATATATATATATATATATATATATATATATATATATATATATATATATATATATATATATATATATATATCTGGAAAAAGGCCTCTTCTTCTTCATATCAAGTACGTGGCTTAGACCACAAAAAAATTCATCAGTATACATGGCCAGGGGGGATTGTAAAAAGTATAATAGACAACATCGTGTATGATTAGAGACTGTGCACACTCGTAAAAGCTACTAGAGTTATGGGAGGTGCTGAATTGGACACCGACCATTTTCTTGGAAAGTCTTAAATAAAACCAGGACAAGGATTGATAAAGCTAGTGAGAAAACAAAATAAACAAATGAGAATTAAAGTTGATGTACTTTTCACGCCTGGAAAGGGGAACTGTATGCCTATGTATTGGAAAAAAGAATGGCTGAGTGGCATGCATTATGGAACGAATACATCAAAAACTACAATGTGGAAATTGCATGGACGACCCAGAAAGGAAGCATGCACAATAATGGTAAATGCTAAAGATATTCTAGAGAAAGGGGAGTCACTGGTTGAATAGAGAATATTGAGAAGTGAGTCCGAACGACCCCTTAGTGACAGTAAGCGAGAACTGTAAACGAAAGAGGCTGAGAAATTGAGAACGACGTAGACGGGAACAAGAAATTGTTTTTGAATTGGAGAAAAGGGCAATACAAACTGGAAGAAACAAATATAATTGGGGTGAAACACTGAAAGGCGACATGATATGGGGCGAGGAAGGTGTGAGAAAATGCCGGTAAGAATATTTTGAGAAACAATATGAAAGCAATAAAAACCATAACTACCCTCAATTGTATATTGAAAATCAGGCTTCGTGTGACACTGTTGAATGCATGGGGTTAAAATAGTAATTAAAGAAACTATAGAACGGCGGGTGTTGTTAAAATCCATCAAGAGATGTTAAGAGATGCTCGAATTTGACTGTGTGGCTATATGAACTGTTTAACGTGTTCATAAAAGTAGGTCAAGTGCCAAGGAAGTGGAAGAATGCTATGGTGGCTTTGTATAAACATAATGGAAACAAGAGTGAATGATAATTATCGAGCGATAAATAAAGTATTATGGGAAAGCTATTTGGAAGAGTATTGACAGAACGAGTAAGACAGCTGACAGGGAAATATTTGGGATGCACAGTGTGGGTTCATGACAGGAAGAGGCTGTACTCACCAGCTATTTTCACCTTAGCAGGTGGTTGAGAAATGCTTGAATGTGAGAAATTATAGGGTGTCTCGAGCTGCATCTTACAAAATTATTTTAATAATCACAACAATGCCCATAAGGTGTTGGTAATACAAGTTTTTTTTTTTTATTGGACACCCCCTATTTTATTTCATTTTTGCATTTTCCATCGAATCATAATGCATGTTTGTAACGAAAAAAAATTGGGTTTTTGTTTTCTAGTTATTTCAATTATTTTGCACCTTTTTACATTTTTTGGCACATATAAAAAATTACGGTACGGCGTTTTTACCAATAGATAGCAGATCCCATAAAAATGACGCATTCAGAGATGCTTTCGTTTATATTCTATTATTTTTGTACTTTCTAGTTAATGTTCGTAGAAAAAATTCACTAATAGGGACTGACTTTTGAATTTTGAAAAAAATTTTGCAAATGAGCGCGAACTAGGACCCCTAGAACCCATATCCGGGGTCAGTTTTAATTTTTATATGTTTATATATATATATATATATATATATATATATATATATATATATATATATATATATATATTTGTGTGTGTGTGTGTATCACACCGATAACTTAAAAAATAATGGGCCGATTTTGATAAAATTTGTCATGCGCCTTCCTTTTATAAATAGCTTGGGCAAGTTCGTTAGTCAGGAAAATCTGATGAGGTTTTCCGGAAAAATGTTGAGTTTTCATTCAAAAAAAATTTATCTCAAAAAATTAAAAAGCTACGATAAGGAAATTTGGTAGGTATATTAACGATATAAAAATTGAACTACACATCAAAATTTAGATTTCTATCTTACAAGAAAGAAAAGTTATAAAAAAATATTTTATGCCAGATCATTTATATGAAAATTCACTACCATAACGCACTTGCTGCGTCCAGGCTTTTCAAACAATAAAGTTATTTTTATGAAGAACCTATGGTACATTGTTTCTACTATAAACGTTACACTGGTAACCAAATTTAATTCCCGCTTTCATTAAAAAAAGGCCTATTATGTAGTTATTAAATACATTTTAATGAAAATTCACCACCATAACGCAATTGCTGCGTCCAGACTTTTAAAAATTGGTGTGACTCCGAGTTTTGTACTTGTAACAACTTCTCAATCGATGACCTATAGCAAAAATTTCTTGCATGCCTGAAATATGGGGAGCTGTTCAGCCTTTTGATACGGGAACTACTAAAACTAGGTTGTGAGCTTTCACTCAAAATATTTACGCTCTTGTCACTTAATAAAATACCTATTTTAGATCTCCTAGTAATACTTGTCAGTAAGTACAACAAAAAATATAGTTTTACTTTTTTAAATTTATTATCATCCGTGGCCAAAGCTATTCACATACACAACGACACTTCACTATACAAAAGATGCAGATTCTCTCGAGTAGTGGACAAAAAGATAACCTTAGTCCATTGCTCCTCAGGGTAGTAATCTACTGAGAAATAGAAGCTATCAAAAACAAACCGTAATGTATTAAAATCTCCAAAGATCCTCTGAAATGCAAATTGTTTTCTAAAGTTCCCGTATCACATAACATTTGGGTTAATTTGAAAGACGTAACCAAGGACTGCTACACAACAAGGATAGCTACATGCCGACAAACCACAAATAATATTAGGAACATAAATAAATGATTAATTAGCGAGCATTAGATATTTTTAGAAAATACTTATTTGACAATGGCCTGTGGAACCAACGTATTCGTAGATTTTGTTTAAATAACCCAGCGAGCGCTTTGATTTTCCAGTGCGACAATTATCTTTCCTCTTTTAATCACTTTTCCTCTTTGATGATTCTGTTCAATAAAGTTTCCTTTATTACGGAAAATGGTTGGTCCAGTTTTTTATTTAGCTTTTCAATTAACATGAAAATTAATAACATATTTTTCTCTTACATAAAAACTTGAAATTGTAATAGTAAAAGAGGTGTTCGATTAATAAAAAAATTAATTTGTGTTACCAACGACTAATACGGCCCTCTGTGTATATCAAAATAATTATATGAGATGGAGCTCAGGGCACCCTTAATTAACGTATACATTTCTTTCTCGTATCTTGTATATTAACGGATATATGAGCTTTACCGTAGAAGTGCGTCACCTTGTTTATATGTAAATAGATAAAAACTGAGACTAACTCCGGATATGGGTTGTAGGGGGCCTAGTTTCCGCTGATTTGAAGAAATCTCCTTACAATTCAAAAGTCGCTGTCTCCTCAATAACGATTCTTTTTTACAAAATATCGCGGACATTATAGACTATTAAACCGTAAACTCTATAACTAATATTAGGCTCCGAGAAAGCCTCAGAGAAGGGGTCGACCTGAAATTAATTTTCTAAAAACATTTTAGTAAAATAAAGGACAATGGCAGCAAAAACTGAAACTCGATGCTTTGTAAAACACACCTATTCTGACATTTTCTCTACATAACCCGTATTTGTTTCTGGTTCTTGCCCTAAACGTTGCCAATTTTGACGTTTCAAATCGCGACTGACGTTTTAAGAAGAAATCTAGAACTTTTCCTCCTCTTATGACGTTAACCTTGTTAGTGAAACAATCGTCTTAGGTCTTAAAAAAGATGTGTTGTGGTGATTATATATATATATATATATATATATATATATATATATATATATATATATATATATATATATATATATATATATATATATATATATATATATATATATATATATATATATATATATATATATATATATATATATATATAAACTGTTATCTGGGTTCTAGGGGGCCTAGTTCGCACCAAATCGAATAAAATTTTCAAAATTGAAAAATCTCAATATCCTTGTTAGTTATTTTTTAAAGAAAACTCACTAAAGTGACAAGCAAGTTACATACCTTCCGCTATTTAGACGGGTCGTGAAGTTATCAGTCCCATATACCTTTAGTTATCCGGCATGAAAAAGATCCATAGCCTACTTAGAAAACATAGGGGTCTAGCTAAATATTTAGGTTTGTGAGGACAAGTTGTTCCCTGGCGTCGGTGATTGGCCATATTCGGGGTAATAGAATGAAGAAAATTCAATATAAACTAAACTAAAGTAGTGTGTTTAATATTTTTACATGTTTAATTATATATTTTCTAAATTTTTAAAACAAGGTATTGACTTGACGATTTTCTTACAGAGTTGCTTTAATGATAAAAATTTAAATGTCATTAGTGAACAAAATCAACGTTTTTATGACTATAATAATGATACAATTACGTTTTTATGTGCCACAACATGGCACTTCTCGGTTTTAATTAAAAATATATTCACTAGAACAAAGTTGTGTTCATGCAAAACTCACTCCAACGATGTTTATCTACCTTAAGTTTAGTCACGAAATCAATTCCTAACGTCTATGTTCTATAAAGTCACTTCACCATGAAAATAATTCATTATATTATTCTGTGTTTCCACGGGAAGCATTATGTTATTCCGCGGTAGATTATGTCAAGGATATAGCTAACTAAATGAAGGTGTGAACGGAAACATTCTAACACCAATTTGACTACTTTACTTTAAGACAATTCGGAAGTAGCTGTCGCTTGATCCGATCGATTAAATAAATGTTTTTGTGTTGTGTGTCTGATCCATAGAACAACCCCCATTTCTCTCATCTGATTCACAAACTCTGTCAAACATCATAGATTTGAAAGATTCGATGTATACATTGAAAGTTATCCCATATGCTTCTTGATTAAAGAAGTTTGGAATTAAAAAGGCTTTTCTGAGAAACAATACATATAATTGACAAGTCTACGCGTTTCGCTCCGTTGAGCCATCTTCAGGGGCTAAAGACCTAGAATGTAAAAAGGTTGTTGTCAGAAATTATGTTTCTGGTAAGTATTTACATGCGAGCATTACACCACAACTCCAGAAAGCATAAGGTCTAACAAAAGCTAATGTCAAACATCCAAAAACAAGCCCCAGCGGCCATGCAAAGCTAAACTGACTGTGTCAAGAGTTAAATAGGGTTTTTTACAAATATATTAAAACGGGACCGAGTCCCACAAAAATAACATTTTAAAGGAGTCAAATACAAATTAAAAAGTCAAACTGGTCAACTAGTTAGAAGAAAAGCCTGGACGCAGCAAGTGTGTTATGGTAGTGGATTTTCATAGAAATGATCTGGCACAAAATATTTTATTATAACTTTTTCTTGTAACATAGAAACCTAATTTTTGGCATACAGTTTGTTTGCTATTTATATCGTAAACCTACCTACCCAATTTGGTCATCATAGCTTTTTTATTTATTGAAATAAAATTTGTTTTAGAATGAAAACTCAAAATTTTCCCGGAAAACCTCGTCAGATTTTCCTGGCTAACGAACTTGTCCCAGCCATTTACAAAAGGAAGGTACATGCCAAATTTTGTCAAAATCAGTTCATTATTTTTTGAGTTATCGGTGTGATATATATATTATATATGTATATATATATATATATATATATATATATATATATATATATATATATATATATATATATATATATATATATATATATATATATATATATGTATATATACAGGGTGTTTAAAAAAGACGGGGCAATATTTAAGGGGTTGATTTCTCAGGTCATTTTATGAAAAAAAGTTCCCATAAACATAGGTGCTAAAATGCATTGTTCCCAAGATACAAGGTGTTAATTTTTTTTGTAAAATAACGATTTTTTAAAATAATTCAAATATCTCCTCACCGATTGTTTTGAAATTTGGCAGCGTTGTTTGTAGTAATAATGGGCTGAATTGGCACTAATTAGATACAGATTGTTAACTCCATTGGCGTTAGGGGGGCACCTCAACAAAATTTAGTGACAAAAATGTACGCCACTGACTGATTTGTATATTATTTTGAGATAAAGAAATTAAAACTACAAGCTTTTTGTCTCTTGAAATTTCTCCGTATCTTGAATCGTTTACACGATAAAAAATAAAAACCTTCTTATGGCATGTCCATTTATCATACAAAAAATCACAAACACGAACAATAATTGTTGTTGAGGTGTCCCCCCCCCCCTAATGCCAATGGACTTAACAATATTTATCTAATTAGGGCCAAATCAGCCCCTTATTACTACAAACAACGCTGCAAAATTACAAAACAATCGGTGAGGAGATATTTGATTTATTTTTTTAAAAATCGTTATTTTACAAAAAAAATGTAACACCTTGTATCTTGGAAACAATGCATTTTAGCACTTTTGTTTATGGGAACTTTTTTTTCATAAAATCATCTGGCAAATCAACCTCTTCAATATTGCCCCGACTTTTTCAAACACCCTGTGTATATATATATATATATATATATATATATATATATATATATATATATATATATATATATATATATATATATATATATATATGTGTATATATATATATATATATATATATATATATATATATATATATATATATGTATATATATGTATATATATATATATATATATATATATATATATATATATATATATATATATATATATATATATATATAAAATATAAATATAAAAATTAAAACTGACCCCGGATATGGGTTCTAGGGGTCCCAGTTCGCGCTCATTTTCAAAAATTTTTTCAAAATTCAAAAGTCGGGATCTCTCCATTAGTGAATTTTTTCTACGAAAATTCACTAAAATAACAAGCACAATCCCCTAAGAACATCTGAACAAGTGAAATTCAGAAAGAAAACGAAAATAAAGGTATCTACCTGGCATCAACCTTTTAGGGTACTGCTTTTCTCATCCAGTGTGGATTTTCTTTAGACTAGTAGCGACAACTTTGACCATTAGAATGGCCGTAGAGTGTAAAACAAAACATGTTCTAGTTGGATAAAATTTTTATCCAACATTTCCATCATTTGTATGCAGGAAGACGTTCTTCTATCAAAATCGTCTTCCATGAGCTCCTGATTTTGCATCAGTTTATAGGGATGCATTTTATTTTCTTTTAATATTCGAATAATCGATTAATGGATAACATCCAATGTTGTGGCTGCTTGTCGACTAGAAGTATGTGGGTTTTCCTCAAGCTCAATGATAAATCATAATTATAAATGAATTATAATCATTTGTAGAACTGTTATGCTATGCAATTCTGTTAAATAAACCACGTTTCTAAACTGACAACTACTGTGATGTGGTTACGAGCAGAATTATCCCAAAACCACAAAATAATAGAGAGTAATGCGCTAGATACGTATTTCGATAACGAAGTTGTCTTCATCAGTAGCTGTCGCTAAACTTTAGTTAAACGCACGTCTAGCGCATAACGCTGTGTTATTATTATGTGGTTTTTGGGGTGATTATTATTATTATTACCTTTATTGCTTAAAATTATACAACATGTTTACTCAATAAGTCTAAGACTTGTGGTGAATATTAACATAATTTTATACATAGTTGCATCCCAAACTGCTTGACAACACTCCAAATTCAACAACCTTAAAATTTTGGCATTCCAAAAAATTTCTTTCCTGTTCCACTTCGTTCTTCTAATGATTCACCTGATACCTCCATTTACAATTAATACCAATCACTCCATAATACTTTTCCAACTGCAAACCTTTCTCAACTACCCATATTTTTGTCGAAATTGTAAATTTTGTACGAGACCAAAAATGACATTTTTATTTGACATACTTCACTCATTATGCTTTTTGTTTTACTTTCCAACCACACTGTCCAACCTTGATCTTTTTACAAAGTAAGTTGCTAAGGCGTTTTAAACAAAACTAACATTTCCAACTATGAAGAAGGTTGATAAGTTTTTATGTCTCCTTTTTAATTGATACCGTCCAAAAAGACATTAAAATTGTTTTTGCTTGCTTTCCCATTATCATTTAATATTAATTTTTTAGTGTGAAGTTTGTCAATCAGATGATTTTTTTATTGTGAATTTTTGCAATAAATTTTAAAATCGTAGCATTTTTGAATAGAGAAGGAAGATATCTTTCAAGTGAGGCATCACAAGCCGCTACGTTCTATTTGATAATTTAGGTGTTGCAACTGTCACTTGAATGGGTTTGATGCAGAGGTGAAGTTTTTACGTTGCAGGAAGTCATTTTTATGTCTGAAATTGACGGGTTTCAGGATCTTTTATAAATATGCACAATAATTGAGACACTGAATTTATTCCATTTGGCTGTTCCACACTGTATAGCTTGTTACTTAATGTTGTTACTTTTAATGAGGAGATCTGTGTTTATATATATATATATATATATATATATATATATATATATATATATATATATATATATATATATATATAAACACAGATCTCCTCATTAAAAGTAACAACTGTATAGCTTGTTACTTAATGTTGTTACTTTTAATGAGGAGATCTGTGTTTATATATATATATATATATATATATATATATATATATATATATATATATATATATATATATATATATATAAACACAGATCTCCTCATTAAAAGTAACAACATTAAGTAACAAGCTATACAGTGTGGAACAGCCAAATGGAATATATATATATATATATATATATATATATATATATATATATCTGACCGATAACTCAAAAAAAATGGACCGATCTTGATCAAATTTGGTGAGTACCTTACCTTTGCAAGTGACTTGGACAAGTTCGTTAGCCGGGAAAATCGGATCAGGTTTTCCAGGAAAATTTTGTGTTTTCTTTCAAAAAAAAATTCGTATCTTCGTAAATAACAAAGTAAAAGCAACCAAATTTGGTACGCTTGTTTGTATTAAAGGGTGAACTCTGTCCCAAAATTTAGCTCTCTAGCATTAAAGGCAAAGAAGTTATGGGCAGTTAAAAATCAAATTTTGGAGTTTTCCTCAAAACGTCTGACTCGCAATTTTAAACGTCAAAATTGGCGATGTTTAGGCAAAGAACGTGAAACAAATACCGATTATGAAAAGAATTTGTTGCAAAAAAAGTGTTCTGCAAACCCTTAAGTTTCAGATTCAACCGTCATTGCCCTTGATTTTACTAAAATATTTACATAATATTCATTTTAAATAGACCCTTTCTCTGATGCTTTGGCTGTCGGTTTAGTTAAGTTGATGCTTTCGCTGTATGTTTAGTGAATTTTATGGTTTAACGGTCTATGATTTTTTTAAAGCTAATTTTCGTAGAACAAATTCGTTACTGCATTTTTGCATTTTTTATCGAAATATGATGCGTTTGTAGGAAAAAATCTGGACGCACTAAGTGCGTTTTGGTAGTGAATTTTCGGTAAATTTGCAGTTTAGCTCCCGAACACTTTTCAAAAAACTGTTTTCAGAAACTTCCCTAGGGCTGCCCCTTGGATCCACAAACCCCAAGAAACATTTCTTGTTTACACCCCCAAGGAAGTTACAGGACCAGGAGCGAGTAGGGGTGCTGGGCGGGGTAGGTAGTAAAAAGTAAATATGAGCCGAAAATGCAAATAAAACGAGCTTGAAAGCTGTCTTTTTCACATCTTGAAGCCATATCCCCCTTAAACCCTGCCTACACCGCACATCACTCCTATCACCAGGTGCCGTAACTTCCTTGGCGGGTAGGAACAAGATATTTTTCTTGTGGTTTATGCAGCGAGGGTGGTTGTATGCACGCGAGGGGGAAGGAAAATCCCCACGACGAAGCAAACACCACCACCCACCGCCACCACCCACCGCCACCACCCACCGCCCCCCCCCCTGTCGCAAGTCGAATGGGGGAGTCTGCTTCGTCGTAGACATTTTACTTCCCTCCTCGTTGCATAAACCACAAGAAAAACTTCTTGTTAATACACCCCAAGGAAGTTACGTGATCTGGGGCAAATAGGGGTGCTGTGTGGGGTAGGGAGGATTTAATGGGGATATGGCTGCAAATAGACAGCTTTCAAGCAGTTTTCTTCGCATTTTCTACCCATATTTCCTTTTTACTATCTACCCCGCCCAGCACCCCTATTCACTCCCAGTCCCGTAACTTCCTTGAGGAAGGTGAACAAGAATTTTTTCTTGTGGTTTGTGCATCCAGGTGGGGTCTTAGTAATGTTTCTGGACACATTTTTTTTGAAAAGAGTTCGGGAGCTAATCTGCAAATTTACCGAATTTTCATTAAATCCTTCAAATTTCAAAAACTCAATTTGCTATTAACGTAAGCTTTGTTGGTTAGGAAACCAACATTTAAGTTTATTTTCGGAAAATTTTTGTATATTTTCAAACCATAAGTAATTTTGATAAAATATAGTACATTGTTTCTACTACATAGGCTATACCGGTAATCAGATTGATGCCTGCTCGCATTTGCTATTAAAAACATTTTTATGGAAATTCACTTCCATAACACAGTTGCTGCATTCAGACTTTTGAAAAATGCTTATATATTTTCAAACAATAAAGTTATTTCGATGAAATATGGTACACTGTTTCTACTATATAGGCAACCAGGTTTGATGCCTGCTTTCATCAAAGAACGACATTTGCTATTAAAAATATTTTAAAGAAAATTCGCTACCATAACCCACTTATTGCGTCCCGAAATTTTTTAAATGACCCTGTCAATATACATAAGAATGGTTTTACATTAACAGTATCTAAGTGTGATGGTAAGATGGTGAATATGTTACAACTTTAAAATTACCTTGCCTATAAACAAAAACTTTCCTAACGCTTTTCACCCATATCCTAAAGAAACTTCACAAGCTTCTGCCAGCAAATTATTTGTTGGTGTACTTTTAGTAGCTCTCAACTCCAATCTTATACATTGTTTGTTTTATATTGTATATTTATACATTTATCCTGTTAAGCTGTGTTTTAACTGCTGGATCAGAACCTCAGTGGTTCAGGGGTAAGAACGTGTGCCTCTGAACCGAAGGGTACTGGGTTAGATCCCAGGGTACGCCTTTCACTTTTTCAGTACAAACTGTAAAATTAGCATCAACCGATGTTCTGGCATTGTATTTGAGCAAGTTGAATGTCTGCACGTTCCGCCCTTCCGAGGGGGCGTAAAGCAGTCGTCCCGTGTCCATGCGATGTTGGGCACGTTAAATATCCCTACCCTCCTTACAGAAAGGCAGGGGTTCGGCAAACATTTCCAGGATAGTGAGGTGAAACTGCTCCCTGGCGTCGGTAATTGGACATAGTCGCGGAAATAGGCCGACGTTAAAGAAACGAAACACAGACACAAACTGCTGGATCATACCAGAAACACTCATAATCTAAAACCGATCAGCCCCGTATATCAGTAAAGCCACATATTTTCTTTGTTAATGCGTTTTACGAGTGCCATATTATGATTGCTACAGTGAATATACACTTATTGTTTATTTGTATAATAATTTCTATAAATAAAAGCAAAACTGTTTAGATCCTACTGAATATATCTGTATAATTCCAATACTGTGTAGATATAATGTATCCACTTGACAAAATGAATGATCTAGTATGGAAATACAAAATAATAGTAATACTCCAGGGTTATACTTCCATTATTGCTGAAAATAAAATTCAAGTATCTACCTTCATAGGCATTAGCCTGGTGGTAGAATGGGATTTTAGAATTGTATTGCCAACATAATCTGGTGCAAAAGCACCAGATCGCAATAGACTAAGTGTAGTACATATACATTTAAGAGCTTGCAGCGTGTGTAGTACAATAGCTGCAATTGCAGGGTGAATGTAATTATAAAGTGATTGTATGGAGAAGATACAGACTGAGAGGTTCGTAAAGAGCTGATGGTTAGATTGTGCAAGCCTGCACTCGCATAGAACTGTCACTGATTGTAATTGCACCTGTATGTTTACTTCAAATTGCTGCAGTACACCTACTACTCTAATCTACTCTGACGAGGTCTTGCTGGTTATATGTCATTTCCTCCGTCTATACAACGAAACCAGTTTTGCTACTTTTATTATGGTTACTTTCACATCATAATTATTACTATTTTCATTATACTGCCTGTGCCGCTTTTATGTAATTTTCGTATTAAAAATGACCGCGATACCTGTAAACGTTTTTTTTTTTAATTAGTCAAAAAACCTTTCTGGTAAATTTGCTAATAAGGGTGAATACAAATAATTATTTGAGTACTTTTAAAGATCAACATTTTTATGAGAGTAATACATAAAACAGAGGGCTAATACTTTCTAGAAAAAAAAAATCGGGACTCAGCAAGTGTGTACTAGTGAATTTTCATAAGAATGGTACACTATTAGTACGGCATATTGCTAAAAGAAGTAATTTAAATGCACCTTGAAGATCTGTTTTAGAGGTCTTAATACACGCTTATTTGAATTATTTTTTCGAAAGTGTTACCATCGGTATTCCTCTATTACCAAAAAAAAATTCATGTCTTGTGTTCTGGTCCATTTTGAGAAAAATTGTCAAAAGTCAATTTTCTATGAACCTAGAAAATTAAAATTTGGTATATATAAGTACTGTAAGTTTCTCTAAAAGAAACTTCTATTACAAATTTCATTAAAGACGCCAAAGCTTTTCAGAAGAAAACTTAATTCATATTTAGGAAATCCTTATTAATCACCTGGTAATTTTGTTTTGGTCAACCTAATCGAACTGGTTTGTCAAACAAGTAAAAATGTTGTTTAAAAAACACATTCTCTATTAATTAGTTTTCTTTATAAAAATTAAACAAAATCAACAATAAAAAAATGTTTGTTGACAATTATGATTTTAAACTCAAAGGTGATTTCAACCAAACATTAAAGTGAAACAAAACAAAAAAATGTTACATGCGCTGGACGGGACTCGGCCCAGGCTGCCCGCGTATCAGGTAGACCTGCTACCACTGAGATGAGCTGATAAATAGTTTGTTTAGGTAGTACTTGGAGAGGCTTTTTTTACAAAATTGATTTTATTATCTTATAATATTTAGAAAATCCTTATTAATCACCTGGTAATTTTGTTTTGGTCAACCTAATCGAACTGGTTTGTCCAACAAGTAAGAATGTTGTTTAAAAAACACATTCTCTATTAATGAATTTTCTTTATAAAAATTCAACAAAATCAACAATAAAAAATGTCTGCTGAAAATTATGATTTTAAACTCAAAGGTGATTTCAACCAAACATTAAAGTGAAACAAAACAAAAAATGTTACATGCACCGGGCGGGACTCGAACCCGGACTGCCCGCGTGTCAGGTAGACCTGCTACCATTGAACCAGAGATGAGCTGATAAATTGTTTGTTTAGGTAGTACTTTGAGAGGCTTTTGTTTACAAAATTAATATTATTATCTTATAATATGAAACCTACCATATCATCGTTTTGCAAAAACGTCATATTTTCTTTATTGCCTTCCTTAAACCTCGATCTTTCCACCGTATGCTACATTTTCAGTCTCAATCATCAATTGGGGCCGTTTATCAAGCCACAAATATAGTGTAGTTTAAAGATTTTGTGAATCCTCGACAATTGCTTGGATATTTTTTAGTTTGGTCGCATCTGTCATTTTAACGTCGTAATTGTTAACAAACGATCTATATTTTTTTGGAATGTTTGTGGCCGAAGTTTCTCTACCGCTAGTTCGGGTAGTATGTTTCATGTGTGCTATTTGTATTGTTTGGTTATCGCTGATGTATGGTATATATCTGCAGAATGTATCAATATACGCATGGCAGCCAACTAGTCTCTCTTTGTCAGGCATGGAACACTTAAGTCGTTTCAATTCATGTCTTTCAGATTTAGGTTTAATTTGAAGAAAACTCTAAATTGTGTCAACTTAATCACCTAAAATTCATAACAGACGTTTACTTACACCATTTGTAGCTACATGTGAAGTCTCATTCCACTTACTCCAATACTTTCAAAAATACAACGTATTCATAAACATTTTTGTATAAATTTAGGGTAAAAACTCGTCCGCGGTCTTAACAAAATAACATAATTAAATTTAAACGGACGTTGGATATGGGTTCTCGGGGCTCTAAATCGTCGTTTTGAAAAAAAAGTCTCACCATCGTTAGCCCTCTATTAGTGAATTTTGTTAATGAAAATTCACTAAAAAAGGGGGTAGACAACTGAAAAATATAAAAGCTGACCCTCCGGTGCTCGCATAGAATAATCATTTCTCAACTTGCTTTCTAAAGTCGTGATTGCCACCGTATGCCATGCTTAAATGTTTATATTTTTTAGACCCCAGAAATACCGACAAGAGAAGGATGAAACTTTAAAAGTAGTAATCCTGTAATGCTGTGAATTTTGATTTTCAGATGTTCAGTTTTTAATGCTGAGGTTCTAGGTGAAACTACGTTGTAGAATCTCGGCAGGATTGACATTTAAGCTTAACAAGAGAATTGGGGAAATAAACACAACAATTTGATTTGATTTTCTATTGTTTTTTGAATTATTTGTTATTTTCTTTAAATTGTCTCTCTAATCAGCCCAACACTATTCATTATTCAATGAAAAATGCATTAAGAAACATAATTGTGCACTCTCTGGCTTTGTCATTGTATTTGGTGGGTTAATCGTAATCAAAGAGCATCCCCTTCGAGAGCTTTCAGTATCCCCACTTTTTCTATTCTTTACCGTTTCTCTACAAATTAGCATTTTTAAATGCACCCTTTGTTGGTGCTGATTAATATTTTGCCAAAAATGTTTTTATCCTCATTAAAATTGTTACTATGAGACTTTTTGTCATTCTACTTTGACTACAGTTACATCTATCTTTCACTTTCCTTTCGCTTCTAAGGACACCATACTGTAAGGAATTCCATTCCTTCTCGCTTCTTAAACCCTCTATATTTAAAGCCTTGCTGTATTGCAGTTTGGGCTGCGGCCTTTTTCCGTTTTTTAGCTTCATTACTTGAGTGTTGAAAAGAAATTATATTTGCAGTCACATTTTCAACATAAGCGGATGCTAAAGCGTTGAATGATAAATTGCTGTCGTCATCTTGAGAACAATTTGTTGTGATTTCATTAGTTGGCGTTCCAAGACAAACTAATTTCTCGAAAACCAAGTTTTGATTAAACACTGCACACTTTATATTTCGTTCTGTAGGAGATTCTTGCTCTGAACAAACTTCAAGAACTGGACAATGATAGGTAGATTTATTCTGCATATGTAATGCTAAAAGTACTATTACAAAGTATATGCTAAGATATATATATATATATATATATATATATATATATATATATATATATATATATATATATATATATATATATATATATAGTTTTTCAGATCTATTTAGACGCTACATACCACGGCCCCCGTATATGCTACAAGAAAAAGTTTAACACCAAAATTTGTTGGTTAAAAAAGCTACTTTCAATAAAACTTTACTTAGATATACAGTGTAATTTTTGACACAAACTCTATTTTTTTTTCAACGGAACAGCCTGTATTTGATTAAAGCTTCGGATTCCTTGTTTAATTCTTAATCAGTGTGTCAAACTAATTTTTTTTATTTACTTAAATAGTTTTCGAAAAAATTCCAAAAATTTTAAATGCATGTTCAAAAGTAACCACAAAAAAATAAACATCGCTAACGATGAAAAAGTAAATTATAAAAGTTGCTCAAACTGGTAACCATTTTCTGTCTGGTAAACGTCATATCTTCTGATAAAGCACAGAATGCATTTCTAATAACTTGAGGCGAAGTTTTTCTGGAGGCACGAGTAATTTTGTTTGTCAAATCATCTAAATTTCTTGACTGAACAAAATAAGCTACATCTTTTACAAAAGCCCTTAAAAATAATCTAATGGTGTGAGGTAACACCACCTCGCGGGTCACCTGACTGACCCTGGGTTCGTTATCCACATTGTTCTAAAGTTAGTGACATAATAGGTGTGATGCTGCCATTGCTCACAAATAATCATTATTGAAAGGAACCCGCAAATATTTTTTTGTGATTTTCTCGAAAACTCTTGAAATGAAAAGAAATGTTTGACACATTATTGATTAAGAACTAAATATGGTATTTAAATATTGAATAAAATGCAGGGTGTTCCACTGAAAAAATTAAGTCTATCTTAGTAAAGTGTTATTGAAACCATCGTTTTTAACCAATAAATTTCGGTCTAAAACTTTTCTTCTAGCATGTACAGGGGCTATCCTATATAGGGTCTAAATAGATCTGAAACAGCCTATGTATATTATATATATATATATATATATATATATATATATATATATATATATATATATCGCTTTAAATTTGTGGCGTTGCTCATAAATCTTTTTAATTATCAATTTCCCTTACATTGTAACGTGACATGTTTTACATTTTGTACCAGCAAATGCATATAACTCAATCTTTATCTAATCTAATAGCAGTAATTTCATCGGTAGATCGTTATTCCAACTTTTAGTTGTGTTTAAGACAAGAGTCTTTGAATTTTAACTTTTTGTTCACATATAGAATTTTCAATGTAGCTCTGTTTTTATTTCAACTAACTAAATATTCTATCTTTTAATTGCAGGTCTACACCCTATAAGAGGGTTTTGCAGAATTGTTTGGACCTGTGACCAACTGAAACGATAGTCATGGATCTTTTTAATTTGAAGGTACGAATATTATTGTGTAATGCAATAGTTTATTTTAAAATTATTCATTAAAATATTGTACGTTATTAGGAAATTATTATCTCCCACAGTTAGTAAAATACAATTAGAATCCAATGAGAACCATTATTACATATAAAAAGTGTGTGTTAAAAGCTTATTTACCACCCATTTATCGTTAAATGGTTAGTTACTTATCGACTAACGCAACTGTAGGCTCTGTGGTCTAGTGGTAATAAGGCGTACCTCTGAAGTCAATGGTTGTGTGTTCGACTCCCAGGAGACCAATTCAATTTTTCAATACCTACTGTAAAATTAAGGTCAAATGAAGTTGTGCCATTGTGGTTGTCAAGTTGGATGTTTGCAAGTCCCACCCTTTGGAGGGAAGGTAAAGCCGTCCATCCTGTGTATCATGTAATTTTGGGCACGTGAAATATCCCTACCTTCCTTACAGAAAGAAAAAGGTTTGGCTAAATATACAGCATAGTGAGATGAAAATGCTTCCTGGCGTCGGTGATTGACCCTTAGCGCTGAAATAGACTGACGTTGAAGACAAAATAACGATAACATTTCATATATTTAAACTATCTTAGGACTCCTCATCAAGTCGGGCTTAAGACAGGCATTGCCACAATATGCAATGGAGAATACTGCAAAGCGCCGTCTCTGGTTTTGTGACGGTTCTAGACTTCCACAGCAAAAGGGAAGGTTTGGGAAAAAACTAGCGAGTGAAAACAATTACTTCGGCGGCTAGTACCACGACGCGCTTTGAATTACATCACTCGCTATCCACCATCACTTCAGTCCTGCTGGGACTTGCCATGAGATGTATGGCATGAGATACAGACCGGTTTCGTCCTTCTTAGGGCTCCTCATGATGCCCTACCTGTGCTCCAGTGTGCCATGAAGAATCATATACCGTGTGTCCTAAAAAGTTTTGACGATGCTGTAGTTCCTAAACCGTTTGAGATATGATTTGAAACAAAAATCAAAGTCTCAACTGTCAAGATACTTCGAAACGACACCCAAAAAACCTTGAAAAAAAAATTCGTTCACAAAAAATGCGATTTGAACCGTGAAATTTTGAACGACATCCTGTATATTCTTTCACATAGTTTTTTGGGATTTTCAGTTATCTATTGAATGCTTTTTCCATAATGAAAATCGGTTAATAAATAGCTGAGAAAATCAACATTTATGTTTCATATCAAGTTAGCCCTGGAAAATTGGGTAAGTAAGAAATACATTTCAAATAGAACAAAATTAAAGATTATATACATAAATAAATATATACTAAAAAATGTTCAAATGGTAAACCTCCAGCAGCAACACAAGCTTCAAGTCTTGTTAGCAGAGTTCGCGTTAAGCTATTTTTGTGGCGTTATTCTGCGACTGACATTGCTAATTTTATTCTTTAGGTCCCCTATTCTGCGTTTACTGGAATACACCATGCCTTTTAATGTTCCCACAAGAAAAAATCTAAGGCGGAAAGATCAGGTGAGAATGCAGGCCACTTTGTCATGGGCCACGCATTTTCGATGAAATTAGTGAGTATTGTGGGCAGATGTTCCATCTTACTGCCACCATATTTGTTGTCTTTCAGCCAAAGGTATTCCTCCTAGAAATTCACGTAACATTTTTTGTAGAAAGTGCAGATTTACTTCTCCGGTAAAACTTTCTTCGTAAAAATATGATCCAGACCTTAATTCGCCAAATGCGTTGAAATCTGGTCTCCATTACTCAATGTTGATTAACAGGAGACAAATAATTGGAATTATGCTAATTAATGACACCATTATTGTGGAACTTCACCACCGCACATTATTTTACCAAGAAAGGCTGGATCGTGTTCAAGCTTAACTAGTATTTTTGCAATAAATTCCTAGCGTCTGTTCGCGTCACCTGGATAGAGTCCCTGCACTAGATGAACTTTATAAAAATCGGTCTAAAAATCTTGTAAAATGCGTTCAACTGAACTTTTTGTTATACCAAGTGCTTCAGAAAATTTTCGAATTGACACATGATGATTAAAATGTACATACGGACTAAATGTCTAGAACTACTGCGATTCCCAGTGGGGATATCTCCTCGTCGCAAGATGCGTTCTAGATTCCCAAATGCATTTTTACGATCAGGAAAACGAATGCGATATATTTTTTAAAACTCGCCGTTGATTAGAATCATATCATACTCTTCGGCTGTAGACAATGCTGGAATTTTAACACAAAACTGACAAAACTGATTAACAAAAACCGCGTCGCACTGTCTGAAATTATTTGTTTTTGTTTAATTAAGTAATGGCCAATCTTGATATGAAGAATAAATATTGATTTTCTCAGCTCTTTACTAACCGATTCGGTAAAAAGCATTGAATGGGGAATTGGAAATATCCACAAAAAAAATAAATGAAATAATTTACAGCCCGTCATTCAAAATTTTACGGTTGGGGTCACATGTTTTGCGTTTGAGTTTTTTTGCTGTCATTTCGAAGGATCTTCACAGTTAAGACCTTTGGTTTTTTATTCACCTTGGAATATATATTTGGAAAGGTTCTCTGGTTGAACCGCGTGCAGAATTTGTTCAAACTTGACGCTTAGATTGCTGTTTCGGACTATTTTCGTGAAGTTAACAAAATAATAAAGGAAAGGAACTCTAAGGCTTCAATCCGCCTACTTCTTAGGCGGTGAATTAGGGTAGGCTTGAGACCCCAATCGGCCTACTCCCCAAATCTCACTGAATATCGTCTCTAAAGTTTCAGTGTTGTATTCAAACTTAGACCTAACAGAGTTCTGACTGCCACTTGATAGTCTTGTGTTATTTATAGCGGGGCTTCTATCTGGGTCTCTACCGACGAGGGCCTTTTAGAGGCTGAAACCGGTTGGGAAGTGCAATAAAATGCAGCTCTTTATTATACTGTAAAGACGTCCTACACAGACCTTTTGAGGTTCAGAAACTACCTGAGCCCTAGCTCTATTTGTGTTAAACGCTCTAAGTTAGATATGACAATGTATCAGGAAGATTTCCCTATATTTCTGTAATAATTACACCTTTCAGATGTATATTTTTTCTATTTATTTACATATTCCTTGTTTACCTCGTTATTTAAAGAAACCTAAAAAAATCAAATCAGGTAATCTTACACGATACACAATCTCACCCCCGCCAATTGGAAAGTTAGGGCTCGCCAACCTCAAAACCAAGGCCCACCATGTTTTAAATGCGGATGAAATTATTGTCTAAATCTAAAGTAACACTAAATGTATACATAACATAAGGTTTAGGTCAATAACAAAGGTCTTAGAGCTTGAATAAATACTTACTTTTGCTTGCACTACAGTGGAATTTTATTACCCATTGTGGATAGATTTCAAACAACGCAAGGTAGTTCAATCTAAAATAATATACCAGTGTCCTTATGGGATTGGGTTGAAATGTAATGCGCTTGTTATAAGTCAGGTGATAATGCAACATATGCTATCTGTCATTATCATAAATTTAAAATGGCGGACGCTATATGATGGCGGATTTTTTTCTTTTGTCACAATCCTTCTGACATGCGTATTAAATTGAAGGACTTTACGGGTAAAATACATTTTTTGATGAAGCCAAAATGCAGCCCACACAAGATGACAGAATACATCCTTCTGAACAAGCCCCTTGATATACGAAGTAAGCGCCAAAATTTCCTGGCTTGACATAGATCCACGGTACCGCAGCGTTTCAAAATTTGGAACATTGGTTCAAGTCTTATCAGCCTTGAAAAAAACCAAAATGGTATTTATGTCAATTCCTTTTCTTTTAACTGGCACTTGTTCATCACAATTGTCAGAAGTCTCGAAAATTTAGGTTGAGTATAGAGTTGTTATTAACTTCCTTACTTGAGAAGGTCTTCCACCTGAAAGCATCAAAGATCGGCTAAATGACGGTATACTGGATAATTCTCTGTTTTATTCTGTAGTAAAAGATTGGTTAAAATGATGTAGAAATCCTTCCAAGATAACGCAATAACAGGAAGGATGGTCGAAGTGGTGACTGACTTCTCTTTGTTGAGGAACTGGTATTAAGCGATAGACGTTTGAAAGTGAAATAACTATTGAAAATGTCGGGGTTCAGATACCAGCGTTTGCCGAACCTTCCACAAGCATTTAGACACGAATAAAGTTAGTGCGAGGTGGGTCCCAATTATCTTACAGCAGTTCAGCGCCAGGGTCGTATTGAATGTCATGGATCCTTTTTGGACCTCTGTAGAGACGTGTTCAGTTGTCACAGGGGATAAAACTCTGGTTCTGTACTATGATCATTTGTGCAAAAGGGATTCGATGGAATGGAGGCGTAAAGGACAATCACTGCCAAGAAAGTTCAAGGTCTATGAGTCGACAAAAAAATAATAGCTACGACTTTTTGTGATTGTGAAGGTATTCTTCTCGTAGACCTTGAAGAACTCAACACCGCGTGCAAGGATATATTATGCAACTCTCCTGAATAAATTGCCACAAAATATTCTGGCGAAAAAACGTGGGAAACTGACCAGAGTCAGGCATTTGCTCCATGACAATGCACCCGTGCACACTACTGGAATTGCACAAGCCGATATTCGTGACTGCGATTTGGAACAACTTAACCACGCTCCGTCTGATCCAGATGTGGCCCTAAGTGACTCCTACATATTTAGAAAGTTGAAAAAATACCTGTAAGGGTGCCATTTCTGTGACGACGAAGATGTGAAAGCTGCAGTTTGGACAAATTATGAGGACCAACCAAAACAATATTTTTTAGAGTTATCAAATTGTTGCTCAAACGATATGTAACAAATGCTTTGGTGTTAGGTGTGTCTATCTTGGAAAATAAAACCTAAATGTGAGTCCACGTCGGTTCTTTCATAGTCAGGCCGTGAAATTTTGGCGCAAGTAAGTTACACTAGGCTAACTGGCGCTTTCATCAATTCATTGCGCCATTTTTTCGTTTTAGTACACCTTAATAAAAAGAGCTTGTTCATTTAAAGAATTTTTAACTCCCAACTTATAGATAAATAGTTAGGAACATAGTTATGATCAATCGCTTTAAGTGATATGTAATTATTTTGAGCTTGTAAGAAATTAGTCGTCGATATGATAACGACTAGTTTAGAATTTTGCGTTTGTTTCGTTACTTGTTCAACAAACGTAGGATAATTTAGCTTTAAAGTATGTGTCACTTATGTATATTCTACAAAACTTGAATTTATGTCTTAAATTACATATTTTCAATTTGATAAAGTGCAGCTTTTGAAGTGGCAAGTTGTTCCTTGTAAGATGCTTCGACAGAAAAGTTTCGGAGCCGGGATATTAGTATTTTACACTCAGCGAGTAGAAATACTTCAACTTTAAATCTGAAAGTTTGTGCCTGAAAGACTGACATAAAACTGTAAGCTGCTGATGATTCTTTTAAGCTCTTTCGTATTTCCCTGAGGTACATTTTTTCAACAGAAACTAATAATGGTTTGATGAGAACGAGGCTGATTTATACATAACTTATAAAAACCAACTGAATTATTGCAAAGTTATAGACTTAAAAATTCGTTAGAAAACAAATTTGATAAATGACTCTTACTTTACATTTAGTAATATATAGAAAGTCTACAAATTTTGGAACAATAGATAACTTGAGATTCCTGAGATAAAAAATAAAAGAATCTAGATTGACTAGATCTCGATAATAATATTTAAGCGTGAGTGGGTGGATGGTTTCTTGATAGACCTACTGACACATCCGTCACTGTTTCAATGAATTAAGTTTTTTAACAAAGTTTAATGTTGTGAATGAGAGCAATATCAGGTCTATGTGGCCTACTGAAATACACATACAGAGTTGTCAAACAACGAGTTAAAGTCCAATAGCTCGGTTATTATAGAAATTATAAAATAGTGTGTAGTACAAAAATTGCAGGGACTAATTAGAACTACAAACCAAAATAATGTTTGCATATACAGGGTATCGTAAAATTAGACACGAACTAAACTTCATGTTTTTAAGTAGAACACCCTGTATATGGTTTAATTTTTTTAACTGCTCTCATTTTGGCCATTTACCTCATGTAAGGTTATTGGTGTCTATGTAGAGGTATTTAAGACTTATGGTCACTTTTCTAAATAATCTGTGGTACATTTGACGCACTGTATCTCGGAGTGCCGTTACGAGACAATGCAGAGTGAGCAGTGGAATTCTGCATGGTGAAGTTCTCAGTCCTTTTCTTTTTGCAGATTGATTGCAGATATGGAGGCGCTGAGGGTGTATTGATGGTTCAAATAATGTCGTGATTCTGCATTATGCTGACGACCTTGTTCTATTATCGGACTCTCCTGTTGATTCAAATCGTAAGTTGAAAATACTTGAGGAGTATTGTTCTGCACATCCCGACTGCAAATAATCAAAAAATTAAAATCACGTGCTTCACTAGATCTGGACACACTGCAGATAAGCTACATTTTACTTTTGAAGGCAAATCTTTGGAAATGGTAAATTAGTATACATACCTTGGCGTCCCATTCTCTTCTTCCTTGTTTCTTTCTATGTCCAAAACTATGACAGGTAGGTTGAAAATTTCAGTGGGTGCCCTAATTTTTCTATTTGCCCGTACAAGAATCATCTGTATATACGACTGTATTAGTGTGGGGTCAATACACCACTGTTTTGTTGTTTGGGGCCTTTGATATTGCAACACATTTAAGAGGGTGTAGGTTGGTTTTATTAAGTATCTCTTTCACCTCCCTCGATCTACAGCCGACGCAGTAGTTGGGCTTGAGTTTGTAGCAATTCATATACTCTACACTACTATTAGCCTAGCTTTTGGCTGTACGTATAAGCTTTGTGAGACAGATGATAGTCGTTCACCTAGAATTGGCCTCAAACCTATCTAGAATTGGCCTCAAACGTATCTTGACTTAGAAATGCTCATCCTAAATATAACTGGTGTGGTCAGATTATTGAGCTGCTCAGATATCTCGACATAGCCTTCACGTGGGACAGTTTATCTCTTTTATGGTTAAATTCTAATCATGCTGTAATTTTGCAAAAGTTACAGGATAAGCGACTTGAAAATGACTGTCTGATAGAGGCGAGTTTGGATAAGGTCATTTTGTCACATTTTTATATTTCGACCAAATAACTGCCGTATACAGCTCTGGTTTTCCTGGTCATTGCTGCATCTGTAGTTGACTATAGTTTCTACTGGAGAGATGATGATCCATTTATTTTAGCTGATTTTCTGAATCTTAACATCTTCTATTATAATTTGGTGGTGCTCGCAATTCTTATACTGGGTGGAAAATTTTACTAACTATATTTCACTTGGGCTGTTTCAGCTAAGTTGACTCATTGTTCGAGCTTTGCACAGGTATTCTGTTGGTCTGGCGTCTTGTCATGATCCATTATGGAGATTGTAATTTTCATAATTTAAGAAAAGGTTTTTTGAATCGGAATTAATGTTAGGAATGTTTGGGTTAAACTATCACGAATGGTAAAGGCACATAAATGATAGTAATCGTAATATGCTGATTTGACTAAGGGTGCGTCTAGAATAAAAGTTAACTGAGTTGTTTTGTAATAGCTTTTAATAGTAATTATCTATATTTACCTTATATGGCAGATTTACTTTATGTCTTTAACTTTTTTAAGTGAGCGCGAACTAAGCTCCAGAACCCATATCCAGGGTCAGTTTGAATATATATATATATATATATATATATATATATATATATATATATATATATATATATATATATATATGTATGTATGTATGTATGTATATGTATGTATATATAACACCGATAACTCAAAAAATAATGGGCCGATTTCGATCAAATTTGGTGGGTACCGTCTTTTTGCAGATGGTTCGTTAGCCAGGAAAATCATCTTAGTTTTTCGCGAAAAATGTGTTTTCTTTCGGAAAATTTTTATATTTCCGAAAATAACAACGCAAGGGCAGCAAAATTTGGTTCGCTGGTTGATGTCACGAAAAGTAAACTATATAGCAAAATTTAAACGTAAAGAGTGAAAGAAAAAAGTTATAGGCATTTAAAGGAAAAAATGCGTGCCAAGGATGACCAGATAAACCCACAAGAGTAAAATATTTTGTGTCGATAACAAAATTCTATGTATGTTACAGACAAAGTCTTTTGGCGCAAAAACGTCTAGAAACGCCAGAAAAATTAATTTGAAAATTTGATAACTTTTCCTTTTAAAACGTCAAAGTCCTGATTTGAAACGTCAACATTGGCAACTTTTAGGCAAAGAACCTGAAGCTAATACGGGCTATGTAGAGAAAATGTTGCAAGAAATATATTTTACAAGTCCTTACGTTTCAGCCTCTACCGTGATTGTTCTTCATTTAACTAAAATATTTCCAGAAAATTAATTTCAAATAGACCCTTTTTCTGATGTTCTAGCAGTAGTTTTAGTTATAGAGTTTATGGTATAATTTTTAGCAAATTTTCCTACAAAAAATTCGCTATTTAGAAGACCGCGACCTTTGAGTTTTAAAAAGATTTTTTCAATTGAGCGCGAACTGGGTCCTCTAGGACTCATATCCGGGGTTAGTTTCAGTTTTTATCTGTTTACATATATATAGGTGACGCATTTCTAGGGTAAAGCGCCATATTAATGTTATTCTACAAGATACGAGAAATAATTGTATACGTTAATTATAGTGTCTTGAACTACATCTAAATAAATATTTCCACAAACACAGGCTGGCCCATAAGTTATGAGTGATATAATTTTTTTTTAATCGAACACGCCCTACATTATTGCGTTTTTGCCTTTTCCATCGAAATACAGGTAATGCATGTTTGTAAGAACATAAATTTGGGGTGCAGAAACTGCGCTATGGTAGCGAATTTTTATTAAATGCTTCAAATTTGAATAGTTGCAATTTGAGGGGCATCTTATAAAAATTATTTCGACAAGCACATGTGGCCCATAAGTAGCTAGCGATACAAATTTTCTTGTTTAAATCGAACATCCCTTATATTATTGCATTTTTACATTTTCGATCGAATTGTAATGCATGTTTGTTTTCGAGTTATTTCAATTGTTTTGCAACTTTTCGTATTTTTGGCACATATCAAAAATGCTGATCCGGCGGTTTCACCAACAAAATTCGGAGTCTAATGCAATTAACGCATTCAGAGAGGTTTTCGTTTATATTATTTTATCAAAAAAATCGAGATGCCATGCACCGGGCTCTCTCAAATAATGACAGAAATAAAAAGAAAATCAAACTGTCGTGACTCAATTGTCTCAAATAGAACAGTATGTATTTTGTGTTTAAGAAGTGAAAGCCATAATAATCAATGTTTAATAAGTTTGTTAAAAACATGTTTTCGGATGTTCGTGAAAAAATTGTAAATTTTTATGCAAAAATTTGTCGAAAAGCTTATGGTGAAATATGGTACATTGTTTCTACTGTATACGCTATACTGGTAACAAAATTTGATGCCTGCTTTCATTAAAAAAAGACATATTTGCTATTAAAAACATTTTTATGAAAACTCACTAGCATAACGCACTTGTTGCGTCCAGACTTTATAATTTCTGTTATTTCTGTAATAAACTGGACAAATAATATTTAAGCAATTCTTACTATGTCCACATAATTCAATCTTAATTCTGCAGTTTCAATACGCTATTTTATCTTTTTCTGATTGTTAGTCAGAATGTACACTGTTTGGTTAAATTTTATAATAGCGGTTTCAGTTTGCGACCTTTGATTTTTTTGAATTATTTCTAATTTATTTTGATTACTAGTTAGTTTCATAATTGTGGAATCATAACGTTTAGCATCATTAACATCTAAATTTCCTGTGATTGACGTAAACTTAACAGTTCTTAGTCTGTTTATCAAACCTTTCTTTTTTGGATTTAAAAAGGGCATAATTTGTTTAAAAGTTTTGTTACTTTTGCTAATTTTGTGGAATAACATACTTTGATAATATCGTAATTCTTCGTAACAGGATTCGTTGTAAGGGGAATTTTGTATAGAAATATTCAGGTAATAGGATGTGTTTTGTAAAAAGTTAAAGTCTTGTACAAGTGCTTGTAATTCAATTGTTCTAACCTAGGTCCATTTGTCGATTGCATTTTGCATAGTGCCTAATTTTAGGGATAGCATTACAGGATTGTCATTCAGTCTGTTAAACTCTACCTGTCCAAAAACATGGGCGAGCAAGAGGATTGACCTGAAACATTCGGTCGTTTTAGATTTCGTAGATGTCGTTTAGCCATTCGCTTATTTTTCCTAATTCGTGCTACATTTTATCTGCAACGGCTGTGGTAATATTACACGTAGAGGAGGTGTATTTACTTCACGATCAAGGTCCTCTAAGTGTCCCTTGGTAGTGTCAACGTTATTATATATTGTATGGAAAATTTGTAAACGCTGTCTGATGGAGCCAAAAAAGTAGCAATGAAAAGTTTCTAATGTTTTTTACACCTTTTTAAATAACTTAAAAAAAATATAAACCAAATCACAAAATTTGGAGTTTTTTTGAATATCTTCAGAATTTTGTGGATTTTTCGGCAGCATAATAATACTAACCACTAGATTGCGCACCCTCGTGTAATTTACTCGCCTTTGTAGCTTCTATACACCGATATTCCGATATCCGGACAGCCTGTATATATGTATATTTAATCTAAAAAAGCAGCCTAGCTTTTATCATTCGAAATTTTCCCCACGGCATAGTTTGCTCTCAACATGAGATACTCTTTACTTTAAAAACCTTTGAGTATTTTTTATTGCTTTATGAAAGGTACTAATTAGCAATTTACAATTTTTCAAAACATCAATAATTTTAAAAACCATCTTGGTAAACACTGAAAACTTTAATAATAAATACCAAAAATGAAATGTATTTTGGAAACTTGATCATACATAGCAGATTACGAGATTACCAATAATGTAAAATGGTAATGTTTTTTTCCAATACGATGTCAAATGCATTTTAACAGAAAATTTAGAACATGAAGGTCAGACAAAACGGCCTGGAATAATTATGTTTTTTTTTTAAATTTATTCCCATACCTAATTTGACTCACCTATGAACTATTTTTTATCTGACGTATGCAACTAAAAATTACAACAAATTTGTATGGGTAAATTTCACATTCGGTATTAAAATAATAATAGCAGTTATTTATTCCCTTAAGGCATATATTTTTAGTATTATTTGCTGGCCAACTTTCAATTCAATATAAATTTTAGAACACTTGCTATTCGCGGGTAATAAATAAATCGAAAAATAATACAGGAAACCTAAATACAAACGTTATATGCTCAATTATTAAAAATTGCGTTAACAAAATGTAGCACTATCATAAAGTGGGAAAGTTCAGTTTATGGAATAAATATTGACACTAGCCTTCACCTATGTACACAGACTAATGCTTTTTGATTGATGTACAGATTACCCTTTTAGAAAATGTCATATTAAATCGAGAAATAAAGCAACCAGGCTTTTGTTCCGCATGCAATATAGTAAAATATATAGCATATTACTAAAGATAGCTTGTATATTCCAATTTTCTCTCAAATGGGATGTTTTTATTAAATTTCCAATATATAAAACTCAGTTTTCCAATACTTATTAATATTATCTATCATTTGTATCGTGCACTACTTGTAAATATTGCTGGCGACTGTATAATTATACAGGCTGGGCCAAAATTAATCAAACGCAGCGCAGCAGTAGGTTCTTGGCCTCGAATACACTACTTAATGCCCAAAGCGTCGCTTGCAACAATTTCACCTTTTTTGAATGTAATGTAACATTCGATTGCCGCAATAAAATTGAACTCTGTTGAAAGCATCTGCAAGAACGATCCTTACACTATTAGCCTTTCTTTTGTAAAGTATCAGGTAATTTACATTAATTTTATGCAGGGTGTCGAATAAAACATTGAAAATTTTTTATACGTCAAAAAGCTCCCGTTTCAAAAACAAATTCTATTTCTTAATTTTCAACAAAAAACGTATTGAAATAGGACCTAAGCTACAGGGCAGTGTTCAAATTTTTCGTTTACCCTTTTTATATACAGGATGATTACGAAACGTGTTTTTTTTTCAATTTTTGGGTATAACTTTTCTACTCGTCAGCCGATTTTCCTAATGGAGGGCTCAAAGCTTCAAAGAGGGACGTTGATTTAACAGAATTGACGTAGAATTAGCGATCAATATACAGTGCGGCATCAAATGTGATCCAAGTCATAATCGTTTTAAAAATTTCATTTCGACAATAGAACTGACTTGCTTATGAGACACCTATTACTTGTGGACCTTAAGTTTGTTTCTCGTCTGCATAGGTCGCAAACTATCTTAAAAGAACTCAATTACTAATTGCTTGTTTACAAACGAGATTAACTCAAGTTCTCATCTTAGTTACGAACATTTTCAGATGAGAGCTTAAATGAACCTCCTTTGGAAACAATCCGTTTGTAATTCAGTCCTTTTAACGACAAGTTTCGACATAATCAGACGTGTAACGAATTTTAGTGCCCATAGGCAATGGTTATTTCATATGCAGCTTGGTTTCCTGTCAATTCTACTGTCGAAACGAAATTTTTGAAACAATTAGGATTTGGACCACATTGGATGCCGCGCTGTATATTGTTCGTTCATTCTACATCGATTATGTTAACTCCTAAAGCTTTAGTTTCAGTATAAGCCCTCCGTTATGAAAATCGGTTGACGAGTAAAAAATTTGTAGCCAAAAAGAGAAAAAACTCTTTTTTGTAATCATCCCGTATATAAAAAGGATAAAACTCAAACACCAGCCTGTATCTTGCGACCTATTTAAACAGGTTTTCAGTTAGCTTCTTGACCGTATAGGAAATTTTCAAAGTTTTATTCAAAACCCTGTAGAAAATTTATGTAAGTTACCTGATATTTTACAGAAAAAGACCGTAATAGTGAAAGGATTGTGCTTACAAACGCTTTCAACAGAGTTTAATTTGATTGCGGAAATCGAATGCTACATCAAATTTAAAAAGGGTAAATTTTTTTAGAGCACCGTTTTGAGTGTTGAGTAGTGTGTTATGATTTAGTAAAACCAACATCAATCTGAGAGTCAGAATTAAAACAGATACAAGCTGTTGAAGTCAGAAATTGAATTTCGGGTTTGCTTAATATCTAGAAAAGTACTTGACATATTTTCTTGAAAAATATCACAAGAGTTTCTTATATTACTAAATGATAACTTATTCCCAGTTTGGCTCTAGTGAATTGAGGGCGTTACTGCTGGTACCCTTCAAGTCTTAAAAATACCCATATCTGTTTGCTGATGTGTCACTAGGAAGCTTTTAATTAAACAAATTACTATTTTTAGTGTTTCCTTAGGCTCTTGAAAATGGCTCCAAAACAGG
This sequence comes from Tillus elongatus, assembly GCA_964006375.1. Taxonomy (NCBI): domain Eukaryota; kingdom Metazoa; phylum Arthropoda; class Insecta; order Coleoptera; family Cleridae; genus Tillus; species Tillus elongatus. The sequence goes on along the minus strand of OZ023263.1, from coordinate 153,870,209 downwards.
AGCTGAAATAGGTATTTGTCACATTTATGACCTCGGAAACCTTTCCTAACATACTTATAAAGACTAAAACTGGCTTTCGATATTGATTCCAACGGCTCTAGTCCACACTAGTAGAAAAAATGATAAAAATTAGAAAGTCGTTTCTATTTATAGCCGATTTTTTTAAGTAAAATTACAAAGCAATAAAAATGGGTGATTTACTTTAGAATTTTTTTTGAGTAAATCTCTTTGTGTGAGACTAACCCAATATCTATAACCTGGGAAACAAAGTGAACTTACTTAATACTACTAAGGCAAGAGGGGGGGGGAGAGTTGCCAATAGAGTGGTGGGAACATTAGTAAATTTCACTAATTGATTCGCTATAACGCGGAAAACTTGCCTTAAGATTATACTAGCCTAAAAAAAACATTATTAAAATCGGACAATATCTACCGATCGCACAAAACGCCAAAAATTTAAAAAATGACAAATTTGACAGTTTTTTTCGAATTTGGGGGGGGGGGGGGGGGAATTTTTAGTGCTGTACTGCTAGAACGTTAATACTAGTATTGAATAGCCGGCAAAAAAATATTACTGTTTTGAAAGCATATCTTCCGATCGCGCAAAACATCTGAATATTCGCAAACATTGCAATTTTTTTTTTTGTAATTCCTCAAGATATTCTTTAGTTTTTGTTTCAATGCTATAACGCCCAATGGTTAAAGTCGGTAGGTGTATATAAGATGAAAAATAATTTTGTCATTTGGAGGATGTCTTCCGATCGCGCAAGTCATATTTATAATCTACTGTTTACATATAAATGTACAGGAAAAGCAGTGCTATTCGACAAATCTAAGTACAAATTGGAGGGCCATTGCTACCGGCTATTTGCTTGCTACATTTTATTTAATTACCGTTTTGCCATCTCTTTCAATATTTAGATGGGGTAACAACCAGCCCAAGATCCTTTTGTGGACCGACTGGACAGTATCAGCGGCTGTGAAAAATGAGTAGAAGTCGAATTTTTAGCGATTCACTGTCAGATCCCAACCATTGATAAGAAACTGCTGAGCGAATATCAAAGATACCTGCTTAACGCATCCCAAGCAATAAAATTCTAGACGCAGAAACTGCGTTATGGTAGTGAATTTTCATAGAAATGATCTGTCACCATATATTTGTTATAACTTTTTTGTCTTGTAACATAAAAATCTAAATTTTGGTATATGGTTTTCTTTTAATCACAAAGTTGTGTACCAAATTTTATTATCACAACTTTTTTATTTTTGGAGATAAAATTTTTTTTTGAAAGAAAACTTAAAATTTTTCCGCAAAACCTAGATAGATTTTCCTGGCTAACGAACTTTTACAAGCCACTGGCAAAAGAAAGGCACATGCCAAATTTTATCAAAATTGGCCTTTTATCTTTTGAATTATCGGTGTGATATACATACACACACACCCCGGATATGGGGTCTAGGAGTCCTAGTTCGCGCTCACCTGAAAAAAAATTTCAAAATTCAAAAGTCGGGATCTCCCCATTAGTGATTTTTTCTATAAAAATTCACTAAGGTGTGCCACTTTTTTGCAAAGGACTTGGCAAATTGTTACCCCGGCCCAATGACTTCGACTGTGTTAGTGTTGTAAGCCCTTCGGGTGCCTTGTTAGGCATTGTCACTCTGATTTTGAAATCATACATGTCAGTGTGGTTCAAAATTAAATGCGACACACAGAAGTCAGACAAGTGTGTACCAGCCAACATAAACATCTAGGTACCTGAGCGATGCATTGAAGGCAGTGGTATTCACGGTAATCGAACGAAACTCGTTCTATGCCCATCCTAAAAATTTTGAATAGGCATGATATTTGATTAGAGTGTTGTGGGCTCAGGAGAGTGCTAAAAGCTAGACAGTCTTCTTCGACTGGGAAATACATTAGGCACTTTCACACTCCTTTACTCCACCTTGATGCATTAGATTACACGGCAACGATAGATTAGAACGCTACAAAAATATCACATCGACCTCTTCTCCGTGGGGTTAGTCATTAAGAAATTAAAAGCTTCATACAATCTGGTGCGCTCTCTGATTGGGATATTACAAAAGAGTTCCCAAGTCACACGCACGCCGTAGAGCGTAGCTTCACGTAAGGTATGCGGACCACAATCAAGGGACGGATACATTTAAATAGAGAGGCCTGATCAAAGAATCGACAAATAAAGCAGATTACAAAATGACATTGGCACAAATGATAAATAAGGCGAGAATGTAAACTGTAATTATTGTAAATAGCACACACTATTAATGGTTGGATGGACTGAAGGGTGTGGATGGAACTCGAAGTGCAGCCACCCGTTCGTAGTGTGTTCTGGGTTGTTTAGGTTATGAAATTAAAAGCAATAAGTTTATTTCTATGCAAGCAAAGAGCTGCACATTTGTATCTAAATACTGATATATAAATATGATTTGCGCGATCGGAAGACGTTATCCAAATCACAAATTCATATTTCTTGTATATACAAGTACCTAATTTAACCATTAGGCACTGTTACAGACAGTATTAAAAAAGATCTCAAGAAAATCCTGAAATATTACGAAATAATTAAAAATATGCAGTTTTGCATATATTCATACGTTTTGCGCGATCGGAAGATATGCTTTAAAAGCAATGAATTTTTTTTCCAGGCTATTCATACTATTGCTAACCAACCCCAAATAATTTAAAAAAATACGAAAGAACTGTCAAATTCGTCATTTTGTTGAACTTTCGGCGTTTTGCGCGATCGGTAGATATTATCCGATTTGGATAATATTTTTTTTGTTAGGCTATAGTATACACCTCAGGCAACTTCTCCGCGGCATAGTGATTTGAAAATTTAAATTTTAAATTTTTTGCACCACCCTATTGTCTAGGTCCAAATTTTTCAACGAATTAAATCCATTTCTTTTTTCAATATCTCAAAACCTTTTTAACTACATGAGGTTCAGATAAGGCATACTCTTTGTTCTGAAGTTATGTGCACCAACTATATTTTTACTAATTTATTTAAAAAACATTATGTGACTTTAAGTTTGTTATATTAATATAGCAATTACATAGTGTGGTGGTGTTGTGTCTTGTGGTTTAGGTGGTGATATCAGGAGGGTCGGCGGGTCGAGTTCGGCCATTGGGTGGGCAGAAGGAAGGACAGCACAAGCAGCAACATGAGCAACAGAAGCAGGAGCAGCAAGAGCACCAGCAGCAGGCCGGGCAGGTGGGAGAGTACCGATGAGACAGTCGGCATCAGGCCCTCACCATCATAGACCATCATCGGACCACTTGCCTAGACAAGAACATCTACCATTCACCCTAGCACAGGAGACTGAATCCGTCGATACTCTCACCACCACTACTGGCTCCCAATACACAGGTCAGTAAATACTATTAGACAATCACCAAATCTTTTACAAAAACATGTGCTTAGGAATAGATCGTTGTCTTTTTCAGCTTCCCTGTGTGTTTTGTTGGATATGTTTTGTTACACCGGTACTATTTTCAAATGTAATACCTAGTCGTAAGCAAATTTATATATTAAAGCTACAAAATTATTTGAATATGCTAATTTTTTATTTTAGTTCTAAGCTCTAACCTAACTTTTTGTATTCGTAAAAAGAGCCGACGTTTGTTACAACTTCGAAGTTAGATTATATTTTTTGGGCAAACTATATTGTTTGACAGAGCCTATATTAAAGCAAGACAAATTTTATATTTTGTCTTGCTTTCTCATTTTTGCAGAGTTGTTATCGCTGTTGCTGTAAATATGAGCTTATATAACAAGAGCACACTTTCTTTTCAATGTCAAAGGTAAGCATCTTTCTCACCTCTTCTAGAACCCTTCTATTAGTTTTTTATCGGTGTTCCATGTCTCTATCTATTTACTCCATATCCATATTTCAGAAGCGGCTTCTCTTTATGTTATGCTTAGTCAAAGTCCAGCTTTTCTCCTTTATACACTACCCACATCACTTGATGAAATTCCTCATCAAGTGTAAGTTTTATAGCTTATAGTCTAATGTTAAAATATTTACCAATTTGTCTACTAAATGCAGTCTTTGCCATTGTCATCTTGCCTCATATTTATTTGCTATATTTACCACCGTTACTGACAATACTCCCAAGACAAGTGAATATTTCTACTTGTTCAAGTAAGTCGTTGGCTAGTCAGATTTACAATCATTTTCGCAGTCCTGTCCTTACTTACTCTAATTAGTTTTCATCATATTGATCTTTAGTTTGAATCTTTTAAACTCACTATCTAGCATATTTGTCATCCTTTGTAATTATTTTTGCGATTGTCCTATCAGCACTTATTCATCTGTCTACCTTATGTAATGGAAGCATTGTTTGTTAACGTTTATTCCTTCTGTCACCTTCTCTACCTATTTACTGTATATTATATCAATAAATTAAACAAAATGGGTGCCAACTAGGCCCTCTAGAACACATATGCGGGGTCAGTCTCAATTTTTATATGTTTATATATATATATATATATATATATATATATATATATATATATATATATATATATATATATATACATATATATATATATATATATATATATATATATATATATATATATATATATATATATATATATAGTGTGAAACACAACTATGGAATAAAATTCATTATTCAGCAAAAAAGAGTTTTTATGAAAAACGCGGAGACAGGTGGAGTTTAATTTGTCGAACATTGTCTTATAATCATATTAAAAAAATTAAGCTCCCACCATTATACCCCCACCACTTTATCCAAGTTTTTTTAAATAGCAACCCTACATTTTTTCATCAAAATTCGATGGATCACATCTTTCTGAATGCGGAGGTACTCCCTATGTATGGTCTATTATTAAAGTTTTCAACACAGGGTGCAAATTTAATACCGGAATATTGAAACTAAACAGTTTACCCTGAAATTCAAATTTCGAAAATAAACTTCATAAAAACGTTTATTTCATATAATAAATGTTCAAAGTGTTCTCCATTCACTTGCACACAACGAAATAATCTGCTCTGGAATTCTTCACTGACTCTTATCTTAAATTTATTATCTTACATTAACTACAATTTTTGCAGGGTGAAAGGTGAAATTTAAGATAATTTCCGATAATTTCAATTAATTTTTTATCTAGTAATGCGATACTTAACTGAAACTCTGCGAACAGAAATATTAATGACGATTGGGTGTGGTGATATGTGTAGAACACAGGCACAAGTTGTTAACCTATTTAATGAAAAACATCCAGATTTGACTTCACTAACCCAGGGAACTGTGTCTAAGATACATTCACAGTTTCTTGATTATGGACACGATAAACCACTTCCTAGGAGACCCAAGTTTGTTGAAGAAGATGTAAAACTCAATATTTTATTGGCTTTCCAAGAAGAACCAACAACTTCTACTCGTCAAGTTACACGTGAAAATGATGTTAGTCAATCAACAGTTTTAAGGTGTCTCCAAAACGAAAATATGCATCCCTATAAACTACAACACGTTCTAGAGTTGATTGACGGTGATTCTGATAGAAGACTCCAATTTTGTGAACAACTGCTGGACATGTTACATAGAGATGTTATTTCTTCTACTGACGTTCTGTTTTCCGATGAAGCAACATTTCTTTTTTCTTTTTTATGCGATGTAAACAGGCAAAATTGCAGATACTGGGCTGCTGAAAACCACCACTGGATGCGACAAACACACACTCAGCGTCCCCGGAAGTTGAACGTTTATACTGGTATCATTGGTGACCACATAGTTGGACCTGTTTTTAAAAATCTAAACGGTCCAAGCTATTTAGAAATGCTAAGACACGTTGTCCCAACGTTAACAGAATTGTATCCAAATGTAATGGAACCTAATATTCCCCATGAAAGGGTATGGTTTCAACAAGATGGTGAACGTCCCACTTTGCTCTTCAAGTACGGGAGTATTTACACTAAGTATTTCCACAAGGATGGATTGAACGAAGAGGTGTCGTAGAATGGCCCGCTAGGTCACCAGTTCATACACCTTTTGATTTCTTTTTGTGGGGATACCTTAAAAAGAGAGTGTATCAAACGCAACCTGCTGATTTAGATGATTTGAAAATGAAGAGTCTTTAAGGTAATGCTGCAACTCAACTGGTGGCTTCAAGTTTCCATATGAGTCAAAGTACACGGCTTTGTCACCACGTTTTTTAACCGCAACCCAGTGACTACCAGGCTGCTTGTTTGTTTGCAAATTCATGATAAACGATTTGCTTTTACGTCGTCCAGTTGATGGCAGTGTATCTCGCATGTATATACCTCTAAAATATGGAATTTTCATTTTACCAGCAAATTTGATAACGTTTTCATTTGTTAGTGGCGTATGTCATCCTACCTGAATAGTGCTCGTCAAGACGAGGCTACATCAAACGTCGTACCTTTAAACCGAAAACTAAACATGTTAAGTTTGCGCATGCGTTAGTCACCATTTTTGAATTCTACTCATCAAGACGAATAAAATGACACCAAACATCATATATCTAAACCGAAAACTAAAAAAGTTGGTCTGCGCATACGCACATCCTATATTTTAATTCTAATTACTGAGAATAGTGACATGACGCCAAACACGTGGGGGTTAACTTAAAAACTAACAAAGTTGGTTTGCGCATGCGTCAACCACCATCTCTGTATGCGTCATAAAATGTGAAACCAAAATGGCAGATCCTCCTATTTCAACAGGTCGAATCAGATACTTTTTGACGTTTTAAATTTTTTGAATTTTTGCGCCAACGGTCGCCATCTTGGATTACGTCATCACGTTAGAGCTCTCCACCTCCTGGGTTAGATAGGTTGTGTAGTTTTATAATGTAGTGGTTAGTTTTCAAATTTCTCTTCGATACGTCATCGAAGACCACCTCCACCACACAGGTTAGCTCTGAGGCGGGTGGTGTGTCCGGTCGGGTCAGGTCGCTGTCGGGTGATGGAACTGTTCGGGTTAGCTCGGAGCCGGGTGGTGGACCGATCGGGTTAGATCGGCGGGTGGTGGGGGTGATGTGTGGTGGTCTTAGAACCGGCTATCTATACCTACTTATGTGCTTTTTTTCTTCTAAAGCTTCAAGAAAGTCTAGTTTACGCTTGTCATTACAAAAATGTTGTGGTTTTATGCGGTTATTTACTATGAGTCTATGTTGGGGATGAATAATATATTTTGAAAATGTAGATTTGTCAGCGTGGTTATTTCTAAATGCCGAAATATATTCGTTGTATCGGGAGTTTTCTATAAGTTTGACCGATATAGATTGCGTTCAACATTAGAAACCCTGGGAATCGAATCCAGTGCCCTTCGGTTCAGAGGCACACGTTCTCACCCGGGGCTCCTGTTCGTTGCATCAGGTTTTAAAATTTCTACAAGTTTGAACGATGTAGATTGCGTTACAATGTGTACAAGCTAATTTACGAACTTCAGTTTTTGTCCAGAAACAAGATTTTTCTTTCGCGTTAAATAAAAAATCACGCGTTATGTTGTAATATCTAAAAGCTACCTTTGTATTTGTACAGGTATTTAAACTTTTCGAAATGTTTTCTGAAATGGTTCCAAAATAAGTTATCCAGGTTTTGTCTCTAATATTTGGTCAAATTAAATTAATCGCTAATTTGTATTCTTTCCTCTCTATCATATTATCTATTATTTTAACAGCGTAGCCATTATTAATTGCTATTTGCTTAATTATTGAAATGTCTTTTTCAGAATTCTTTTGGGACATAGGTATTGAAAATGCACGATATATTATTAAATGATAGGCTGACAACTTTTGTGATAAAGGGTGATATGAATCGTATTAATTCAATTTTCTTCTGTCTGCGGAAGCTGTCAAGCAGCGAAACCGGTTACAGAAACGGTGAAGAACATCTTAGAACATCTAGAATTCAGAAGGGCCACTTGCCACTTACGCGCTGGCTATGTCTTTCATAAACGAAAACCAAGAGTGAAGACAGAAAAGTAATCTTCAAGTCTGTGTATACTATTGTAGTAATCAGATGTCCAGGTTGCTAAAAGGTGTATTACTCTAAAGGGTTATAAGCAACGCAATATTAACTGTTCCCAGGACTCCGCATAGCTCAATAAGCAGAGTGCAGTTTACTCACTAACTGCATATAACTGACTCCCTATCCTGCTCTTTAACCCATTTAATCAACTTATATACCGTTTCAAATTCGGTTAACTGTAGGAAATTGTACGCTCTGTCCCTATTTATTGGTAGTCGAAACAAAGACCTAAATGGCACAGTCTGTTAGATGTTCTACACTTATTGATGTTAATTACCTTAGTCATCGTAACTTTGAGACACTTAACCAAATTTGTGGATATTATAAAAGGAGATTAAAATAAACTTTGTCTTTGTGAACTGTAAGTACAGCTAAGGTGAAAATATGCTGTATACGTACGTGAAGCAAATAACAAATACGAGGCGACTTAGGCAACGGAGTTTGTCAATATTTTATGTATTTATTTAGAAGCGTGTTGCCACAACCAGTAATACAGCAGGTATAAAATACAATATAACTTTAACTCACGATTCTAGTAACTTTCCCTAAAGTAAAACCCACTTTGCCACGTATGTTTTTGACAAAAATCGCTTATAGAGAGGCCACAACTTTTGAGTTTTAAAAAATTGTTTATATGGGGCCAATGAAGCCTTTCTAGGTTCTATATTCAACAAGAGTTTTGTAAGATTGTCAAATGCAGTGTTGCCGAGTTATTAATTTTTCTTTGAGAATTTAATCAAAAACACTATTTTCAAACTGTTATAACTCTGTCACTGTTCATTAATTTCCCTTAAAAATTAACGCGTTACAAGATATTGGCCTAGTCCATCCTGAACTATCTTTACTTTAATTCATGCAGGGTGTTCAAAATTTCTCTTCGAACATCTCTACATACACCTTGATTTTAATTAAATTTCCTAAATACAACACCCTATATATTATCTTCCATTGGAAAGCCTTAAGTGTGCTTATTTAGAAATACATTGTTTGCTGTATATCTATCTATCTCAACCTAGTTTTGTGATATTTCGGTTTCTTTAAAAATTTACACAGCAAATGAGAAAAAAACACAAGCGGCACGGCACAAAGAATTTGAAGCAATTGACACTCGTTGACATGACAATGTAACTAATTCTTTGTATGATCCTGTGACCTTTGGTGATATCTTGTTAAAATTATTTTTTTTTAATAATGGGTATTTTGTAATTAAAAATAAATATATGATTTAGGAATCAATGATTCATATATGTAACTAATTATTTGTATAACCCTAACATTTGGTAACATCTTGTGCATGTTATCTTGTTTAATGAGGAGTATTTTGTAACAAAAAGGAAATATACGATAGAAGAATTTAATGAAATGCTTTATGTCCTTAAAAAACGCTTAAAGAATTGTCTTCTGGCATCCAAGGTGCACGGTGATAGATTTCCTGAAAGAAGGCATCTAGGTGCAAGATCATTTCAAAGACTGATGAACAGATTTTGCATGACGGGGGCGATTAAGTAAGAGAAGCATGAAATAATGAATCCGGTGATAAACGAAAAGAATGAATTTAACATTGTCGCATCTGTTTTTGAAGACCCACATAGAACTAGAGCAGACATAAGTGATATGTTGACCTTAGGTTAAACTTCTGTTAAAAGAATGTTGAGTAAGAATAGGTCCCATCCATATCGTGTGCAACTAGTGCTAGTGAAGATTGGAACCTGCGATGAGCACTGATGAGTACACTTTAAGAACCCAAATCACTACAATACATCTTTTTAAAGACCTGATGATTGTTTCATTAACAAAGTTAGCGTCATCAGAGGATGAAAAATTATATTTTTTATCTTACTTATCAGTGCTCATCGCAAGTTGTAAATTTTCACTTAGCTACTTCAGAAATAATAGAGTGGTGTCTTCGCAAAATTTAAGATGCTGGTCCGATCAAAGTCCAAATTGGGTAATACATTGCAAAAGGGTATGTTTCCGTATATATTATAAACACTCGCTATAAGATATGCGGATGATATTGTGTGAATTGATACACTAGGGCACTAGATGACTCTTAATCCATTAGAAATCTAATATTTGCAAGACACTCGGTAGCGTTTACACAAGGCACTCCAAAGATGTCTTTTTTTGCACTCAAGTTGTGAACACTCGGTATAAGTTACTATATTGCAACTTGGGATTTGTGGCTTACAAATGTGCCTAAATCGATAGAAATATTTGTTTTTTTTTCGTAAAAGAATGCCTAATATTCTTCAATCAATTTTGGGTTCTTATTTGTTATCGTAGTACGCTATGGAAAAAAGCGAATCTTAAAATAATGCATACCAGGATGTGGAGCGTTTGGACTACTTAATTGACAATTTTTTTTTTAATCGGCCGGCCCGTAATGAAATAATGAAATGTCGCCACTTAAAGTGAAACACAGTATATATATATATATATATATATATATATATATATATATATATATATATATATATATATATATATATATATATATATATATATATATATATATATATATATATATATATATATCACACCGAGAACTCAACAAATAATGGGGCGATTTTCATCTAATTTCCTTTTGCCAGTGGTTTAGATACGTTCGTTAGCCAGAAAAATCGGACCGGCTTTCCGGGAAAATTTTTGGTTTTCTGTAGTAACATTTTTACATTTTTGGAAATACAAAGATATGTCAACCAAATTTGGTTCGCTAATTTACGTTATAAAAATAAAACTATATACCAAGAATCGGATTTCTAGGTTAAAGAAACAAGTTATAGGCATTTCAAAAAAAATGGAGTGTCATTGTTGATCAAAAAAAAAAAAACGCGCAAGACGAAAATATTTTATGTAGATAACTGAATCTATTGTATATTACAGATAACAATTATGTTTTTTAGCGTCAAGTAATACCAAAATAAATACTTTATAAACGTCAAAATGGCGATTTGTACCGTCAAAATTGCAGTCTTAAGCCAAAGAACCTGAACCTGGGCTATGGAAACTAAATGTCGTAGGTGTGTTTTACAAAACCCTAAGTTTCAGCTTCAGCCGTCCTCCATTTTACTAAAATATTTGCAGAAACTTCATTTCAAATAGACCCTTTTTCTAGTGTTGTGGCAGTAGTTTCAGTCATATTGTTTATGGTTTATTTTTAATTTTCATGGAAAAAATGGCCTAATGAGAAGACTGCAACTTTTGTTATTTAACAAGGTTAGCTTTAAATGAGCGTGAACACTTAATAGCCTAGAGCCCATATCCGGGGTGCGTTCTAATTTGCATCTGTTCACATATAGTAGCGTAGTTCTACGGGAAAGCTCAATAGGTCCGTTATTGTACAAGATACGAGAAAAAATATATACGTTAATTAAAGGATGTCTTGCGCTGCACCTTATAAAATTATTTTGACAATCAGAATATGACCTAAATGTTCTTTGTTTTAATGGAAAACCGCTTATATTATTGCAATTTTGCATTCTTCATCGAATTATAATGCACGTTTGGAAAGAAAACAAATTATTTTTGCTAACTTAAATTGTTTTTTAACATTTTACGTTTTTAGCACATCAAAAATTTGATACTGCGTTTTTACCAAGAGATATCGAAGTCCCATGAAAATGACCTATTTGGAGAGGTTTTCATTTATATTATTTATCGAAATGCCATATAGAGGCGTGCTCAAATATGGCTAAATTTCAAAAAAGTCAAACTGCTGTGACATAATTTTATTATATATATATATATATTTTGTGTTTCAGGAGAAGTGGACATGCCCTATGCTTTTACTTTTGTATAGCACTCCATATACCTAATAACTCTAGTTTTGGAAATATTTACATTTATAACCACATACCTTGATTCATGTAGAAAATGTAGTGCTGTTATTTGGAGAATTTTCGAAGAAAATATTAAAATATTTAAATTAACTTTGATACAAAAAAAGTAAGAAATTGAGAATTTTATTGGATTATCTATGTTTATATTTTCATAATATACTCGTATAACCAGTTGATAAACTGTTTTTACAAATGTCAAACAAAACTCCAAAAGGAGAGACTTAAATAACTATCTTATGTTTGAGAGCTTCTGTTACTTTCGCTGGTTTAAACTTCCGCAAAAAGTTAAAAGATAAATTTTGAAATTTTCTTTTTTTTTAAATTTGATTACAGATTAGGTATATAATTTAAATTTTATGTAATTTTTCAGCAAATTTTCGTCTAAAAAATATTTATTCGCATACTTTTAGTGTTTCCGTAGAAAACATTTCTTGTACGATTGACTTTTTTGTAAAAAAAAAAATGTTTTTGAATTTTCGTGAAAAAAATTGTTTAGCAAATTTTCGTAAAAAATTTAATTTTCTTGTGACATTATTTAACCTGCTTTTTGTTAAGAAAATGGTGAATTTTGGTAAAAGAAGTTGTTCCTTTTTCATGCAAACATTTTTTCAAATTTTTGTGAAAAAACTTTTTGTATATAATTATATCTTGGCCAGTGTGTGTGGCAGTTTTGTAAATATTTGCATTCATAACCGCATACCATGATTCATGTAGAAACCAGTTTTAAAAATGTTTTTTAGGTTTTTTTTATTCTATTTCAATAAATGGTCAGATTGTGTGGTTATTTGGAGAATTTTTGAAGAAAATATTAAAATATTAAAAATTAGACGGCAAAATAGTATCAGAACCCCATGAAATTGTTAATGTTCTTGGCTCTACATTTCAAAAATACTTCAGAAACACTAACAGTCAAGCAAGTTACATCGCCAAAAAGAAACTAAAAGAATCCACGTACTTTAAATAAAGACATGGAAGCACCATTTAACAAACCTTTTACTAAAAGAGAATTAACAGAAAATATTAATAGCCTGAAGGATACTGCGGCTGGTCCAGACGACATTCCTAATTATTTTCTAAAACACCTGCCAGACGATGCAATCAACAGACTTCTCGAGCAGTTTAACTTCATTTGGAGTAACCAACGTTTTCCGAAGGTTTGGCCAAAATCAACCATTTTAGCATTTTTTAAGCCAGGCAAGTCCAAAATTTAACCCAATAGTTATCGCCCAATACCTTTAACTTACTGCCTATGTAAGCTAATGGAGAAACTAGTCAATAACCGTTTGATATGGTACATCGAAAATAATAACCTTTTAAGCACAACTCAATGCGGCTTTAGAGCAAACTGAAGTACCACAGATAATTTGTTAGCTTTGCAGACCGAAGTTTTACAAGATTTTATTTGTACACAAAATACAATAGCTGTATTTTTTGATCTTGAACATGCCTTCGATAAAGTCTGGAGGCTAAAGATTATAGAAAAGCTGGAAAGTTAAAACATACATAGAAATATTTTAGAATTCCTTAACAACTTCCTACACGATCGTGCATGTAATGTTAAATTGGGAGATGTCCGGTCTTCATTATTTAAATTGGAAAACGGAACTCCACAAGGTTCAGTACTGAGTCCAACTCTTTTCATAATAGCAATAGATGACATTACTAAGCTTGCTAAATCACCAATTTTAGTATATCTTTATGCAGATATAGAAATTTTTGGTAGAGGTAAAAATAATAAGACCACGGCTAAAATTTTGAAAACAGCAATCAACGAAATTGATGCTTGGTGTAACGATCTTGGTTTCATACTCTCTTCCCAGAAAACACAAGCAATGGTTTTTTCTAAAATTTTAAATATGCCAATTAATTGTACACTCAAACTTCGTGGAGAACAGATAGAAGTAGTGGACAAAAAAAAACGATTCTTAGGTTTAATATTTGATACTAAGCTAACCTGAAAATATCATATAGAAAATCTCAAAATTTCCAGAATCAATCTTTTAAAAGCCATATCACATTTAACTTGGGGAGCTAATGAACAATCATTGTTAACAGTGTATTTAGCAATCATACGATTTAAACTAGACTCTGGAAGCATAGTTTATGGTACTGCAAGTAAAAAAACTACTAAATTATCTTAACACCATTCAAAATAGTAGTCTGAGATTGATACTTGGAGCTTTCAAAACGACCCCAACAATATCACTGTGCGCTGAAGCATACGATCTACCATTATATTTGAGAAGAAATATGTTGCTGCAACAACATACAGTGAAGATTATGTCGAATCCAAAAAATCCTTTACACCAGGCGTTTACAATGTGACCTCTAATTAACAGATTTAACGCAAAGCCAAGATGTTGTGCTCCTTGGTATCTAAGATTTCTTCGCACCTCAGATATCGATAGAGACGTAGCCAAACATCAAGTTAAGTGGTCCTCCCCCTTGGTCAGATACACAGGTTGTAGTAGATACCTCTCTCTTAGAATTCAGCAAGTATGTCAATCCGTCACAACTTTTGCAAAACGCTTTCTATGACAAATTGTCTAAACATGCAGATTGTGATATTTTATATACTGATGCATCAAAAAATGAAGACGGAGTTGGATGTTCAGTCATAGAAGACAGAAAATATCACAAATTTAGATTACCTAAATCTACTAGTGTTTTTACCGGGGAACTGTTCGCTCTTCTTCAATATCTCACTACTTAATTACAAAGAGAACCCAGTACCAAAATATATTATTTGCACAGATTCACTGTCACCCCTCCAGGCCCTTACGAAATCAAGAACAGATAACATCCTTGTTCACAAAATAAAATAAATGTTATCAAATCTGGAAATGATAAGCAACACTTCTGTCTTATTTTTATGGGTACCATCGCATATGTGGTATTCAAGGCAATGATTCGGAGGCTAAAACAGCTATACAAAGCAGAACAAAAATGAAATTCAATATGTGTTATGATCTCATCGCTGCTTACAGACGTCTAACTTTTATTAAGTGGCAGGATTTTTGGTCAACAAAAAATACCAAATTACATTTGTTTCAATCAGTAATTACGAAAAGTAAGTTACAATTTAAAATAAAACGTAAAGACAGCGTCCTTGTCAGAAGACTAAGATTAGGGCACACAAAGATGACACACCAGCATCTTCTAGAAGGGACGCCACCCCCCTACATGTAGTCAGTGCTGTGTACAACTATCAGTGTCACATTTCTTATTCAACTGCAAAGACTAATAAATAATAAACAAGCAAAGAAATTTAGCAATATGCCTAGTTGATAACTAGGGAAGTTCTACAGCTTAAAAAATTAAACATAGAGCGTGTCATTGGTTTTTTGAAATCATCTGGACTTTATAGTTAAATTAATTAAATAATTTATTGCCCTATTAAATATTGTAGGTGCCAATGACAATTAATGTTGAGGCACCAATTTTTATTTAAATAAAAATGTCATATAAAACTTCAAAGTGAGATCTAAATAACGATATTATGTTTGAGAGCTTCTGATAAAAAAATATGAGTATTTCTCCACCTATATTTTTCTTTACTTCCGCTGGTTCAAACTTCCGCAAAAAGTTAAAAGACAAATTTTTAAATTTTCGTTTTTTAAATTTAATTACAGATTAGGTATATAATTTAAATTTCATGTAATTTTTCAGCACATTTTCGTCTAAAAAATATATACTCACATACTTTTAGTGTTTCCGTAGAAAAACATTTTTGTACTATTTTTGTGAAATAGTCTTTATTAATAATAAAAGCTTTTGTAAAAAAATATTTTCGAATTTTCGTGGAAAAAATTTTTAGCAAATTTTCGTAAAAATATAATCTTCGTGTGACATTACTTAACCCGATGTTGGTTAAGAAAACGACAAATTTTGGTAAAAGAAATTATTTCTTTTCCATGCATACATTTTCTTTTTCTTTTTGTGAAAAAGTTTTTTTTTAATAATTATATCTTGGCAGGTGTAAAATGAATAGGTTCGTTGGCCAGGACAATTGGATCACTTTTTTCATAAACATTTTACGTTCATTTTCGGAAAATTTTTGACCTTTTTAAAACAGTAATATTATTTTTATAAAATATGGTACATGAATTCATTGATTGTTGTTGCCCTTACTTGGTGAAACTTGTCCATACTACATACAGACTTTGAGACTACGTCTCTGGCTTCACTGTTGGTTTTCGTTTTTGTAGGTGAAGGACGTAGCCAGCGCGTGAGCTAACTGGAGCAAGTGGCCCTTCGAATTGTGGATGTTCTAGGATGTTCTTCAACGTTTCTGTGACTATAGTTTCGCTGGTTGACAGCATTCTCAGACAGATCAAAATTGAATTAGAACGAAATCATGACAACTACAAATAAAGATCTGTTGCTATGTTATGATATGATGTTTTGATCAAAAAAAAATTATCAAATTGAAAATAAAATGAAACACAGATGACAGATGAGGCTTTCAAAATGTCTATGTGATGTATGTCAATATTTATCACAAAAATAGATCTAGCCTATAATAACTATCATAACAGTTATAAAAATAAAATAACTAAACAATAACAGTATAAAAGCAGTCTCTATATATTTGTAGTTGTCATGATTTCGTACTAATTCAATTTTGATCTGTCTGAGAATGCTGTCAAGCAGCGAAACTATAGTCACAGAAACGTTGAAGAGCATCCTAGAACATCCAGAATTCGAAGGGCCACTTGCTCTAGGTAGGTCACGCGCTGGCTACGTGCTTCACCTACAAAAACGAAAACCAACAGTGAAGCCAGAAAAGTAGTCTCCAAGTCTGTATGTAGTATGGTACATTAATATATTATATATGTTTAACAAATTAGATGTCTTTCATTAAAAAAGACATATTTGCCAGTAAAAATATTTTTATGAAAATTAACTACCATAACGCACTTGCTGCGTCCAGACTTTTATTATATTGCCTCTAACTATGATTGCCTGATTGTAATATATGAATTGCTTGTTTCAGTATCAGCGGAGGTAGTCGAGGTGGAGGAACATGTTTTGGACTCCGATGTGGAGTTCGAAACCCGAGAGACCCTCAAGCTGACCACTCGCACATCTCGTGTCGTGGGGCCCGCGCACATCTCTACCTCCGCCCCCGCACCCAGGAAGCCCACACTCAAGCGACCACACAGTAATGAGACGAAGAAAGAGGTACAGGAGGATGACGAACAAACACTCAGACAGTTGCTCATTAGGTACCTCAACTTTATAAAATAAAGTTATGAACATCAGTATTACTATCACATAGATATATATATTCTTCTTTTCCATTGCTAATAATACAGTTAGTTTAGTTTTGTTTATTTGGTTTTATTAAGTTTTGATTTTTGTTATTTATGTCTTGGTTCTTTGTGTTTTAATATTTTAAGTTTATTTTCGTACTGTTAAAGTTAGATAATGTTTCAGTATGAATTGTAAAGGTAAAGGTGATAATTTTGTAATGGGAAGTTGCATGCTAGGGTATAGTAATAACCGGGGATGCTAAGCTATGACGACTTAAAAAATATAATTCCTGGTTATTGCAGTTTCATAATGAAACTACACTTACATCGCGAGTTGAGTAACTAATGCAGTAAAATAAATAGAAATAAGACGTCATGCTAGGTTTAGGTATAAATAAGAGATTAAAAGATTGTTTTTGCTAATGAAAAGGCGGACTTGTTACTCTGTTTTTAGAACATTGGCCTGTCCTGCTGTGTTCGTAATTTGAAGTTCGAAAATCTATATTACCTACTTTATTTAAAAAATCTCTACGTCAGTAAAAGTGACTTCTACTCAGGACTTGGCATTGTATCTAAATTAGTTTGATGGTATTGGTTAGGTGTATCATCGCTTATTAGGTACGCTTGTGTAAGATTAAGAAAATTCCCAAATGAAAAAATTAAACTGTTACATTATTACTATTATTATTATTACTTTACTGACAAATAAAGTATACACTGCATGTCACAAAACGTTATAAACTTGTGACTGCAATAGATGTTATTTTCGTTTTGTATATTCCAAAGCTAAAGTATCTCTAAATCTTCTTGACAGCGATATTATTTGCTTCAAAATTTCGAAGTTACTGTTTTTGTAGTTTCTTGACCCTATATAAGATTTTGTTGCTACAAATACCTTCCAAACGTCGCCTTAAATTCCATGTTGCTGCATACTCGAAAAAACTTCATTTTGTCTCAGTTTTAAACTTTAAAAAATTGTGTGTTCAAAAATATTTAAATGTCACTTTCTTGATCGCCCATAATTGGAAAATAGGCTGACGCCAAATGAGGAGTATATGATAATAGTAGAGCTTATAAAAGCTTAAAGGTGCACTTCATTAGGTTCAAAATTTTGGTTATATTAGCAAAACTGTTAGTAGGGTGTTTTAGAGCACATTTATCTTTTATCCGGCTTTTTTAATTTCTAACTTTGTCGTATTTTTCAGGAACAAAAATTCACCTATGGATATTTAATTATACATTATATTACACATATTTAAGGAATATAACGGAGCAGCAAAAGACGCAGTTTCTTTCAATTAGTCGTTCTTGTAATACAAACATAAAATTTAGGTGTATATAATTCACAGGGGTATATCACTATCTAGTTAGCCTTGTAACTGCCCCGTAAGCAAAAATTAATCTAGTTGCTACGCCAGCAACTATATTTTGTGAATAAGCTGTCAAAAGCTTAACATCTAAAACTTACATATTTCCAAAATTGCCATGTCTGAGAAAAAGCTATATTTTGATTTATAAAAAAATCGTCCGTTATTAAGTATTTATTTTTGAACCGGTTATCAGACAAATAAATTTTTGCTGGTATAGGTAGTAGAGATCTCAGACAATCAATATATTCCGTACGTTACTACTCAGGAACCGGGTTGTCAAGTTAAAAAGGGGACGACCAAATATAAAAAACGAGCAGCGCTCTGGAAAAACTGTTTCTCTGACCGCTCCAATATTGTTGCGCCTATAAAATGACCTTAGAAATTCTACAATTTTGGGCTGAAACGTATAGCAAAAACATTCTACATTTTTTATACACGTGCCTTTCACATTATTCATCACGAATTGGTAATGAGAAAATTTTCGGTAAAATGGATGTAGAAGGAAATATGTCACTGTTCTGAAAAAATTTTTTGAGTCGCCTCGTCACTATAGATAAAAGCATGGGTCCATCACTATATTCCAAACAGTAAAGTGAATTTCTGTTCAAAAATCTGCTGGCAAGGCTCGGCTTTTATTTTCCTACCGTAAAGATAAGATAATTCCGCTACATTTTTACAAGCAAGATAGAACTTTCAGAGGAGCATAATATAGTGACTTTCCAACTAAACTACGCTAGAAAGTTGTGGAAAAAGGCCTCGAAAACCGGCGAAAGTTTTGGTCTTTTTTCAAGACAACGCCCCTGATCACAAGCCACTGGAGCGCTGAACTAGATTATATTTTTTATAAGGTAGAGTGGCTTGTGAATAAAACTGTTTTTTTTTGTACCGAAGGATAAGTAAAGAAGTAAAAACTATAATCTGAAAATTTAGGTAACCTTGATCAAATTTGCAACTACGGAGCACAGGCACATGGGAGTGTGAGATAGTGTAGGACTCACACTCACAAAATCCCCCACCCATGCCGTACCGGACTGTAGTATATACCTCTATCACACTTCACTTTGATTCACACTTGACTTTGGGATTTTAAATGTTTCCATTCTAATACACCGCTGGGGCTTAGCGGGTCAGGATATGCGTTCGACGCTCTTATCTTGGTAGGGGTTGCTCATCGTAGTCGGTGGCTCTACGGAGAAGAGAATTTGGATCAGACGTGGGTTTGACAAACTAAGTGGTGGATAGTTGAGTTATGAACTCAAGTATTGAGCACATTTTCAGACCAGAGTGAATCTGACTGTTTCTGACAAACGATGGTGCTCCGGTAACTAATCTCAGACTTTCATTCTGGCTGATTTCAAGGGCACTGATGCGTGTGTCAGCAATAGTGACCGACGCAGGAGATGCATATGTCCGCGCTGCCCGGATTATTGTTTTTACATTAGCAATTTGTTGTTCATGGGTATTTTGGAGTTTCTGTTAAGAAGTGGAAAGCACTGTGAGATGAACATCGAAGATTTTTGTCAGGCATGCTGGTCATGGGTCATCTCCATATTAAACATATGTCCAAGATAACCCGGACATATTTGTAGGAGTCTTGCCAGATAATTAGACTATTGTCTAAGCATACGGGACTGTGAGGTGTGTGTCTTCTCTTGGAAAATCGGACTGCTGTGCATTTGTCCGGGTAGACATGATTTCTTGTACAAGTCTTGCAGCTCATCTTTGGCACTTTGTAGACGTTGGGTTATCCTCGGATGGGTGGAGCTACTGAGGATGGTAGTGTCGTCTGCTTATAGTGCCCATGTCACGCTTTGAGGCGGTGGCGAAATGTCTGCGACGATTATTATACACAGCAGTGGCGATATAACAGAACTCTGTGGGAGGCCAGCCGTGGCTGAGCGAATTGTAGATCTGGTTCTCAGGTGTTTAGCATGGAACTTCATCTTTTTGAGGTATGACCTGACAAAACAGATTAGAGGGAGTGGGTAATTGAATGATATAAATTTGCTAAGGAGGGCTTGAACAATATCGGGAAAGATTGCAGCAGTTGACTTATTCTTGCTAAATGTTTTCTGCCACTCGGAGTACTTGATCTGTGGTAAAGTGCTGGTGTCTGAATCTAAATTGCTCCTCCGGACATATATGGTTTTCAAGGGTATATGAGGTTAGATTTTTCCTAATTGTTATTGTCTCGGTGATTTTGTCAATGGCTAGGAGTAGGCTATAGCTTTGAGGGAACAGCGGCTGTTTGCCAGGCTTTTCAATATCAACGATATCGGCAAGTTTACACTTGGATGAAAAAAGTTAAAATCTAAACATGATGTTCATAATTGTGACTATGAATATTACTGCTTTGCGGGATAGGTTTTTCAGCGCTACATTGGAGATTCCATCGCATCCCGGAGCTTTCATATTTTTTAGGGACTTTATTATTAGGGTGGGTGAAGTAAGTGGTAAGATTGACGTTAGTCTATGAGGTGGCGGGAAGCGTACTCCTTGCATTACGGTGCGTTTCTGCAACGTGCGACTGATTTATATCATTGTAATTCGGGTTAAATGGCAACTCCAGATGATTTGTGAAAGCATTTCCATTATCTGCATCCACGTAAACGATGCTGTTTCGACCAGGAAGTGGTAAGATCGGAAGTTTTTGGGAACGAAGAGCTTTTGCCATTTGCCAGAGTGAATTGTCTTAGATGGACAGCGTTTGCAGGTGTTACTTACATCGATTGTTGTGAACTTATTTTAGAGAGGATCGTTCTTGTTACTAAACAGGCAACGTTAAATGCAGCAATCTCTAAAAGCTGAAATTACATTTCTGGACACAATTTGAAGCATTCCTAAACACAAAAGTAGCTTTCTACAATAATTTGTTCCACACGAAGGAGACATATGCAAAAAGATAGACTGAAGTAAACTGGTGTATGCATCATTGATGGCAGATATCTTAGCGGCCCTGGTCTATTCTCAGAGGAATCTATGTGTTCCCCTATTGTGGGGCCTGGGTACTAACTAGTTGCTGGGGCTTTTTTATATGAACGATTTCAACCCCTGAGATATACGGATGATTTGGTAATTTTTGTTTGAAGAAAAATGAGAGTGACGATCAACAAATGCAACAAAACACAGTTCTCTTTACTCTAAAGAAAAATTAACTTCAACATACGTGACACCAGCGTATAAAAAAATATCAGAAAATCGGTATTCATACTTGCACTGGTACGACAAAAAGTGGAGCCTAAAAGCACAAATAGTGCCTTGGTTGTACATAGGGGTGGTAATGCAATGGTTTTGCCGAACTGACGTTGTGATCAGAAGGCAGACTGGACGAGGACTACATAAAAACTTACTCGTTTGGGGATTGCAGTGTGTGGAGTCTTTCCTGGATTTCGCACTGCCCGTTTTGTGATTTAAGGGGATGTGGGACCAGGACTTCACAGAATGGCTCGGCCACAGAACACGGTACCTATCCGTAAACCAGTAACAATACTGGATGATTTCATTATAAACCGATTGCCAAACTTGTGCAAATTGGTATAGGACATTCCAAAACTTTGTTTTTAACAGTTTAATGCGCTGGCGCTACCATTTAAAAAAATGTCATCCGTATTTGTCTATAAAAGACGGGGGAGGGGTGTGCAAGGGGGCCACTGTAAGAGAAAATGATTTTTAGCACCACCTGACGAGGAAAATTATAGACAATTTACTGTGAACAACTGTAAATAATCTAGAACCCTATATTACTTTGAAGTTCTGTTAAATAATTGTTTTCTTAAGGAGAAGTCAGTTTAACTTCAAGTCTGCAAAATGGCACCTTCCCAAGTAGGATATTTCACGTAGTAAACAAAACATGCTAAAGGTACCAACATACTTACTTATCGAAATAAAAACAGAAATTTGAGGAAATAGCATCAGAACACATATCAAAAATGACCCAAGATTGACAAAATAAAATGCGTAAGATAGATATTTATTTTCTTTAAAGATATAATGGAAACCAATTGAAAATACTTAAAAATAGGTAACGAAATTTAACAAAACTGAAATAAACTAACTGTTAGTGGATTATTTACAATACTAGCAATCAAACTCGTCAACTTATTGGCCATAAGTCTCGTAAGAGTAATGATAATTATAATAGTGCGAAGGTCCGTTACAAAACTCTTATTGTCCACTTTGGTAAAATGTTCAGGAAATGCGACAAGCGATTCACTTATTTCTTTAAAGTTATCTTATGGGATTATGTCCTTATAGTCATTAACTGACAATATTTGTTACCAATTTTTTTAGTATTTTAAATGATAATGTGCGCAAAAAGCCTATTATATCACTTTTATTTTGGACGTAGCTATTTTTGGCACAACACTTTGTTTTTAGCAAATTTCTTAATAATAAAATTGAATGAGAAGAAAATTTTAGGTAGCTAATAAAAACTAAATTTGGAAGTGTGATTTTCATTTTAAAAAATTACAATAGAGTCGGTAATACAAAGGAACACTAGGTATCTATCTACATTATATAAACTTAGATGTTGCTGAAAGTATTAGAATATCGGAACTATGTTTTAATAAATTGACTATACTCGGCATCTTCTTCTGCTACTTGTTGACAAAAGTCTATAGCTTCCTCAGGGTCTTCTGGTTCAGCTTAATGTTACATAAATTAGGTTCATTGTGATCTAAAATTGTTTTGAAGCAGGCTACATTTTCATTTTCTCATTTCACTCCAAACTACGCTTGTAGCATTGCTTTTATATCTAACTTTTTTGGAATTAATACTGCGCCCCTTGGATTTCTCATGTTTTTTCCTGTATACTGTCAAGTTTTGCTGTTCAACAAACAATATCTTTGCTATCAAAAATTTAAAATGCCAAGACTAAAAGTTTTTAAGAGAATTTTTGGCAGCCTGTTTACAGGTTTTTACCCCAGAGGATTACAAATTTACCAAACACTTCCATATAATCCTGATGATTGGTGGTTGCTGACATTTTTCTTTTTCTCCATAGAGCCAGTTTGTCGGAGAGTAGAAATAAATACTTTCTTATGGGGGATATTGTTTTTTTTTTTTTTTTAGTTGGAAGGCGCAACAATTTGTGAAAATATATGCACTTTTTAATCACAGCGAATTGCGGTTTTGACCTCTGCATCCATCAGCGCAAAATTTAAATTTTAAAACCATTGGTAGATTCAACAATGACAATGTGTAAGAAATTTCAGAGGCTATCTCATTTGAGCCGTTCTGAAACTTACGCTCCATCCATGTTTTGAAAGTACCTTATATTATAGAAATTTAGAATGGAAAACCTTTAACCAAAGTTACAAGTGTTCAGTTGTCTTCTGTAGTACACAATTTGATCCGTCAGCGCCGGCGCCTGCTGAACTCGCCCATTGTTATCTTATCGGGCTTGATATCTACGCACATGAGATGGAAATTAAAATGTAATCTATACCAGCTCATCTGTCAGCGAAGTTACGTACATGTTGAGGCCACATTTCTTCGCCACCGCTCCAACGTTTGTAAGTTACTGTTGCAGCTCGGCATAAACACTTTTATCTTGTTAAGAGATAAATATTCCGTATCATTGTTTCTACTAGGCGCAAACTTCTTGTATCGATATATAGCGGAAAACTTACTACAATTATACACAACGCTATTTCTAAATAGTGAGCCGATTTATTCATCATTTAGTCTGGAACCCGAGTATATATGCTTTTAACAATCAAAGCTGAAAGTTACAATATCAAGGCTTGTCCACATAATTAATGAAAAAATGCTTTACCTCTCAATTTGGGAGTTTATTCCTGCACCAACCACAGTGCGTAGCATCATCGCATTGTCATCGCTTAATATTCTCAGTATCTTTTCTATAGCGAGAGCAGACATCTATGGCTTGTGTACCAAACCCAATGTTGTACTGTGTTGCAAAAGCAATTCCGGAAAATGCTCTTTTTACTCTTAGCGAATCAGAACATGAGTATTGTACATTTCAAACAGTTTTTTACAGACAATTGACAGAGCAAGAATTGAGCGATGAGATTTATCTCAGCAAGTTAAGTTGTTCTATCAATTATTTTCCGCATTCCGATTTTTGTGCGTAACGTTTAGGCGTATGTGGAGCTACTATTTACATGTTAGTTGCCAAGCAGTTGCGAATAACGTCCTCTACGAAGATATACAGACAGAACCCTCACTGTTGAGTTAGATGCCTGTAATTAAAATTCTATACCCGCTTTTGCAACACTAACTTTCTAAGTTCATAGAAAATTGAGTTATTCAAATTTTGAGTTTTCTTCCTAAAAATTTTCTTTCTCCGAAACTTACAAAGTTATTTTAATGACATTTGGTGGATATGTTACCTTGGTAAACGTCTTACTACATACCAAAATTCAACTTTCTAAGTTTATATAAAATTGAGTTATCCACGTTTGAAGCATTTAATAAAAATTCACTACCATAACGCACTGGCTGCGTCCCGAACTTTTTAAAGTTAAAACTGTATTAATCTATGAACTAGAAAATTCAAACTAACTGCTTTTTTTGTGGATGTCAAATTCTAAAGTGTCAAATCCACTCATGAAAGAGTCTGCAATGAATGGGGAAAGGGGGTTGCTAAATAAAAAAATCCTTCTCTTATTCATTATTATCTATTTTCGCAATAATTGGTTGATGTTAAATGAACCCGAATATAATACATAGCTAGATTTTATATAAAATTATCATATATATATATATATATATATATATATATATATATATATATATATATATATATATATATATATATATATAGATGTTTTAGAACTTTGTTCCAGTTATTATTTGTTACAACCAGCGGCTATAAACATCTTAAAAACCAACCTGATACCTTTACAGTTTATATTAGTAACAAACTAACCGTTTTTATGTTGTATACTTTTAATAAGTTTGTTTATTTGAACAAATAAATTTTTATTTTTGTTATTTTATAGTTTTATTCGTCACTTGACATACCCATTACTTTCTGATCATTATTTGCCATTGTTTGTGTATTGTTTTTTGACCCACACTTGTATCACGTGTATGGTCAGAACATATTTCTCCTATTCTGATCTCAGAGAAGCATTGTGGAAAATTTATATTGTTCTATAGAATTAATTGTAATGGGTAATTTTTTATTTTTATTTTTGTCTAATTTACAATTTATTTTTAATTTTTCCTTAATTCCATAAGAGTTTTAAAAACCTGGAAGTAAGATATTTATGTATACTTATTACATTACTCTTCCTCTAAATAATTAGTACATTCATCTTAGTGCGTATGGTAAATATGATGACATATTTTGTATAAAACTTCTTTACTTAAGAATGTATAATGGAATTATATTACAGGTGTCCCACTGGTAACAGCCAAGATTGCTTTGTGGAAAAGTATGTACAGGGTGATCCTGGGAATTTGGTCATTTACTTCTGTCAGTAAAGGCCCTACATTCCAAAAATATTTTAACGTTCCTGGCCCTTCCTATTACATATATCGGAAGACGACACCAACTTGCTTTTTTTTAATCAAAACGCCCTGTATATTTCTGCGTTTTTAAATTCTATGTTCAATATTAAATTTGTGTTGTGTAAAGTTACTTTAAATTTAGTTGTTTTTGGGTAATTCTAGGTCGTAAGAATAAAGCGATAGTTGTGGCACCATATCAAAAATGTTGTATCTTTAACAGTAGAACACCTCTTATTCCAATTTTTGCACTAAATACTCTAGACATTGCTACATCCTAAAATGGTTCCATAATGTCTAAGGAACATATATGTGTGTTTTCGTTTCTTTAACGTCGGTCTATTTCCACGACTATTGCCAATCACGGAGGCCAAACTTGCTCAAATACAATCCCACAACCTCGGTTAATGTTAATGCTACAGTATATCCTGAAAAATGGAACGGAGAGCCCTGAGATTAAACCCAGTACTCTCCGGTTCAGAGGCACACGTTCTTACCACTGAACCACCGAGTCTCTTAAAACTTATGAGCCAATTTGTCAATTTAATAAGGTCACAAAACTTGATTTTTCAAATAGGACATCCAGTATATTATTATATTGTAGAGACAGAAGATTTAAGTTCTAAATGTTTGTGTATACCTGTCTCTTAAGATTTTTGAGATACAACGTATTTTATAATAGAAGCGTTCAAAAAGTCCAATTGTGTCAAGTAGCCTATGGAAAAATAATAAAACAATTTAGCTTATCGCAGATTTTAAAGCTGTTTCTGTGACTCATTTCATGATAAAAAATATCATTACCAACAAATTGATTAAAAGAAATCACACATAGAGACTATTTAAATTTATTCATTATCTATGGTCAGTATAACAACGAAGCATCAGGAACACACGATACATATTCTGCTTGATATTCTCACAAACAGCAATCGTTATCAGATGTTATATTATTAATTCTAGATAATTTGGATATCACTAAAGCAGAAATCCAAAGAAGAAGAGGTATTGTGTGCTGATAAAATAACTAAATAGCAAAATTAAAACCAACATTTTTCAGTCAAAAATGTAGCAATATTAATGACAGAAATGTTCAAAATTTTACTTCCTACCTCTAACCACTTTTCGCATTTTTATCTCATTATGGATAGCATGTTTAATG
Source organism: Tillus elongatus (assembly GCA_964006375.1). Classification (NCBI taxonomy): domain Eukaryota; kingdom Metazoa; phylum Arthropoda; class Insecta; order Coleoptera; family Cleridae; genus Tillus; species Tillus elongatus. Next base: position 153,843,064 of record OZ023263.1, on the reverse strand, counting down.
CAAGTGGGAACTTTCTAATTGCATCCCTGACTCTCTATATACAGTCATCTATTGTTATTAACGGGGTTTCGTAAAACTTACTTTTAACGCAAATCTAAAATGGCCAAATCATTAGTATTCCAGTGAACCTCTGAATGAAAGGTATTAAGCTGAACATTTGTATAGACGTTCGTTTTGACATTTTAAACACTCCATTAAAATATAATATAAAATGTAGATAATTTTATGCTCTACAGATTTTATAATTGCAAAAACGATTTGACGTATAGGAAACGAGATATTTGAAATTTTAGAAAAGAACTCGATTAAAATCTAGTGCTAAACTATAGTGCAGCTCGCCTTAATAATTGGGAAAGCTCGAAAGTACCACAGAATTACTGTTACTTTTTTCCTCAGCAATAAGTTTCCGCCTTTCTCATTTTCGTTTCACAATACCAAAATATTTTACAGTGTCTATGATTCATCATCTTACAGTCTGTGGTGATGGTTTGTGTTTTCGAGGAAATCGAACAGCAAATGTATCGCAAGTTCTTTTCATAATTTTATTACATTGTCCATACATAATAAATAAATGTGAATAGCCCTAAAGATTTAGAACGAATACAAAGGAGATTGCCAAAGCAACTGTTAATAAATTTAAAATTATGACAAACTTAATTGTTTTGTTTTTTGTCACAGGCTTCTTGGCATAATAAAAATATTTGAGTTTTGGAGAGTTTTCGCAATCAAATTCCTTAATAATAATAATAATAATAATAATAATAATAATAATAATAATAATAATAATAATAATAATAATAATAATAATAATAATAATAATAATAATAATAATAATAATAATAATAATAATAATAATAATAATAATAATAATGATGATGATGATGATGATGATGATGATGATGATGATGATGATAATAATAATAATAATAATAATAAGAGGTCTTTATTAGGGCGAAGTTAATTTTACAATTTTCTTCCACTTAACCCTTAAAAGATAACTTAAAATGTAGGAATTACAAAATAAACAAATTATAAATGCCTTAGTATTCAAAACAACAAAACAATGTAACAACAAAACATTGACAATTGTGCGCCTTAAATTTAGCTGAAAGAAAGGAATTATTAAATATAAATATGATTTATTATAACTACACTACGCAAACTGACTATTTTTATAAAAATCTGTAACATATCTCCGAAACCCTGGCAGAGAACATAAAGTATGTTTAAATGGTATTTTATTATACAGATGTGGTGCAACATAGGAAAAAGAGCCCCGATATTGGCTCGTATAATATTTAGGTATGGCAAACAAGTGATCGAGTCTTGTATTGAGCGAATGTATTTGTCTCCGAAAACAGAGCTTCTGATGTAGGTAATCAGGCCCCGCCCCAAGGACAATCTTGTGAGTCAAGCAAAGAAGATGTACTTTCCAGCGATTCCTCATATTCAGCCAATATAATTCTTTTAACTTATAATAAACACGATCTGTTCTTTTTAGATTAAAGATGTAATTCGGCTGAGAATTTTATTCTTCAACTGTCCAATAATATACTAGGAGTTCTTATTGAAAAAAGCGAGTTTTGTGATTTATTAAACTGCCAAGTGGCTTATACATTTTGACTCCCATGTAGGGTCCTCAGATGTCATGCATTTTCAGAAGTAGTCCATTTTTACTGCAGAATTGTAATTTTAAGTATTCCACTGTTTAGGATACAATATTTTCAATATGGTGCCGACTAAAGTGCCAGAAATGCGAAATTTTTAAAATCACACTGTACACACTTTTCTACAGGGTGAGTTTTTTTAAGTGTTACAAGGGGATATCTCGAAAACGGTTTAATTTTTTTTGTGAAATTTTAGTGAAATAATATGGCCGAAAGGGGTTAACATATTTAAACATATTTTTCAAAATTACCTAGAGGGGCGTGGGGTAACTTTGTATTTTTAAATATAGTGGTGTAGCTACTTTTTTATAAAATTCGAATCTAGTAACAATTGACAAGTAGCTCGTAGGAGTAAAAAGTAATCTTCGGGTCAACAAGTATTTGTTCCCCAGGATACTGATTATCAATGATGTTCTTACGAAAACCATGTATCGTATACACTGTGAGGTCTTATTTTTTTCAATCGTATTGCATAAACAAAAATCGGTCTAGGTGTGTTGAGATGTGTGCAGATCATGCAAACTTGAAAACACACTACTGAACACTATATGTGTCGCTCTCGAAAATTTTTTCCTTTTTAAATTTGATGAAACATTCGATTGCCGCAATCAAATTGAACTCTGTCCAAGGCGTTTGCAAGCACTATCCTTTCACTATTAGCCCGTTAATTTTGTAAAATATCAGATAATTCACATAAATTTTATACAGGGTGTTGAATAAAACTTAGAGGTTAAAAAAAATCTTTCTCGAATTTCAACTAAAAAATGTAACGCAGATGTATTCTCACCATAATTAGAACCGCAGACCGTCAGTACGCTCGTCAGTACGGTGTACCAATTACAGCGAGAACACACCTATAAAGTAATACGGCTCTGGTAGCCAGCCTCCTAGAACATTGTGAGATGTACGACAGGGTTACCATTTCGGTACGCCACCAGGTAGTATGTTGTCACGACAGCTCCAAATAACACAAAATATTATAAAATAGAGACTGTGTACAACCAACTAACAATTTTATAAATTGTCAGCCTTGGCAAATTTATTTCCTAATATAGTGACAATGTATGTGAGGGTAGATGTATTCTCACCATAATTACAACTGCAGACCGGTTTCATTCTAATTAGAGTTCGTCAGTACAGTATACTAATTACAGCGAGAACACACCTATAAAGTAATACGGCTATGATAGCCAGCCTCCTAGCACATTGTGAGATGTACGACGGGGTCGCCACCTCGGTGCGAAACCAGGTAGTATCTTGTCAGGGCAGCTCCAAATAACACAAAACGTTATAAAATAGAGACTGTGTACAACCAACTAACAATTTTGAAAATTGCCAGCACTGGTCGATTTCTTCCCTAATATAGGGACAATGTATGTAAGGCTATATTAGGGAAGAAATGGGCCATTTTGTGTTATTTGCAGCTGTCGTCACAACATGCTACCTGGTTGCGCAACGAGATTGAAGCTAGCTACCATAGTCATATTACTTTATAGGCGTGTTCTCGATGTAATTAGTGTACCGTACCGACGAGCTCTAATTAGAGCGAAACCGGTCTGCGGTTCTAATTATGGTGATAATACATCTAGCCTTACACATATTCTCCCCATATTAGGGAATAAATGGGCCAGGGCTGACAATTTACAAAATTGTTAGTTGGTTGCACACAATCTCTATTTTATTATGACAACATACTACCTTGTTCCGCACCGAGATGGCGACTCTGTCGTACATCTCACAGTTACTAAAAATATATTTAGATGCGACCAGGAGATTGTTTGAATTTTCCGTTTATGCTTTTATTTACAAGATGATTAAAAAAAACAGAATTATTTCTGTTTTCGGGTATAACTTTTTTTCTGGTCAACCGATTTTTGTATTTGGGGGCTTATATCAAAGCCAACGCTTCGGGCTGAAACGAGCTGTTAACGGAATTGACGCGGAATTAATATACAGTGCGGCATTCAATGTGATCCAAATCCTAATCGGTCTGAAAATGAGCGTTATTACAATTAAAATCATACACTATGTATCAATCTCTATTATTATTATTATCAGATATTTATTAACTGATATACGTGAAAGAAATATAAGTATCCTATCAAACCTTACTAGCCACCTGCTTTAAAGATCCTAACTGATACGGTTTTAACCAAACTCTGCGAGGGAAAATTGTTTGTTATCGCTGACTTCAAAAGTGAACAATGTATTATCATAAAAGTACCTGGACCAGTACCAATCTATCGCCACCTGAAAAGTAATAAAAGAGGCATATAACAATTCATAACGACAAACAACTGTTATGGTATTTAAACGTATTGAGTAGGAAAAATAAATAGCCTGATTAATGTTTTTGAGTTGTTTTTCCATTATCATCGATTTAGTTATAGCTTTATTAAATAACAATATATTTATCGATTTACATTTACATTTTAACACGCATTTCTCTCAAAAATTTTCTAAAAGGTGAATGTACTAGTTTAAGAGTGTTTTTATAATTTATTTTTATAAGCAGCGTTCGATTCAATATAAATTTTCCGCTTCTGTTTAGATGCAAGTTAAGCAACGCTTTTGACTATCGTTGACAACTTCCACACTCATCAAACAAACCATTAACCTTGCAACAAAACTCACTAGAAGCTATCAAAAACATCAATATTAATAATCTCTGAGGTCAGTAGTATTGTGAAATAGTGCACAATTATTTTATTTAATGTATTAAGATAAAAGCACGCCTCCTCTAAGGGCTGTGTTTCCAAACTATAGGTGGAAGATTGTCAAAGGTGACCGGGATGCAACCGCGCCGCAGTTAGATTTAGAGTTACTAGGAGAAGCGAGAGAGAAAGAGAGAAAAAGAGAATACATTAAGGAGGGGTTAAAGGATACCTGGGGAAGGTGTCCACTGTAGTTTGGAACACACAGCCATGGTATCCTTACCTCCCAGGTACTCTGAACGCTTTGCTATAGATGCTCGCTTGCTTGTTTGGCCTTGAAATTTGCATGATAGTTTACTTAAGGGAAATAAAAACAAAGTGACAGAACTTTGATACATATTTCACTTTTTGTTGGAATTAAGCAAGTGTGATAAAAACATGATTTCAGAATTGACTGTGTTCTTGGTCTGCTAAAACATTGCTGACAATGTTTGGTCTGAGACAATATGAATATAATTTTAGGTTATAATGATTACTACAGAATGAACCTACCTGTTTTGCTGCATGTACACTATGACTAGAAGGTTCGCATAATGCATTTCAGTCATAAGGTTATAATAGCTGTCATTTATGACAAAAAAATAGCCGAAGGTGTGGTATACATAAATTAGTCGTTTTTGAGTCATTATGTTTTTTCTGGAGTATTTCCGCACTCTACTATATTAAGTGACGAACATCTTTTTGTTTAGCTGAACCACTGTGGTTTTTTATTTACTTTATTTCAATTGTACTTACTTCTTTATGATAAACGGGAAGCAGCTCCGTTAATTTTTTGTTAAAATAATAAACTAAAAACAAATATTGTGCTTTTGGGCAACTTGTTGTTTTATTTCAAGTTTAATCGAAACTAGACTTTGTCTGAAGGCTAAATGGTAGTTTCAGGGTAATAATAAGTAACCACCTATTCAACACTTACTAAATCTAGTTGCTTGGCTTTTATTTTAGAGAGAGAGAGAGAGGTACAATCATAAACAATACACTTTAATTAAACAAAAATATTCAATTTAGGACACCTAACTTAATAACGTTTATTATTGCGAATGGCATATATGTATCCTATAAGAAGGAACAGGTCGATCTACCAGCTACCCTATATTTATTATTTATAAAGTAATAATTTCAGTACCTATTTTCAGATAAAGTAGCTTACAATCCGGCCGACAATTGACTCTTTTTAAGAACGTGAAAGCAACATTATTTAAAACTTACCTCCTTAAGATCAGCAAAGTACTTTTTTTTCATTTAATTTCTTCATCTGCATATCTGTATGTGAAAGAAATGTTTGTATTTACCTTAAAATAGGATGCACCCCATAATACTGAAGTCAAAGGCCTAGATATCTAGAGGTTAAGCAAGTTTTATAGCCATAATTAAGTATCTTTTACCTTACATTATATTTCGTACAATGGAGCAATAAAAAGCAAACTTTACATTTTCGGTTGTTTGGTGCTAAAATAGAATAAATATATGGTCAAAAATATTAGTTGAAGCGGCTTCTTAAGAACGACCGAACTGGTACTTTGAGTTTGTAGAAAAGGTTATAAAATCATGGATGCAGCAAGTACGGTTTGAGTTTTCCGTTTATCCTTTTATTTTCAAGATGATTAAAAAAACAGCTTTTTCTGTTTTCGGGGATAACTTTTTTAGCGTTAAGCTTTTACGTTAGGGTAGCGAATTTTCATAAAAATACGTTTCCTTAAAAAAACTGTTAGATAATTATATGCGGGAGATACATTTGTTCAGTAACAATTAAAATAAAAAGGTAACAATTGATAGAACATATTTAATGCAATAATTCTTTTTTGTTAACCTAATATTTCAAAAATATTTGTTTAAAAGTAATTAAATGTGACATTTCAACTTCGGAGGCACTCTTCCGAACTGCTGCCTACACATCGCAAAAAAGTCACTTTCAAATCCATTTCCTACATTAGTTAAATGAAGGAGAGCAACAGCTAAAATACGTAGAAAAATGAAGCATCGCTAATGCCATTCTAGCCATATTTGTTCTTCATAAACCGCATTAGTTCCCAAGTTTTTGTATAAAAATCACTAATTTTATATGACAAAACAAAAATTTGCTTGTCGCTTTGTGGTTGGTTTAGACTCAAGTTCTATGCTAAAGAAATTAGAAATATTTTTTTTCGTTTTTAACGTTTTATAAACTATTGTTAAGAAATAAATTAATACAAATTATATATATATATCTAACTCTAACAATCAATAAAATTATTTTCTCCAAAAAATAAATATTAGAATAACCTAAAGGTAATAAATACGTCAGTCTAAGATATATATATATATATATATATATATATATATATATATATATATATATATATATATATATATATTTATTTATATGTGTATATGTATATATAGTGAGGACCGCAATTATGGAATAAAATTCATAATTCCAAGAGAAATGTTTTTTTGAAAAACGCTCGGACACGTCAACTAAATTTTTTGTTTCACACCCTGTAGTATTAGTTTGTAATTTTCATCCCTCATCATTTTACACCCATCCCTTGTTGATTTTTTTTGAAATAGCAACCCCATCATTTTTCGGCGTAAATTCAAAGAGATTATGATGGTACCAAAAATATGGGTTCAAAAGTCATAGACTGCTAGACAGGATCGACAACAAAACTTAAACCGTTTATTCTAAAATTTACAGTTATTAGTATTATAGTGACAAATTTTTGCATGCAACCTGCCACGAGAATATTGTTGGTTCTTAATTAGAAATCAACAAAAAAATATATAGATTTGTTACATTTTTATCTGCAGAATCAAGCTTCCTACATAATGATTGGACTTGTACACGTAACTTGCATTTTTGTTTTAATTTTATTTTTGTAATAGCATTAAATAGGTGCTACAGTAAGTACAAATTTTGGTTCTGTTATCTCCTATCAAAAAGAATTGCATGCAGGACCAAATAATTTGTGTATCTGAAATGTTTTACCCTCTTCACTGATGTTTATCAGTTCTTGCAGGTTTGAAAATAACGTTTAATTATTTCAACTTCGTTCAGTCAGCTGCTGGAGGTGCACGTTAATCAGATCAAACCGTGTTAAAACAATTGTCAGTTAGGTGTAAAATCTATTGCGCCTTAAGTAACAAAAATGGGTTATCTGACTCAACCCTTCAAATTGAAAAATTAATGATAATTGGTTACGGATTTAAATGTGGACCCCAAGCAGGAGTTGTTAACCGTTTTAATATAAAGCACCCCGAGTTACCACCGCTTTCTTAGCGAACTGTACCTGAAATTTATGCACAGTTCCAAAGCTGGACACGTTAAACTATTGTGCAGAAAGTCCGCATATATTAATGACAACGTGAAACTTAATGTTTTATTGGCTTTTCAAGAAAATCCAACATCTTCGACGCGTCAAGTGGCATGTGAAAATGGCATATGTCATTCAGTGGTTTTAATAATTTCAAAAACAGCAAAAATGGATGCATATAAACTACAACACTTACAAGAATTGATTGACGGTGATTCAAAAAGAAGTTTTCAGTTTTGCTAGCAGATATTTGATGTGCTGACTACGAATATTATTTGTTCCGCAGAAATTATTTTTTCTGATGGTGCAAAACTTGTTTTAAATGGCGAGGTAAATCGACAAAACTGAAGATACTGGGCAGAGGACAACCGTAATTGGATGCGAGAAACCCACACTCAACGTCCTAAGAACGTCAACATCCGAGCTGGTATCGCTGGAGATCATGTGGTTGGACCTATTTTTATTGAAAACCTTAACAGATAAAGATATTTATAAATGCTAAGGGACCAAGTACCTCCGGCCTTAGTAGAGTATTTTCCCAATGCACTTGATCGCAATCGTACAAATGAAAGTATATGGTTGCAACAAGATAAGTGCATCTATCTCCTTCGTGTACGGGAGTAGTCAAATGAAACTTTTCCACAAAAATGGATGGGAAGAAGAAGTTTCATAGAATGGCCTGCGCTATCACCAGATCTTGCACTTCTGGACTTTTTCTTGCGAAAAACATCTGAAAAACAGCGTATACAATAAACAACCTTTAGATTTCAACTATTTAAACGCAAGAATAACTATAGAAATTAGCAACATTACACCGAAGGCTTTAAACAGAGTCAGAGACGAGTTTTACATAAGAAAATGGGAAATACTTTGGACATTTAAATCTTCAACACATGCTCAATTTAAACGGTTAACCATATTTTTTTGCTTTTGAATAATTGGGAATTTTAGAATCAATGGTTTAAGCTGTGTTGTCAGTGATTCCATTTCCACTCTGTGTAGCGGTCTTAGAGTTTTGGACCCACATTTTTGGTACCATTAAACAGAAAAATATGCTCTTTGAATTTCCGTCGAACAATGATAGGGTTGCTATTTAAAAAAAAATTACAAGTGATGGGGTGAAATGGGGAAAAGGGAAAATTACAAACTAATACTACAAGGTGGAAACAAAAAAAATGTGTTGTTGTGTCCGAGTGTTTGTCAAAAAAAAAACATTTTTCTATGAATAATGACATTTATTTCATAAGTGCGGTCCACACTGTATATATATATATTTTTTCATAAAGCTATATGGAAAACAAAATGTAATAAAAGCTGAAGAGAACAAAAAATTAATTTACTGTTTTAGTTTTGATTCTCCACATAACGCCACGTTAAACCAATGTTAAATGTCTATCCTATCTTGTCTACCTCTTATATCGTGAGGTGTATTACTTGCTAGGTATATATATATATATATATATATATATATATATATATATATATATATATATATATATATATATATAATATATATATATATATATATATATATATATATATATATATATATATATATATATATATTATGTGGAGAATTAAAACTAAAACAGTAAATTAATTTATTGTTCTCTTCAGCTTTTTATTACATTTTGCACATTTTGCGCATTGTCCATATAGCTTTATGAAAAAAAAATGGTTTTTTGATAGATAACTGAGGATTTTAAAATACTTTTATCAGTTAATTGTTTATTTCATGTTGCGCTAACTACAGATCGATAAAAACAGACTACAATTTTTGTTGATTCTGTTAAAAACTTGAAAAATATTTAAGGTGTTGCAAATACATAAACGAAGTTATGAACAAAAATATGTGTAATTAATTGGTCATTTTCTTACTGAATGATATAGTGACAAATTAGAAAATCATCATTTAAAAAGTATAAGAATGTTATATAAGATAGTGAGTAAAACTCTATTTTTCGTGAAAAAGCATAGAATTTTATAAATAGCCCTAATACTTACATGCCATAGTTTAATAAAAGAAAATGTATTATAATCAGACTTTTAATACAATCATCATATTTAGCAGCTTTTGAAAGTCATTACCAAACAAAGTTTAGGTACCGTATTTTTTGTTAATGTAATTTAGCTATATGAAAGTCTCTTTATTAATTAGGCTGTAAATACAAAAACACATGCTTTAATTATTCATTCTCTAATTCGTTACCTGACTATAGTTTTCTCTATCATATTTTAATTCAAATAAAAAGTTTTCTAACAAGTATAGTGATAACGTTTCGAAAAATACCTAATAACTTGCAAATGTTATAAACTGTGCAACAAAATTCAGGAAAATCTATAATAATTCAGTCTGAGGATTTTAAAGTGTTACAATCGGAGATCTCGAAAACAGCTTGGAGTATTTTACCAGAAATTTGGTGAAGTGATAAGTAGGTTGGGTGACACATTTTGAAATCTTTTTGACATTTACCCCTCCTTATTTTGAAGGACCGATGTTATATTATTAATGTTAAATGGAATTGTTTTTTTTTTAAATTCCATTCTCTCTGCAGAACTGCGTATGTGCATAGAAAATCGTTGCATTTGCTTTGCTGGTTGCATACTTATGAATTTTCCACTTAAATATGCAGTTCTTCACGGAGAATCGAATTTTTGAAGAAAGAAAACACCATTTCATTTGACATTTATAACGTGACACCGGTCCTTTAAAATAAGGAGGGTGAATAAATGTCAAAAATATTTGAAAATGCGTCCCCCAGTCTACTTATCACCTCACCAAATGTTCAGCACAATACACCGAGCGGTTTTTCAGATATCGGACTATAACACTTTAAAATTCTTACCTTGTATAAGCTACCTCTGCTCTAGTGAGCAGAAGTCTTGTAGAGAGTATGATTTTCTACAAGACTTCATGAACGAAAAATAACATATTCTTATCACACGTTGTACATTGTGTAGTCATTCTGCCATGAATGTATAACCAGTGACTTAGCCAATACACTAAAATGTTAGGTCTTAGCTTATCTTGTTCTTATGGGCACAAAACGTTAAATTTTAGTATTTTTCGGTCTTCTACCATAGGATAACTTTATTATTTAAAAAAGCTGTGTTCATCATAGAAAACCTTTAAGTCTTGCGACCTAGTGGGTTACCTGAAGTGGAGTTGTTTCCTAAATCTCTATATTTTAAGTTTCCGCAGAGCTAAAAACTTGAAACGTGGGTATTTTGATCTTGTATTATGATCTTTATAAATGCAAATTATGCACTGTTCATTAAAATAACTGCTAATAACTGTACACACCATTTTCAATAATTTTTAAACGTTATCAAAAATGTGAAGATTATTAACAAATTTTAAATGTTTATTTTTAACCAAAGCCGTACATTTACTAAAGTAAATTTCAAAATAGTATTTTAGGAAAAAAATATACAGTTTAATAATGACACAAAAATAGAATTATTTTATGGTCACCCATTTTTCAATGTTTTAAATGACGCTTTTCTTTACAAACCCTCTCACAAATGATGTAAGAGTAATTAGGGTGTAGAGTTTCATTTTGTGATAAGCTCTAAACGCAAGCAAATGTAGTTTATATTATTAGGAAAATGTTATAGTTTTAATTTACATATATTTATACTATATAAGGATTTTGGAAAATTCTCTTCGTAATACAATAAAAAACCAAAGAAACGCAAACAATAAAAGTCGTAAACATATTTTACAGTAAATACAGGCGTAGAGACTATTTATCTGGCTACAATCTCTACTTCTCTATTTAGTATGGAACGGTATTACCAAGTAAGGACAACAATTTATATATTTCACAGGGTGTATTCAACTTCTGAAATTATAAAAGGTGATGTCACTATGTTATATTTTCCTATTTATAGCTAATGTATCATTTTTATTTTTGCATGGATCATTCGTCATTCATCATCATTCTTTTTCTGGAATGAAATATCACACTCAACCAGACGGAGGAAATGAACATTTTAAAATTTAACAACTGAATAAAAAAATCCTGTATGATTATAACCTCCGACTAGTAGAGTGATTATTGTTGCCTGTTGCATGCTTGTTATAGAGTAAAAACATTAGTTTACCAAAAACTAATATGTCGAGCATGATGATAATTATTTTTCTTTTATTGCAATACGTGTGGTTGCGTAATAAATGTTACGTAAATAAAATATTTGTCCAAATGCTAATACAAAAATTAATAGATAAATAAGTAAACCTATCCGTAACAAAATGTTTTAAGTTGTTCAGGTTTTTGTTTAACAAAAAAACCTTTTTTATTTCTATTGTTGCTTTTTCAGCACCATCTGACATTTTGAGTACTTACGATAAAATACCAAGTAGCAAATTATTTTCTTTGCGCACACACAGTGAGCGGCAAAATTATGGAGTAAATTAATTAAAATTTGAGCAATATTGGTGTTTTGACGAAATGTTTGAACACGTCAACTATTGTTGTCAAAAATACACATTTTTGCATTAAATTTACATGTCTCCCACTCATGATTTTTTGATATGACGTCATCGACATTTTTTAATGACAACCCCCGCTTTCTATTTTTTATTTTGATAGATCGTTGAATTGTCTACACCGTACCATCAAAATTTTGATACCTCACATTAAATTTTCGAATGAAAGTCATTGAAGGAGTGGAAAACAAACTCTATTTGTAACAACAATCAAAAGATAAAGGCTCTTATTCAACAAATTAGAGTATTGTTTCCTTTAAACAAATTGTCAATCCATCCGACTTCTTGACAATAAGCAAATCTGTTGACACATTTCTCTTGTAGATTGCGAATGACGTCAGGTCAGGTCAGGTCAGGTCACGAACTAGGACCTCTAAAACCCATATCCGGGGTCAGTTTCTTATATATATATATATATATATATATATATATATATATATATATATATATATATATATATATATATATATATATATATATATATATATATATATATATATATATATATATATTATGCGTGTATCACTCAAAAAATAATTGGCCAATTTTGATAAAATTTGGCATGTACCTTCCTTTTGTAAGTGGATTGAATAAATTCGTTAGTCAGGAAAATCGGACGAGATTTTCCGGGAAAATTTTGATTTTTCTTCGAAAAAAGTTTTTATCTCAAAAAATAAAAAAGCTATGATAACCAAATTTGGTAGGTAGGTTAACGATACAAAAAGTAAATTATACATCAAAATTTAGATTTCTATGTTACAAAAAAAGAAAGTTATAATAAAATATTTTATGCCAGATCATTTCTATGAAAATTAACTACCATAACACACTTGCTGCGTCCAGGATTTTTTAAATCTTTTAGGTTATTTTGTTTGTTAACATAGATTTTTGATTTTAAATACTCACATAAAAAATCTTGGGGTGTAAGACCTGCCGAGCCACTCTATTAGTTGTCGCTTTTGGATTCGCTTGTCAGGAAAGCAGTCATTTAAAAAATCACGAACGGGATGTGCAAAGTGCAGAGGTGCACCGTCTTGCTGAAAGGACATATCACTTTATTGTTAAATAAGGATCACCTTCATTTGGAAAATTTGCTGCAAGAGCAGGAATGAGCTCATTCTTTAGAAAATTATGATATCGCTGTCCAGTGGGCGTTTCGCCGAGAAAAAAAAGAACCTATGATTCTATCGTAGACTATTCCTGTCCACACGTTAACGAGGGTTTTGTCTATGTGCTTCTGTCATCCAGTGAGAATTCTCTCTACTCCAATACCTCTAATTTTATTTATTTGCTGTTCCATTTAGCCAAAATGCAGATTCGTCTGAAAAAGAATTTGGCAAATTAAGTCTGGATTACGGTTGCATTCGTCGGTCAGGGTCATCTTCGTTAAGTTTGTGCAGCAGCTGTATTTTGTAAGGGTGATAATTTTATAATTTTAATGCACTTAATACTCATCGCTGAGAAATTTCAGAGTCTGCTGCAATTGATCGAGGTGCAACATGAGGATTCTCACTCACACTTCATAAAATATTAATTTTACGCCTTCATTAGTTTTCTTAGGACAGCCTGTACTTTGCATGTGTTTAACATGTCCAGTTTTTCTGAATATCTTTTACATTTTATTCGCAGTGGATTGGCTGATACGTCTATCTGGATATTTCGCATTAAACAAATTGCACACTTCTTGCTGTCTTCCTGTTTTATCACCGCATCCAACATGAATTAAAATTTCTATACGTTGGGTTTGACTTAAATCTGCCTTCCTCGATTAACTTTCAAAAAGAATTTATGTTATAAAGAATAAAGTTCATTTGGCAATGACGTACACCTGATTCTTCTGTATTAATTATTATTACCTACTTATGGATATAATTCTGAACATTTTATTTGCAGGAAATAATCTTATCTTATTCGTTATCTGTATATTTTCAACTATTTAAACGACTTTCATTTGAAAATTTAAGAACGTGAGGTATCAAAATTTTGATGGTACCTTGTAAACAATTTAATGATCTATTAAAATTTAAAAAAAAACGGGGGTTGTGTCTAAAAAAATGTTGATGACGTCATATTTGAAAAGCAGAAGTGGGAGAATCGTAAATTTTATGCAAAAGTAGAGTTGACGTGTCCTAGCATTTCGTCAAAACATAAATCTCTCACATTTTAATGAATTTATCCCATAATTTTGCTGCTCACTCTATATTTGATAATATATTATTAACATAAATGTCTCTAAGCTCTAAAAAGAGTTGACTGATAATCAATAATATTTAAAAGAATTTTTGTCAGAGAAAAACATACCATGACTCATCTATATAATGTAAAAAAGTTGTGTGTTTTAACTTATATTACAAATTTATGCTCGTTAAAACTACTGGTTAATGATTTGTCAGCATTTTAATCTGCCTATTCACTTTAAAGTTACACTATTTCGGGAATATTTTATAAATAGGTAGTTAGTAAGTAGCCTTTATTAGACATACAAGTAACTATAAAGTCTCATCAGTACAAATACTGTCATTAGTATACAGTGTGTGTCACGACGGTCTTATAATATCTCTATTTTTGAAAATCTCAAGAAATATTGACAAACATTTGTGTGTGTAAGTTTTCCATAACGATCTAATCGACAACAATATTTTTTGTTTATATGCCGTTTTCACTTATACCGGAGGTGGCTACCAAATGTGTTGTTTTAATTGGAACAGCCTCTATATTTTACAATTTTAGATTCTACTTAAAATGTTATGCCATATTATACAGTGTGGAACAGCGAAATGGAATGAATTCAGTAGCTCAATTATTATGAATATTGATAAGACTTCAAAACACGTCAATTGTAGATTAAAAAATGACATCATGCGACGTGAAAACCCCACTCCTAATCCCCCTTTGAGTGACAGTTGCAACCTCTTAATCTTTAAATTCCTCCTTTGAACGATTGCTCATTCTCTATTTAAAAATGTTATGGTTCAAAAATTTATTGCAACGATTAACAGTAAAACAAATAAACTCATCTGACTGACAAATTTAGCTACTAGAAAATTAATAACTAATTGTGCTTAAGTCTTAATCAGGAGGAAAAAAATTAAAAAACATCAATCTTAACGAAGATGTTCCTAATGCCTGCTTTGAACATCTTAGCAGCACCTTATTCATAAATTAAAATGTCTTCTAATGTTAATCAGCAGCTGAGGCGTGACCGACGAAATCGCAATCCTTATTATCCTTCTTTAGTCTGTTAAATCGCGTGGTTTAGTTTTGTATACCATACTTTTCACATATACCCATAAAGATAACTCTAATGGAGTAAGATCGGGTGATCATCCTGGCCATTTGAACGAACCCCACCTCCATATCCACCCATTTGGAATTAAATTCTAGATACCGCCGGACATTGATCTGGTAACATGCTTGTGCTCCATCCTTCTGAATAAATAGCACATTCGCTGGAATTTGTCAGTTTCCTCGATCAGGATATAAGTTTGCAGCTGGCACAATTTTATTTTGCAGCAGTGCTAAATATATGTCTCCATTCAAATTGCCTTCAGTGGAAAAAAGACAAGTGAGATAGTTTTCAACTATTCCTGCCAAACCATAAACATTTTCAGGGTATTGCCGTATAATCTTCTCTTATCCAGTGTAGATTTTGTTAAAACTAGTAGCTACAATTTTGACGATTAGCCTGGCCGTGTACTGTAAATCTGCACTCATCAGAAAACACAACATGTTCTAGTTGATTAACATTGTTATAAATTATCAAACATTTCCATTATTTGTTTACAAGAGACGTTCTTCTACAAAAGTCGTATTCCATGAGATCCTGAGTTTGTATTTTTATAGCGACGCATTTAATTTTCTTTGAATATGCAAATAATCGATAAATAAATAACATCTAATGTTGTGATTGTCGACTCGGAAGTATTGTAGGTTTTTCTCAAACTCAAGCATTACATGCAATTACACCCAATTTGGTATCGTTACTCAGTACATTATAAGTTTTTTTTTTGTATCTTCCTTACATATCTAAAATCCCTTGGCATATAGGTCGCAAATCGGGACATTTTTCTTAACCCTTTGAGGACAACTGGTTAGTGACAGAAACCACCTTCTATGAAATCGGTTGTAGCAATGCCAACTGGTTTCCAATGACTGCCATGATGTATAATGGGTTGCCTATGTCCACTAGTAACTGTTAGTGGCATTTATTCAATTGTTCAATCTCAATTCGTTTGGAATTAGTCATTATCTTCCGCGCGTTTTTCATGTGTGCAGGTCAAGTTTGTGTTATACCAGTTTTTGTGATTTTTATTGGCAAATATTCTGAAAAATGTCTGGTAAGTTATGAAATTATCATACAAACACATTATTAGTGTAATTGCTTCAGTGTCTGATTATAATTTCTTCGTATGACATATAATATGTGTGGTCATTGCTGATAACCACCGGGCTAACATGCTATTATTTTGTAGGTTGTAAAGATAAGTGGACGTTTGAAGACTTAGAGACAATGTTTCAACGAGAAATGTTGGCAATTTTATTTATTTTATTCTCAGCGATACTGAATCTATCACATCTAATGTAGATGACGAAGAAGCTGAACTTTCAAATCAAGCAGAGCTGTCAGACCCAAGCCAAGAACTGTTGGATATAGAATAAATGGAATTCTGGTACGAATCAGACGAACATGTACGAGATAGTGACTATGACCCTGATGATGTCATCCCATTGTCCGCACTACGTACTAAACTATGTAGAAGTTCAATTTCCTGGACAAACGATCCTCAATTCACTACTATAATACAAACATTTTCGAAGCAAACTGGTCCTAACGTGCCAGAAAGTGTCGAGAGCCCAAAAGATATGTTTCTTCATCTGTTATCAGAAGAGTTTATAAATCATATTATGTACCTACTAATAACGACGAAATCAAGAGATTGCTTGGAGTAAATATGATCATGACTTTGAAGAAGATGCCTAGCTATCGAGATTACTGGTCATCCAGAGAAGAAATGAGAGACTTCTATATAAGTGCTGCAATTTCAAGGAACAGATTTTCATGGCTACTTACCAACTTACATCTGAATGATAATGCTTTGCAACCCAGAAAAAACGAAGTGGGGTTTGATAAGTTGTACAAAGTAAGGTCACTACTGACGAAATTATCAGAGACTTTCGCTGCAGCATTACAGCCAAGTAAATACCAATAAATCGATGATCAAATTCAAAGGACGAAGTAACATCCGGCAGTACATGCCGATGAAACCGGCCAAACGTGGATATAAATCTTGGGAACGAGCCGATTCTACCGGTTATATGTGCCAATTTCAAATATATACGGGTAAAGTTAGTTATGCTGTTGAAAAAAACTTAGGAAGTCGTGTTGTAAAAGACCTGACAAGAAGCTTGGTAAATACCATAGAGTTTATTTCGACAATTTTTTCAACTCTGTGCAGCTTCAGCAAGATCTGCTTCAAGATAGAATTTACTCTTGTGGGACAGTTCGTCGTGGTAAAACAAATCTACCTGATTTCAAAGCAGACAAAATTCTGAAACGAGGAGAGTCAGATTGGCATGTCTCCAGGGACGGTGTAGCCGCTTTGAAGTGGATGGATAAACGCAGTGTTCTGTTGTTGAGTAATTACCAGAATCCTTCCATAGTAGAAACTGCCTCAAGAAAAGGGAAGAATGGTTTGGTAGAGGAAGTAAACTTCCCTTTGTTCGTGAAAGAATACAATCGACATATGGGATATGTCGATAAATTTGACATGTACAGATCATTATATGAAATGGACCGAAAATCGCACAAATGGTGGCACAAAATTTTTTGGTATTTTCTGGACGCATGTATAGTAAACGCCTTCATTTTGTACCAGCAGAGAACAACAGCAAAAAGTATGAGTCTTAAACAATTTCGTTTGTCAGTTGCTGTTGGTTTGATTGGTGCCTCACCTGAAAATAAGAAACGTGGCCGTAAATCGCCCAGCACATCTTCAAATAAATTCAAAAAAATTGTGTCATTAGAAGTACGATATGATAAATGTGCACATTTGCCAGAACGTTCTAGTTCACTAAGATGTGCTAACTGTAGTACTTCAAAAGATGTCCACAGAACCATATGGAAATGTTCGATTTGTAATGTGGGACCCTGTCTTAACAAGGACCGCAATTGTTTCACCTCGTACCACACTAAGTGAGTAGGTACCCAGTGGTTACTAACGGAAACCATATCCAGCAGAACAAAATACGTTTCTAACAAATAAGTGTGTCATTTACTTTACATTAAATAAGTATAATAAATATCTTTTTATAAGCAAACCAGATTTTTTTAAATAAATTAATTGTGTCCTCAATAGTTAAAATAGGCGAGCAACTTCGATATGTAATTGTGTTTTGTCTCCGTAACCAATCGTTTGTAAAATTGTTATATAATGCATGTTTGTCAAATGAACCATGGTTCTGAATTGCAGTTAACAACCACCAACTACAGTCATGCCCTTAAATTCATACAGCAGATTACTAAGGGCGTTGTTAACTATGAAGAATGTTAATAACTTTTTATGTCTTCTTTTTAATTTATACCTTCAAAAATGAACACTGAAATTGCTTTTGCTTGCTTTCACATTATCAAGAATGAAAAGCAATAAAATGTAGATGTTTTAGTGTGTTATAGCAAAGTTTATCAATCAAGAGGAATTTCTTTTTTTTACTGTAAATTAATTGTTGCATTAAATTTTAAAACTTTTTTGAATAGACAGTGAAAAGCTCCCTCAAATGAGGTATCACAAGCCTCTACTTCGTATTCAAAAATTTGTAGGTTGCACTTGTCACTAAAAGGGAGTTCCATGTAGGGGTGAAGTTTTCACATTAAGAATTTATTAATTTTTTAATCTAAAATTGAAGTGTTTGGGGATTTTTCATAAATATGCACAATTATTAAATTATAGTTACGGTTTAAATGACATTTAATTTCGTAAGAGGCCATCAGATAGCAGATAACTTACCTAGTTTATAATCATCATTTTTATTTAAACAAGAATGATATAACTTAAGAACAAATTCTATAGTCACTTAGATAGTAAATAATTTGCCTAGTTTATAATCATTATTTTTATTCAAACAATGATGCTAAAACTAAATGACAACTTTAATAGTCACTTGAGTGCGTTCTCAAACAATATTTCTTTATTACAAAAAAAAAATAATGAAGATAGCGTGTAAAACCATCTTGTTGTAATTACATGAAGTAAGCACGGCCGGTAAAGCTTACCAAATAAGACAACTACAATGTATGAACAAACGTAATGCCATAAGGACAACCTTAAAAATGTATTACTGGAAAAGGAAAACTTTGCTAAACATTGAAAAGCTAATATAGAAGGGTTATATCGCAGAGGGGAAATTAGTTCGGAAAAGGAGACAGTATAAATATGAGAGATTAGCTCAGATGATCTGGTACTGCCTATTTGAAAAGAATAAAAATTCTATAAAGCCCGTAAAGAAACCAAGACAAGAAGAACCTTTTTGTACAAAGGAATTAACCGCGCAAGTTAAAAAATATCTGGAAAAAAAATGAAAAAAGAACTTATTTAACTGACTGCAAAATGTTATAAATTCTGAGAACTTCCCAATGATTTTACGAAGAGTAAAAGTATTATTTTAATCATGGGACAAAAAAATGTATGACGAAGGTTTTCCCTGTCATACAAAATATTATAAGAAGCGAAATTGGGGGAGAAAGAGCATGTTTTCTTTCCCCAATGTTTTGCAAGTGGATTGATCCCACCCTCGCTAACTAGTCGGCTTTAGTAATTAGCGTTGGAAGAAGAATATGTTGTAAATATGGACTGTATGTGGACTGTATCGATAATTCTAGGTGCACTGGATTCCAGAAGATTTCAATAATACACGTTTTATATTTATATATGTTGTATTGTTACTATGTACACTTTGAACTTAACACTTATTTACAATTTGCGGTTTTACACTTGATTTAAAGGGTTACTCAGGAGATTTCACAATCTTATTAGCTACTTGTCATTGCATTTATTTAACTGCGCGTATACTTTCTAATTTAGAAGAAAACACTGACTTTTCACTGTATCACTGTACGAACGGAATTTCTGTAGGAATATCGGAACTTGAACTGAACTGGCTTAATCAGACGAGCGGTGTTTAAATAGAAGATTGGGATCTTAGAAGTCCCAAGAAGCTTAGAAGATGAGATTCGTAGTCGAACTGCACTGTAGCGCTGAACTGGCTTAAACACACGAGCGGTGTTTAAGTGGAAGATTACGAACTCGGGGTCCCAAGATGCGAAGAACATTTACAAGAAATGGTATTTATAATTCTCATAATGAGCATGTCTGGTCATTGGAAAATCCACATGCAACAATTACTCGCACATTTCAACATAGATTTTCCATTAATTTATGGTGTGGTATTTTTAACGGCTCACTGTTCATGGTAGTCCTGCCATAACGTTTAAATGGATCTTCGTACTTAGCGCTCCTAGAAAACCGTGTAGAAAACATTCTAGATGACATTCCACTAGCAACAAGAGGTATAATGTGGTACCAGCATGACGGTGCACCAGCGCATCATAGTCGAAACGTTATTACATGGCTACATGAACATTATAATGAAAGATGGTTTGGTAGAACTGGACCAATACATTGGCCTGCAAGATCACCGGACTTAAACCCACTTGACTTCTATCTTTGGGGTAATTTTAAGCGACTGGTCTACAGTGAACAAATAAATACACCAGAGCAGCTACAACAACTGATAAATAATGCTTTTCGTCATATTCAAGCAACAATGAATCCTCAAGACATTAAATTTTCCATATTAAAAGAATGTCGTGCGTATATTCAGGCCAATGTAGGCATTTAGAACATTTATTGTAATAAATAAATTACTATAAGCCTGACAAAAGTGTATCATTGCGATTTTCTACCAAACAACGACTGGTTAAAAATCATGAACTGTGCTCTAAAACACTTACCTCATTCATTACTTACTCGTAAAATAAGCGTCGTACAGAAAATTATCAAGAGAGTGATTTTGTTCAGGAATGAAAGTAAGATTCAAAAAATGAAAAATAAAAAAAATATCATTGGCTTACCCGTTTTTTTCTTAAAGGATAACCAATGACATGTTGGTACGCGCGCCACTGCTGGATTAGCCGATTCAATTGTTATGATAGAATACGCGCCTTATATAGCAACCTACACATGCGAAGTTTCAGCAAAATATATGTGCTACTTTTTAAAAAATTGGGAAATTGTATTTTTTGAAATTCAACTTTAACACCCTGTATCTTTTTTTTTTTTAATTAAGCATTATAGGAATTTTTTTATAGGACATACCCTCTCTAACATTGTTCAAAGAACATGGGGTTTCATTTTTGGTCAGCACTTATGAATCACCCTATATATATATATATATATATATATATATATATATATATATATATATATATATATATATATATATATATATATATATATAGAGAGAGAGAGAGAGAGAGAGAGAGAGAGAGAGATAGCGCATTGTCCCCTCTATAATGTAAAGGCCACCCGTGCCTTTTCCAGATATAATAGACCAGACCATAACTTTTAATGCATGTTTCACTTTTTCGACTATGCAGTTCTCATGAAATCAGGTCGTCTCCTAACAAAAGTTGACTTGTCAGTATTTCGAAAGGCGACTCGTCTGAGAAGCAAATCTGAAAAATTAAGAGACTGATGAGGGTTTATTAGTAGTAATATTGACTATTAACACGCATTCGATTTTTATAGTCATCTGATGTCAAATGACGATAATTCCTAGACCATTCGCTTCTTCTTCTTCATGGCTTCTTCTAATCTGGGCTTTTTTCCAGGACTGCGGCATTTGAACCCTTGCTTCACCAAGCGCCTTTGAATTGTTCGTTCAATTAAGTTGATTCCAGATTCCTGAACCTTTCTTCCTTTTTTACGGTTCTATTATCTAATTGTCAGTAATTTTTTTAGTCATCTCGTGGTATTGTAATTCGTTTCCGGCCACATTGTCCAACTCAATTTGCTCCCAGAGTTTTATTGTTTTTGGATTTTTCCTGAAATCTATTAATAGTGGCCACAGAAACATGAGTTAGGGCAGCTATTTTTCCTTGTAAATACTGTGTGTTCTTCAAAAGAGCCAACATTTATGCAAATTTTGATGACATAATGTCTTTGAATTTTCTGATCTAAAAAAAACTGCACGTGTTAGGAACAAAAGTAATTTATTCAAAAAAATGCATTTTTATAAATAAAAATACTTATTTTTGCTTAGAATCACTACAAATAACACTAAAATGGAGTTACAGTAGATTTCGATTAGATTACATTCATTATGATTGGGCTATTCCAGTTCCTCCACTGCGAAATTAGGTATATTGTAGCTCACGTACTTTAATTTCACCCATCAGTTCCAGCTCCCTGCGGTAATTGATCTTTTCTTAAAGGTGAAAGTTTATCTGGCGGCTGTACTGCCATCGGAGTGAAGTTACTCGCCCGTTTCGAACCATAAAGAGATGTAACCTCTCTCCTAGTTCGTCTGTACCCAACATCCGACAGTGTTTGACTCAAGGTGGTATCATGAAGTGCCGCTGTCGAACAGCATACAATATTTATCAGCTCTCCTCCTGCTTCGTCTAAACTCGACACCCACTAGTGCTAGACTCAGGGCGATATCCCATCGAGTCCGGCTCCCGAATATCACCTAAGCGAGGCCGCCCGTCTGCTTTGAAGCAAACTGTGGGCGCATCAAACTCTGGGTGCATATCATACCCTCGAGCAATCCGCCTTCCTCCAGGCTCACCTAGAACAGACCTCCGCCAATGTTTGATTGACTCGAGGTGGTGTCATGAAATCCTCTCCTCGAGAAGCATGCAAGCGGGGTCGTTAGCCCGTTTCGAAGCTCACAGAGGAGGCCTCAATCTCCGGTGTAATCTACTTCTAGAGATTTCAGCCCTCCTCTGGGTTCGGCTAGACTCGATACCCGCCAGTGTTTGCTTAAATTTCACCCAAGAAATTGGGCTTACCACAGTAGACGGTATTTGTGAGGGAGAAGCTCAAAGAGAGATAACCTCTCTCGGGATTCGTGTGGACCAGACATTCGTCAGTGTTTGACTCAAGGCGGTATCATAAAGTTCTGCACCCGAGCAGCATCCAAGTGAGGTCGTTTGACCGTTTCGAAGTTCACAGAAGATGCCTCAATTTCTAGTTGTTATCCACCCCTAGAGATCTCAGCTCTCCTCCGGGTTCATCTAGATACGACACTCACCAGTGCTAGACTCAAGGCGATATCCCATCGAGTCACCCTCCCGAGCATCACCCAAGCGAGGCCGCCCGTCCGTCCGTTTCGAAGCACAGAGTGGGGACCTTAAACTCCGGGTGTATACCACTCATCAGAGATCTCAACCCCCTTCCGGGTCATCTGGACACACGGCACCCGCCAGCACTCAACCAAAGGCGGTATCATCTGGAACCCCGCCCCCGAGTAACAACCAAGCGAAGTCAATTGTCTATTTCTAAGCCCACAGTGGAGGCCTCAAAATCCGGGTGCACATCACTCCCCAGAGATATCCACCTACCTCCAGGCTCACTTGGACCAGCCTCCCGCCAGTGTTTGGCTCCGATTAGTCGCCTTTTACGTCAGGCAGGAGTTACCTTGGGCCTATTCATTTAGTTAGTCCCTGCACCCACAGAGGAGCTACTGTAACTATTATTAACTAAAATGTCTTGCAAAACATGTTTGGTAGGATTTCAGCTGTTTATTATTACGAAGGAACATTAAAATAGAATCCACCTAGCCAGGAAACAAACGAGCTATTATAACAGTTGTTAACTGTCAAATTGCTAAACTTTCTAACAAACCGCTGTCAAATTGTGTAAATAAGGTCATTTTTGACGTTTAAGTGAGACCGCAAACGCCTGAAAATAAGTGATATAAAACTAATGGATAGAAGGGCGATTACTTGGGTTTGGATTAAGTATGTACAGCAGAGGCCCATAATTATATCAGAGGTCTACAAATAAACAACTACAAAATCTAAATGATGCGATACGTCAAAATAGGTCTTCTAATATTGTCCAACATCTGTATTGTTGCGCAACAATTACCGAGTTTATAAGGCTCACAAAGATCAGAAATAAATCAAGAACTGCAAGTTTGTTGAGTTACGACACCTACCTCACAGCTGGCATAGCTGCATCAGATTATTACCGCTTCCCTACCCTAACGAAACACTTCTGTTTTCCTCAGATAAATAATTGAAAGAGGTCTTTTCAAACTCCTTTGATAAGTTAACAAACGATACATTGTTGGAGATTCCCGCTTTATTTGACAAACATTGGACTAACTATGTAATTGTTATGAGTCACATTTTTTAAAATACAATTATGTTTCTTCTAATATTATATAATCTCCTTGGTTCGGTAGATTTAATTCTATTTGTCCCTCACATATTTAGCTACTCAATGTTTGTATAATTTAACATTCTCCGAAACGTGCAAACATTTTTAGAGGGATTATAAAAAAAATCGTTTTAATAAAGGCATGAGCTTGTAATTTTAAATGTGACGTCTGCTTTTAATTATAGGCAAGTTTTTTGACCAAACTTTTCATGTATTTTAAATAAAAAGGAAACGTTACTTTCTAGCCCTATTTATATTTTCGAGTCTCCCTTATATAAAAATGAGGATATGAATAAAAATTAAAAAAATGCAATATGCGGTTGAGAATATGTACAAATCTTTGTTAGGAATTAAGTTTTCTGAGAATTGGGCAATAAAAAAATCTTCCCATTTGCGTTTATATTTCTGTCACACACTGTATTAAACTTAATGTGCCTGAGTTCATAAATTCTAATGACACTCCTACTAGAAGACATTATGACAAATTTTTTACTACAATAAATGATGCTAGATACATACATGGAGCGCATACCCCATTTAAGTTGTAAAATAAAGATATGTATATATATATATATATATATATATATATATATATATATATATATATATATATATATATATATATATATATATATATATATATATATACAGTGTGATGATAAAGTTTGGAACATAGTTCTTAAAGGCGTTATTAAATCTTTTAAAGAAAAACGTTCGGGCAGGTTAATTTTACCTTTTCAACTACCAACTTAGGACGTTTTCATTTATGACATCACCTATTTCTGAATGACGATGTCATCATAAGTTTTTTCTAAATGACAACGATATTTTTGCTGTTTTTCTACAGACCTGTTTACTACTTAAATGATGATGAAAAAAGTTGGTACCTGACATAACAATTTTTTTGCAAAATATGCATTATTTACTTTAAATAATGGTAACGTAAATTTAATAACAAATTTCATTGCCTTTTTTAAAGTAATGAAAACTGATTTTATGAATTTTATACGTTGCCATGTGACTATTTGACAGGTGAAACAAAAAGTAAAGTAAAAATCAATTTTTAATAACACTCGGGATAATTTATTGATTATTTTCTGTTATCAGTATTTAGTTATCGGACTTTTGCCACAGTGTGGCTTTGGAATTCAGTGAATAAGGACAATAATGCTAAATCGTGAATTAATTTCTTATATTACCTGCGTTTAAATTAATTAATAGTCTTAGTGGTGAAAGTATAAAAGTGCGAAAAGTAATCAATTCTAAATCGAGTTTAACATATATAGCACGTTTAACCGAAAAGGAAAGAATAGAGATGTTAATTATGATTGTATTTGGCGACAGGCTTATAAATCATCAGGAAGTGTGCGTGTTATTTAACCAAGAACATCGTGGTTGCCAAATCCACAGAAACGGTATCCATAAAAGATTTGTTTCGACAAGATCGACCTCAAGTAAGTGAAGAAGTCAGATTGAATATATTGCTTGAATCTAAAGAAAATCCTCACCGTTCTACAAGTTAGCTGGTCCTAAATAACAACATAGACTAATCTTTAGTGGTAAGATTATTCAAAGAGGAGAAGTGTCATCGTTACAAAGTGCAATTGATACAGAAGTTAAACGATGATGATTCAGACCGCCGTTTATAGATTTGTGAACAATTCATGCTACTCTACTATAAAGATGCCAATTTTCTTAATAACATTCTCTTTTCCCCTGAAGCCCCTTTTTGCAGAATGAGGCAATAATTTCCACAACTCAATTGGTCACGGGAAAATCCTCATTGGACTCAGCACTCCCACAGTCAACCTCATGGTAAGATAATTGTATGGATGGGAATAATCGGACGGCGCTTAATAGTACTTTACTTTTTTCAAGGGAGTCTTACAGCAGCGCGTTGTCTAAATTTCTTGCGATATGATTTAGGTACAGCTCTGGCAGTAGTTTTTCAAAATAATCACAAGGCAGATGTGCCCCTTCAAGATATTTGGTTTCAGCAAGATGGAGCCTCTTCTCACTTTGGTGTAGACGTCCGTCAATATTCAGATATCACATATCCTGAAAGAGGGGTAGGGAGTCGGGGAGAAATTGAGTGGCCACTACGTTCCCTAGACTTCACTACCTTGGATTTTTGTATGGGGTTATTTTAACTCTAAAGTTTACTTTAACAGACCAAATAATTTAGAGGAGCCACAGCAAAGAATTTCCGTTGAAGTGGAGTAAATTTGTCTTGACATTTTTGAGCGCAGTGTACAGTGTTTACAATCGTATCGGTCAATGCTAAATGGTAGATGGAGAACAATTTGAACATTTGCGCTAAATTTTGTTTATTTTTCTTCGTTCAATAATTTTTCTCATTAAACTTACATTTCCATTTTTTAAGTAAATAATGCTATTAGTGAAATTTTATTTTAAAAAATTCACTAATGGGGAGGTATCGATTGTTAGACATCGCAAAAACTTTTGCAAATGAGCGCTAACTAGGACCCCTAAACCCATATCCGGGGTCAGTTTCAATTTATATATATATATATATATATATATATATATATATATATATATATATATATATATATATATATATATATATATATATATATATTCACACGATAACTCGAGAAGTTATTAACCGATTTTGATGGAACTCGGCAATCATCTTTCCTTTATTAATAGCTTGGATGAGTTTGCTAGCCAGGAAAATCGGACAATGGTTGCCGGTAAAGTTTTAGGATTTCTTAAAAAAAAAAATTATCTCCGAAAATTACAAAGCTATTTTAATGAAATTTGGTACAAATCTTGCCTTAGGAAAGACCTTATTACATACCAAAATTCAACTTTCTAGGTTTATAGAGAATTGAGTAATTCGAATTTGAAGCATTTAATGAAAATTCGCTACCATAACGCACTTTCTGCTTACTGAACTTTTTTTTCATATAAATTTTTATGTCAGGTACCAATTGTTTTTCATCATCATTTAACTAATAAGCAGGTCTATGGAAAAAAAATACGGTTGTACCATCACACACTATATATATATATATATATATATATATATATATATATATATATATATATATATATATATATATATATATATATATATATATAAACACACACACACACACACACACTGTACAAGTTTATATGAGACCATGTGAAGTGACAATTGACTGACGAGACTTTGATGTCATGTTATCTTTTGCTAGGACATTTAACCCGTGCGAATTAAAACCGAAAGCGTACAATAATGGGGCGGACACGGCTAGATGGAAAGCAACACGGTAGAAACGCGTAACATGCGGTTGTGAAAAAATCGAAGAGTAAGCTTAAAAGATCGCTATTCATGCCTTGGTAGAGGCTCGGCAGACTGTGCCAAAGCAAGAACCCTGCGAAACCCATTGCAAGAATTTAAGATCATGAACCAAATAGACATGCTGTGGTAAAGGATCAACTATATTCAACCAATACACGTTCCAAGCACCTGAGTTAATATGCCGACAAACCAAAGTGAAACAAAGATGCCAGAAAATAGTTCATTGCTTTAGGTAAGGTGTAGCACACTGAGTCTAAGCAGCAACTTGGCGAAACCTATCGCCAAAATTTGTGATCATTACTCAAATATACACGCTGTGCTAAAGCAGCAACCATGTTCACCCGATACACGTTCCAAGCACTTTCGAAAATATGATGGCAAAGCAGAGTGTACGAAAGTCACTCGAAGGGCGGTTGGCCAAGAGTTCGGGGTCAGCCCCGAGAAAGCAACCGTCATACCGTTTACGAGGAGGAGAAAGTGGACGAGCCACAGAACTCCCACTCTATACGGTAGAAACATCCCAATGGCCAGGGAAGTAAAATATCTTGAGGTCGTATTGGACTCTAAGCTAACCTGAAATGGTACCGTTGAAAAAATACTACGTAAGGCAGTTATGACCTTAGCCATCATTAAGCGGGTATATGGAAAAACGTGGGAACTAAGACCTAGTATGGCTCACTGGCTATACACAAGGATGGTCGGACCATCGTTAATAAACGCGGCACTGATCTTGTGGTCTAAGGTGACACAATCCAGTGCCAAACAAAAACTAAGCAAGGTCCAAAGGATGGCTTGCTTAGGCATCAAAGAGACCATTGCTTTAACCCCAACAGCCGCCATAGAGGTGTTGCTGGATCTGCCCCCCTACACTCAGCTATCATGGGGGAGGCCTGGCTAGGACTATACAGACTAACATGCAATGATAGACTGAAGATCAACCCAGGTTGCAGGGGCCACTGCAAAATTCAGGAGATCGTGAAGGAGCCCATACTTAAAATGAGGTCAGACTTCACAAGCCCGCGAATCTGCAGGAAAAACAATTTTACAGTGGAAATCCCCGACCACGAGGCATGGCGGGGGGAGACGCCGGGCTTACCACAGGACGCGCACGTCTTTTTCACGGACGGATCCGGCAGGAAGCGTGGGACAGGCACAGGCGTTTATTCGGAAGGACCGAGGGTAAGTCACAGTATTTCCCTCGGAGCTCATGCAACGGTCTTTCAGGCCGAAATATACGCCATCCTGCACTGCTTGGGAGAGAACAAGAGGAGGTGTTGCATCAACAAGCGGACCCTCATAGCCACAGACAGCCAGGCAACTCTAAGTAGCCCACGGATAAATTCCAGGCTGGTAATTGAATGCAGAGACGCGACGAGCGACCTGGCAGGGCAGAATGCGGTCACCCTCATCTGGGTGCCAGGTCGCTCAGGGGACAAAAGCAATGAAGAAGCTGACAGTCTCGCGAAGAGAGGGTCAGGAGAACCATTTATGAGACCAGAACCGGTCCTGGGCGTGACGAAGAGCACTTCCAGGGGATCCATTAAGTCCTGGGTCAGAAACGAACACAAGGTATACTGGGCAAACTGTCCAGGGCTCAGACATAGGAAGCCAGTAATTGAGGAACCCAGTTCAAAGAGAGTTGTGAAGCTGCTAAATCTTAGCAGAGGACAGCTCAGGAACATAGCAGGACTCTTGATGGGGCACATGGCCGTCAAAAAACACCTGCATAAAATACGGCGGTTCGAGGGGGACCTGGCACGCAGGCTCTGCGGCGTGGGGAGAAATCAGCCCAGCAGATCTTCTACGAGTTTAGAGCTCTGGACCGCAAAAGACAACTGATCTACGGACAGCCTAGACCGGACACAGAGTAATATAAAACTTAACCCTACCAATTGCTTTGCAGACTAGTTCAAGGCACAGTGATTTTAGAATGGGTAAAGTAGAAAAGACAAAGGGCATGCACAATAAGCCAAAGGCTGTGGTGCTATCGTGGCGGCAAAGACGCGGACGAGCTCTAAGGAAACAGAAAGTCGCTAGAAAGTAATTTGGCTCTCTTCGAGAAGTTTGACCGACTGAGCCAAAGCAGCAACGTTGTGAAAGCTATCGCCAAAGTTTAAGTTCGCAAATTAAATATAGAGGCTGTACCAGAGCAGCAACCCTATTGTACAGCCGTACACGTTCCAAGCACTTGAGAAAATATGATGAAAAAGCAGAGTGAATCAAGTCACTAGAAAGTAATTCGTGGCATTGGAAGATGGTTTGCAGATGGTGCCAAAATAATAACTCTGCAAAGCCTATCGCTAAAGTTTAGGATCGTAAATGGAATAGAGAGGCTGTACCAAAGCAGTAACCGTGTTTAGACCATACACGTTCCAAGCACTTAAGAAAATATGATGACAAAGCAGAATAAATCAAAGTTCTTCGAAATTGTTTCGTGCCTTTGGGGGAGGTTTAGCCGACTTTGCCAAAGCAGCAACTCTGCGAAACATATTACTAAAGTTTAAGATACATTAGCCGATACATGTTCTATGCAGCTAAGATACCATGATAGTAAAACAGGGTGGAGAAAAGTTTCGGTGGAACCAACACACGGCTTGGTGGTAGTGGCGGTGCAGGTATTTATGACTTTAGAACAGTTATTTCATCAGACAGACTTTTGCTATTTTGATACGGGGTTTAGCAGTTAAACAAACCAACAATAATCAAAATAGTAATATGGTTAGGAAAATATTTGAAAACAGTAGTTTAAGAACAACCAAACAGTAAGAGAACGCATGTAGAATCGTCACCATAAAATTATACAGGCAATAAATATATCATAATATAGAATTCAAATATAAGAAAAACAAGTCGGTAAATAAAAACATAAAATAGAAAATGTCAAACCGAAAATGGCTGGTACAAAAGTTGCCAAACGTGTACACTTACACTGTAAAACTTTAATATGGCAGTGATAATACTAGTGGTAGCTAGTGCTTGATAGTGTACTGTACACTGTGTCATGGACTAAATGAAACTAAAGTTAGACTAATAAAATTGTGAGGGTTTCTATTTGATTTAAAGCTTGATAAGAAAGACATTACGCCACCAAGTTGGAATGCAGGTTAATATAGCATATCAGTTTATTTATTGTGTTTGTATATGACGAATTCTTAATATTTTTTGGATGTTGAAAAAATAATAATTTTACATATCTATATAAATAAAAATCAGATGCTGTTCGTTGGTAAGCGCATCACTTGAGAACGGCTACACTGTTTTGGTTGATTTCGTTTTTAAAATGTTCGCAATAGTCCGAGTAAGGTTTCTACGGAAAGAAAAATTTGAAAAGTTGCCCGGAAAATTGGAAAATTCGGGAAAAACTGAAATTGTTTTTTTTTCTCCGATTTATTTCGCTGCGTGCGCAAATATCATTTGACATATTGAAATTTGCACAGTACAACTTCTCTTCCATCAGATAGTTATGTGGTAAACATGGCATTGCCTTACGATAGCTAAATAAGCGTTTAACACAATATAAATGTTCCACTATTTAATACAGACAATAACTATTTTAACTTATTGTAACCGCTATTAGTTCTAATTACTACCTAAACACCTTGCATTATTAATTACTATGTTGTATAAAATAAATATACAACAGGCAAGAGAAACAAAAATACCCGAAAATAAACATATAAAAGTATAATTAATGCCATTATCAAGGTTTATATGTTTTAGGAAGGTAAAGTTTTGTATATCACTCTTAGTTCTGTCTGCTATCAAAATAAGCGTGTGCACTAGAAATAAATTGCTTAATATTTTTACAATATTATCACAGGAAATGTATATTTAATTGTCTAGATATCTGTCTGTTTGCCTGCAGCAGTAAGACTTACATTTTACCATGAAAATATGATGCCAGATTATTGCACTTCATTCTATACAATATACAGGATCTTCCGTGAGGAAAGGGAAATATTTCAAGGGGGTATTCTGGAAGTCTAGATAATCAAAATCTTATATAATCATGTGTGTGGAAGTACGTCCCTTCCGAGTTGAGGGGGGCAAAAAAATTATGAATTTTTGGGTGTTACGTACGCCCCTGAGAAAATTTAGAAAAGTGGTTTAGTCAGAAAAATATCTTTGTATATCAGTCTTGATAATATCAAAAGCTCAATCTAATATCCTAAATCATTTTCACATTGTTAAGGAAAATCGGATTTTTTTAAATTGTGTTTGCCATCCTGTAACTCGGAAAGGACGTATTTTCGGACACATATTCATATTACATTTTTTGCTTATTTCGGCTTCCAAAATACTCCCTTAATATATTTCCCTTTCCTCGCGAAACACCCTGTATATTATAAAAGGTTGCTACTAGTGTTTTGCTAAAAACTGCTAAGAAATAATAACTACAATTTTAGACAGACTTAGATCATTTGAACTGCCAATGTATAACAAATTAATGGCTTAAACATGAAATGAACACTACTTATTTATATTTTTTATCTAAAATTGCAGCTTAAGTTTGAAAAGCCAAATCTAAAAATAAATCGGTAGATTTTAAAATTGCAGCTTTGAATGCAGAATCAAAAGGGCTTTCCAAAAAGGTGCCTTACCTGTTCAAATTAAGAGGGTGAAAGTCAGTCCCACTCAGTAAGGATAAAAAAGTGGCAATCGACATGTTTTAGGATTTTTCGAAATTCTCAACAGTTCGTGGGAGGATCCTGGTGCAACGTTCTACTATGGGCACCTATATATATATATATATATATATATATATATATATATATATATATATATATATATATATATATATATATATATATATATATATATATATATATATATATATATATATATATATATATATATATATATATATATATATATATATATATGTGTGTGTGTGTGTGTGTGTGTGTGTGTGTGTGTGTGTGTGTGTGTGTGTCAAATTTATTTTAAAAAACGCTAGCTACAAGAAAGTATATGGTAGGAGGAATAGTATGCTTAAAAAACACTTCTATTGTACTCAGTGGCGAATTTCCCACAAGCCACACTAGGCACGTGCCTGGAGCGCAAAGTGTTGCAGAAAAGTCCTCCCTGAAATTTAAAAAAGGAAGGTATATTTAATTTAAAAGTCACATAACACATTTTTTAACTTTATTTAATATTCAAAGTTTAAAAAAAATCCCGACAACAGCCATAGCTATAATCGTGATATCGTAAATGCCGTAGACCAATAGGTTAGGTAAATTCCACTAAGCGCTCTCAACGCAGTAGCTTCCTCCCCTCTACACCCAACTTGAAAAGGTCTACTTGTGGTAGATAGATGGGCATGTGGGGTGCTGGCCGTTTAAGTGCCTAGTGGCGCCTTTTTCCAAATGGGCGCTGAATGTAGTACACCTGAAAGCGAATAATGTCTAAGCAAGTTGCGTTGTATATTTTTAAAATTAATTGCTTACCCTTTAAACCATATCCAGTAAAACAGGTTTAATTATAGTTAGTTTATTCCACGCTTCCCTAAAAGAGAGCTTAGAAATTACCAGACTAAAGTAATCTATAAATTCTGTTATACCTGCCAAACAGGTACCTAAGTAAATTTAAACAAAAAAGTATGCGGTATGCATGACCCCGTCTGCATGTATTAATACACCCCTCCCTTGTGCATGTTAACAAAAGTGTGTGTATCCACCTTTAAAAAAGAAGCATGCTGCCAACCTCAACCTACCCTGCCTGTTCACCGCCATCAAGTATCCTGATGATCGCTAATGTGTGTCTTCTGTGATCTCTGGCAGTCTCCAGAAGCAGGTGAGCGTGATGAGCATGAACCTGAGCGCCAAGCTGGATGAGCTGCAGCGTGGTGACCGCCACCTGGAGACTACAGTGGCGCTATGCGAAATCCGCACCCAGCTGCAGGAGCTGACCAAGAGCGTGGAGTCCTGCCAGAGCGAGGTCAGCGAGGTGAAGAGGGACATGGTAGCCATCAAGCATGAGCTGGATACGGTGCAACAGGTTAAGGAAGAGATAGAGGAGCTCAGGGAATACGTGGATAGGCTAGAAGAACACACACATCGCAGGAAGCTAAGGCTGCTTGAACAGGTTTGTTCATTTATTCTACCTTATACACAAAAATATTGATTGTCATTTATCCGCAAATTCTAATTACTCTTGTTTATTGTTCCTCCATATCAGTTGACAATTTCTGATTCTCAACTTTTTGACAATTACACAATTACAATAGGCTATATATATATATATATATATATATATATATATATATATATATATATATATATATATATATATATATATATATATAGGCTGTTTCAGCTTATAATCTACATACTCTTATGGGTGATTGGCGACATCGAGGTGATTCTGGAAGTGTACATAAAAATGTCCTTGTCCCTCATGTCCAATATACGTGGTGATTTCTGTTTTTTAGCTAATATTTACAAGACCATATCACAGGCATCATTTAACTTGCCCGATTTAAATCATACAGGTGTGGCGACTTGATAGAACACAACATTTTTGTTACTGCATGAAATTGTTATCCAGGGCTGGATTAGCATTTTTATTTTCATTTATTGTCAGACCGAAAATAACTCTGTATATGGAACTTATAAAAATATCAATTTATTTTTATTTACTGCAGCACTGGGTTAAATTGTTGACTTAAGCAAAAATAATGCACAATCATACTAGCATCATTATCTATAACAAAAATAAGAATCATGATGCTACAAGATAAATCTTACAAAAATATTCTGTCCGAGAATTGTAGTCTCCGACAGAATATTTTTCTAAGATTTATCTTGTGGCATCATGATTCTTATTTTTGTTATAGATAGTGATGCTAGTATCATTGGCATTACTTAAGGTAGGTGTCGCTTAATAAAATTTTCAGAGTTGGTTAAGTTTTAAAAAAATGCGGTTCATTTTATGATTATTCATAATCTGGAGACAAGTTTTGATTAGTTATGTGTCATTGCTAAAATATCCTTAAAAAAAACTGAAAAACTGCATATTTATTGTTTTTTCATATATTACCAATTTGGCTGTTGCTAAAATTGGTAGGTCTTCATAACTGCCAACGATGTATCAAGCCGGTGGCCTAGAATTTATATACATGTTTACATGGCCAACTTTTAGTTTTATTATGGGTGCCATATTGGATTTTCATGCCGTTAGATAGAGTAAAAAATTACTAATCCAATTATGTAGCACACATGACTCATCTCACCTAGCTAACTACCTTTAAGCCGCGACACAAAATTCATGTAGGCACACATCAAGTTGCCATGCCATGTCATTTTGAATAAGATACCTTCAACTATCAATTTACAATTACATTGTCTCTAAGTAATTTACCATGTTATAATGAAACAAATTTAAAATTTTAGAATATTTATGTAATATGCTTTATGCTTTACTGATTAAAATTATACAACATGCCATATACGAAGAAGTCAGTGACTTGTACAGTATATTTCAACGCAATGTAGATTACAATATATTAAATATAATTTGATACCTGCCTTGTCCAGTCTGGCATACTTCAAGTTTTGATCATCAAACAATAATTTACTTTAGCATGTATGAACATTAAAAGTTTATATTTTGTCGGGGAAAAATTGACACGTCTATGTTGACATGTCTATGTTGACATTTCTATATTGGCTGGTAATGCGTTACATACATACAGCTGGTATAGAATTGAAGAGGCCGATTCTCAATATATTCATCTGCTTTATTAGCGGCTTCTTATCACTGTCTGATCCGCATTTAACTACAGAAATTGTTCAAAGTGTCCATCCTCGTGCTCAATATAAAATGATGTTCTACATTTCACACCGTTCACTGCATTTCGTACCGTCTTTAATCCAATACTACAGAACGCTTCTGCAATCCTTTCTTGTAAATCACCTTCATTCTGGTTAGATCTAAAAATACCTCGTTTCTTGCAATTCCCGTGATGGTAACATCCAGAGAATGTAAGTAAAGAGAACGTTGTGGCCAATGTATGGGACCATTGGTTCCAATCCAGGAATTTTGGAGTTGTCAACTAGAATACTTAGCCACAGTTCTGACATTATGAGCAGGTGCTGCATTTTCTGAAATTGCTTTAAATACCTTAGCACGGTGAGAGGAAGACTGTCTAGCGCCTCTTTGACATCATTGTTAAGTAAATGCAGATAAAACTGAGAAGAATGAAATACGGACCTAGTAATTTATTATGTAAAACTACACCATACATTTACTGCGAAACGGATTTGTAGCGTAGTTTCTTTTAGTAAATTAGGATTCTCCACATAATAAAAACTGTACTTTTTTCTATCAAAAATACATCTAGTAGTAATTAGGGTTTGGCCCGTTCCTAACATTTCACTACGGAAGTTGATGCTATTTTTTAGTTTTCCACGAAACCAATCACGGAATAACAGTAGTATTTCGTCATCTCGTGGTTGGAGATTTTGTGCCGGTCTGAATTAGAAATAGTTTTTGATGTTTTTTTTCTGTAGAGCATTTCTAGATAAATTCCATTCTAATAGAACTTTTATAGCTTTAATTTTCAGAAAGTCTTTTTCATTTTGAAATGATCTGTTTTCATTGGAATGCTTGCTTAGGCGACAAAAATAAGTCTTGTGTGGTTGCTGCCTTTCAAGTACAAGTTAGCATAGTTTTGTCATAGAGCCATACAACTTCTATAATTCCGGATATGAATATTGTACATTATATATATATATACCTATATATATATATATATATATATATATATATATATATATATATATATATATATATATATATATATATATATATATATATATATATATATATATCGCGTTTTGCAATATTTTGCCATTATTATCCAGAAATACATGTTATCAACGTAATTTATTATTAGATTATACCTCGAACGGTAATATACTATCAGTAAGATAGTACTGACTTTTCCTAACCAGTCCAACTAATTTCATTATTACAAGTATATGACAATCTAACTTGTGCGTCTTATAAAATTTTGTATCGCGGCTTAGGGGTAGTTAACTAAGTCGGATGAGTTGTGCGTGATACAGCAAACGATTTGCCATAGCTAACGACACCAAAGTCCAATATGGCGCCCATAACAAAAACAAAAGTTGGCCATGGAAACAAAATATCTAATGTCTAGATAAGTTGTAAGCTACCCGTTTAATAGCTCCTGGCCAGTTGTAGAAACGCTGTGATTCTACCGCTAGAATTTAGTTTCGATTTAGTTTAAAAAAGATATCCAAAAAAAATAAGAATATAATTTTCCAGTTTTTTCAGGATATTTCATCAATGATAAAAGATATCAAAATTTGTCTTTAGATTTAAATTAAGCATAAAATAGCGCGCGGTTTTTGTAATTCAACCAACACTATTTTTCTCATGGTTTAGAAGTTTCTAATAGTGAGCCAGTGAAAAGCGACCTGCGTGTATGAGAAATATGTATGGCATAGTATTTTAGTGTGGTACTTCTTGAAACACTCCTCCTCTCAAAAGGTGGATTTTTTTACACATACTGCTCAACGGTATCTGGTTTCTCGTCATCGTTTTTCAATGTACACACGCGGTCTTGATTTTTGTTGTTCATGGTATGGTTTGTTGCATATGGACATTATGAAATAACATTTCTTCACTGTGGAAGAATAATTTCTTAGGTCACTTTATTGTTTTTCGCATGGTTGAATATTGCATATCATTTGGTCCGATCTATCGACACCAGATACACCACAACTAAATTTTTTGACAATATTCGGCTTTATTAATATTTTACCAATCCGGTTTTGGAATTCCAGAGACTCCTCTTTGTGCAAATTTAGTATTGCAAGCCCAAATCTCTTGATCTCTTGTCATTCCACTTGCACCTAACAATTATCTCTAGACCAAGCAACTTCAGCTTTCTTCAGCTTCCTTGCTACCAAATATTCAGTTTTCGGCCTATGGTCAGATTAGATTAGATTATATTTATTGTGAGTCGACTATACCAGTCCCCCCACCGTGACCTTAGGTCTATTGTGGCTCATGTCTAATTATTTAAATTTCATCCATCAATTCCAGCTCTCTGCGGGAGTCAATCTTTTCTTGCGGGTGAAAGTTTGTTTGGCAGGTGTACTGCCATCTAAGTGAAGTCGCTTGCCTGTTTCGGAGCTCAAAGAGAGATAACCTCTCTCCGAGTTCGTCTGAACCAGACATCCGTCAGTAATTTCCCTGAGGCGGTATCATGAAGTCCCGCTCTCCGGCAGCATGCAATCTCCAGTTGTAATCCACCCCAAGAGATTTCAGTAGCCCCCCCCCCCCCCCCCCGGCTCGTCTAAACCCGACACCCAACAATGTTAGACTCAGGGCAACATCCCACTGAGTCCCGCTTCCGAACATCACCCAAGCGAGGCTGTCCGTCCGTTTGGTAGCACACAGTGGGGGCCCCAAACTCCGGGTGTATACCACTCATCAGAGATCACAGCCTCCGGCGGGTCGTCTGAATACACGACACACGCCAGTGCTCAACCCAGGGCGGTATCATCTGGAAGCCCGCTCCCGAGTAACAACCAAGCGAGGTCAATTGCCCATTTTTGGCCGTGGTGGAGGCGTCAAAATCCGAGTGCATATCATTCCCCAGAGATATCCTCCCCCCTCCAGGTTCACCTGTACCAGACTCCCGCCAATGTTTCATTGACTCGAGGCGGTATCATAAAGTCCCGCCCTCGAGCAGCATTCAGGCGGGGTCGTTAGCCTGTTTCCAAGCTCACAGAGTATGCCTTAGTCTCCAGGTGTAATCCACCCCTAGAGATCTCAGCCCCCTCCGGGTTCGTCCAAATGTTTGCTTAAATTTCACCTAACAAATCGAGCTTCCGGCAGGAGACGATATTTGTGAGGTGAAACTTTGTTTGACAGATGTACTGCCATCTGCGCGAAGTCGCTTGCCCGTTTCAAAGCTCAAAGAGAGACAACCTCTCTCAGAGTTCGTCTTGACCAGACATCCGTCAGCGTTTGACTCAAGGCAGTATCATGAAGTCCCGCATCCGAGCAGCATCCAAGCGAGGTTGTTTGCCCGTTTTGAAGCTCACAGAAGAGTCATCAATCTCTAGTTGTAATCCACCCCTAAGAATCTCAGCTCTCCTCGGTGTTCGTCTAGATTCGACAACCACCAGTTCTAGACTCCAGGCGACATCCTGTGAGGCCGTCCGTCCGTTTCGAAGCACACAGTGGGGCACTCTAACTCCGGGTGTATACCACTAATCAGAGATCTCAACCCCCTCCGGGTCGTCTGGACACACGACACCCGCCAGCACTCAACCCAAGGCGGTATCATCTGGAACCCCGCTCCCGAGTAACAACTATGCGAGGTCAATTGTCCATTTCTAAACCCAGAGTGGAGGCCTCAAAATCCGGGTGCACATCACTCCCCAGAGATATCTGCCTCGCTCCAGGCCCACCTGGGCAAAACCCCCGCCAGTGTTTGACTCCGATTAGTCGCCTCTTACGACAGGCAGGAGTTACCTTGGGCCTATTCTTTTAGTTAGTCCCCAGACCCACAGGGGACCGGCCTATGGGTACACAGAGGTAGATTTTCTTTGATGTGGGCTTCTTGTTAACGGCCACTGAATTATAAAAGTTATCTGTGAATAACATGTAATTTGTGGTTAAGTAGTCTTTTATCAATTCTAACACAATATTTGAAGTATTTTCCATTTCAGTTATTTTTTCAGTATTACTGTACTATGTAATGATTCTCAGCTGCATTTCGTTTGTTTCACATATCTGTTTCTTGTTCTTGATTTATTAATGAAAAATAATCGTCCTTGCCACAGTGAGCATATTTTTTCGTGAATTGTTTTATTAAAACGATAAACATTGTGAGATGTACGTCAGTGTCGCCATCTCAGTGCGGAACCAGGAAGTATGTGAAGAATAGAGACTGTGTACAAGCAAGCAACAATTTTGTAATTAGTCAGGCTAAATGTATTCTTGCCGTAGTTAGAAACACAGACCGGTTTCGCTCTAAACCACAGCGAGTGCACACCTATAAAGTAATACGGCTGTGGTAGCCGGCCTCCTAGAACATTGTGATATGTACGGCAGGGTCGCAACCTCGGTGCCTGGAACCAGGGAGTATGTTGTCACGCACATCTAGTTAACACAAAGTGTTGTAGATAGAGACTGTGTGATAATTAGCCCTGTTTTGTTTTATAAAGTCTGTCATTATTCTGTATAGAGTTATCAGGAAAATAAATAAAATAATTGGACATTTCATTCTGTATGTACATGTATGTTCCAATAGTGTTTATCATTTGAAAGTGCACAAGGAGCCATATGCAGTAACAAACCAAGAAAGATGTTCATTTCTTCACCATTTACACCTCTCCAGCACGTCAGTCTTGATGACTGTTTCATCCGAATCCACGCTTCTATTTATTTATCTGCGTTGAAGTTATTTTGTATAACAAGGAGATTTTCAAATATGTAAGTGAAAAACATATCGCCAAGATTTTCTATGTTCAAATCCTAGAAGTCGATTTGCAAGCCACAATTTTCTGGAAAATTAAATTGCGGCATATCTTATTTAGCTTGACAAAACGAAATGGTTTAATTACTAGGAACGCGTTCGTTTTGTAATTAGGAGGCTTTTTTGCATCATAATCACTAGTCGAAACATCACTATTTACTCATGCATTTTTAACCAATAATCTATAGTCTTGACCTCATCCAAATTATTGTAATGAACTTGTTTCACTATAATTCTGATATATTTTAAAAGTTAGATAATTCTTTCTAGCTTAGAGGCCTGTTTCGCGACATTACGCCGTCATTACCGGGCACCTAATTTACATTAAACTTGTCGATCGCAGAAGAACCAACATGCTCAGGAAGTAGGCGTACATGCATTTGTCTACAATGGGCATCGGATAGCGCTATTTGAGATAACTTGGGGTTGTCGAAGTAAAGCATTGGCGTTACCTACGACATGGATCAAACAAATTTTTTCAAGGAAATTGGCGTATGTGTCATAAAACTAATAAACAAAAATATTTTCCCCTTTTCTATTGCTGTTTATATATGCTGGCGTCCAGACAGGATCTCAGTGAATTGTACCTCGAAGTCAAGGTGTTAAAGATCATAAACTCTTTTGTAGAAATATTTCAAACAAGATATTTAATCAAATACAGATGTAATAACTACTCCTCTGGTTTCACAGGCAGTTTTTTTTCTTCTCTGTAACGCCGTTTTTCGACAGGAAAAAAATTGACTTCTTTTCTATGGATTAATGACTACCATAAATAAAGTGCGTTGCTACGGTATGGTGTTTTGATCGGACAATTTATTGAAACATTAATAAAATAAAACATACAGATAACGTTTTCAAAATGTCTATGGGATGTATGTATTTACTGTGAATTTGTTTTCAGTATGAATAATATGTTTTGCAAATATATATATTTGTCAGCGTGGTTATTTCAAAGTGTGAAAATATGTTTCTTGTATCTGCTATTAATAGTTCTAGAAGTTTGACTGATGTAGGTCGTGTTGCTATTTGTACAAGCTAATTTATAAGTTCCATCTTTTGTCAAGTAAAATGATTTTTTCTTCGCCTTAAATAGCAAATCACGCATGGTGTTATAAGATCTGAAAGCTATCGTTGTATTTTTTCAGGAATTCAAAATTTCCAAAATGTTTTCCGAAATTTGTATTAACTTCTTTGTCTCTAAGCCTTAGATAAATTAAATTGGGCACTAATTTAGATTGCTTTCTATTTTCTTATGTACTATTGTAACAAGAGGTGTCTTGCATCGCGTCGCAGGGTTATATCTGTGTAATTAGGTTTCCTGTATATTGAAAAATTAATTGAATTATGTATATATATATATATATATATATATATATATATATATATATATATATATATATATATATATATATATATATATATATTTAATATTGTGTATATAATAAATTAGACGCTAATTTAAGTTTTTTATAAATACGTTGATTAATAAAGGAGGCGAAGGACTACACATAAGAAGGCCTTCATTTTTCATATAACTTTTCGATTAAAAATCAAATAGTTTTGTTTCATACATTCGTCGAAAATATTCATTATTTCTTGTCTTTTCATGACGTTTCAATTCATTTCTATTAAACTGTTTTCTAATATAAATAAGCATTTTCTAGATTTTTTTTAGAATTCATGCGGCACACATCTAATCTAACTAACTCACTGTCTGGAGGCATAACTAAGTTATTTAAAGTTTGTGTTAGCTCATAAAACCTTTTAACTGAATATTTTGGAATGTAAGATTGTATTCTTTAATAAGTGAAACTAGTCTACCGGATATCTTATGATTGGGTTTATAAACATATTTAACTACTGATCTAACTGGGATGTTTGGTTTATGAATTTCTAATTACCCATTTATATTTGTACGTATATATAACGAGGCTACATTTGCACAACAGAGATCCACAGTAAATACTTGCATAGAGCCACTATATTTTTTTCAGTAACAAGCGCAAACTTGCCTTTTTTAAGCTCTAGAAGTCAAAAAGCACACACATGACAATAACTGCCTTGTCTAATGAACAAACTATTCGACAGGATCACCTTTCTTGAAAATTCTTCTCTGTAATTAAATATTATAAGGTGATATTCGTAGAAATATCACATTAAAACCTGTTATAACACTCTAGCAGAACGACGGTTCAAAATGACGTGAAATGAACTGTAATTACCACGTTTTAGGGTTAACACGTTTGATAAACTATTTACATTAACAAAAGTGTTTCGAGCCTCGGTGGTCCAGCTGTAAGAACATGTGCCGCTGAACCGAAGGGTACTGGGTTCGATTCCCAGGGTTTCCCCTTGTAATAAATTAACATCAATCGAGGTTCTGGCATTGTATTTCAGCAAGTGCAATGTCTGCACGTTCCGCCCTTCGGAAGGGGCGTAAAGCCGTCGGTCCCGTGTCCATGCGATTGGGCACGTTAAGGATCTCCACTCTCCTACACAAAGGCAGGGGTTCGGCAAAATTTCCGGGATAGTGAGGTGAAACTGCTCCCTGGCGTCGGTGATTGGCCATAGTAACGGAAATAGGCCGACGTTAACGCAAAAAATTGTAATGCAGTCCGAATCAATAATAACAATAATCGCTTTAAACATGGATTGAATAAATGATAATAACAACCGTAAATTAAATTACAGCGTACAGCGACTCGCAGTAGCTGTCTACCGGCACGTGCTTTATAACACTCTGCCTTCGAGGGGTGATTCCTCTGCCTGTTTTGCTACGGCTGCGTTGTCGCGTCTACGCTGAAATGTTATAATATATCAAACAAAATACGTTACTATAATAAAAATAGTTGTAATAATGTAGCAGGTTGATGTGTCTGGATATTTTCGTTATATAGTATATGCTTTGTTCTTATTAATTATCGAAGTTTGTTATAAGTGAATTTTCGTAGAAAAAATTCACTAATAGGGAGATCCTGACTTTCGAATTTTGAAAAAAAATTTGCTAATGAGCGCGAACAGGACCCCTAGAACCCATATCAGAGGTCAGTTTCAATTTTTATATGTTTATATATATATATATATATATATATATATATATATATATATATATATATATATATATATATATATATATATATATATATATATATATATATATATATATATATATATGTATCACACCGATAACTCAAAAAATAAAAAACCTATGATTGGTAGGTGGGTTCACAATATAAATGTTAAACTATATACTAACCGATAACTCAATCATGGGCAGATTTTGATCAAATTGGGCATGTACCTTCCTATTGTAGGCGGCTTGGACAAGTTCGTTAACCAGGAAAAATGGACAAGGTTTACCAGGAAAATTGTTAGTTTTCATTCAAAAAAATTTTTATCTCAAAAAATAACTAAGCTATTATGACCCAATTTGGTAGGTAGGTTAACGATATAAAAAGTAAACTACACACCAAAATTTAGATTTATATGTTACAAGTAAAAAAAATATATAATAAATTATTTGATGCCAGATGATTTCTATGAAAATTCACTACCATAACGCACTTTCTGCGTCCAGACTTTTTCTTATTATAATTGATATTATTATTATAAGTTGATTATATTTTTATGTTAAATATATCACCCAGACCTTTTAAAGGCGTCATGTGTGATTTTTACTTCTTTTATCTCTTAAAGAATTTTTGGTCAACACTATACCGCAGAAACCGATTTTTTTCTGGTTGTCACGAATCGGTATAAATAAAATCAATTTCTTGTGTCTGTCAATGCCGTAAAACAGCTAAACCAGTTACAGAAAAGAAGATAACTTCTGAAGCCAGAGAATTAGGCTCTACATATGTATTTAGTATGGAACGGTTTCACTCAGTAAGGGCAACAACGATTAATAAAGAAATATTATATCACCCTAGTAACGCAATTTTTTAAACGCTAGTTTGCTAAGTGAGATATTCTAATTTTGCTTCGCAAGCGGCATAGCGAAAATTTTTCCTAGACTAGGTGCAATTTACCACTCATAACACATTTGCTCTAATTATCAAAGATTTCAATGGGAAGGATAAAAAATAA
The DNA here is from genome assembly GCA_964006375.1 of Tillus elongatus. Taxonomy (NCBI): domain Eukaryota; kingdom Metazoa; phylum Arthropoda; class Insecta; order Coleoptera; family Cleridae; genus Tillus; species Tillus elongatus. The sequence goes on along the minus strand of OZ023263.1, from coordinate 153,798,536 downwards.
ATACAGCAAAATTGTAGTTTATAATGGTTATTTATAAGGATAATACTTGAAGACTAATTTTGTTTGTACATATACGTCGCAACCGCCCATTAGAAGCGCAGACGTATAAATCTAGAGTTCTAGAAATTATTGGCAATCATCAGTTTCATAAAATGCTAAACTTGCCCTTATAGAGGGTCGTCTGTTTTTTTTTTGTAGCAAAACTTCAACAGTTGGCAGAAAAATTTGTTCCTAGTCGAAAATGTCACAGCGACGTAAACCCAGAAACGCTACGTTTCAAAGATATAAGGCGTTGACATTTTTTAGCTATTTATTTCAACACTTTCCAAACTAGTGGAGATAATTAAGCCAAATTTGATAAGCTACATCACCGTATAGGCTGCCATATTCAGTCATGATACAAAGTGTCAGGAGTAACCAGTGACGGAGTTGTGGGGTTTCACTGGTATTTATTTAGAAAAAATATGAATGACGTCCCTGTCAAAAACCAAATTTATTATTTTTTTCTAAAGAAAAAATCTATTATCCACAAAAAGGGTATTTTTATATTTTTCTGTACCTGCGACAGTTGCGTGGTAAATGTTTGATAAACAAACAAATTACATGTAAGATCGCTCTTGGCCTAATAAATGGTTATAGTGTGTACTATTTACTGTAAATTCGAGGCATATTTCTCGAATTATCATCACATCAGGATGCACTGCCAAAATAGGCAGGTGCAGATTTACAAAAGAGAGTGTGTAATGATCGAAACTGTACACCAGATCAGCTGTCAAAATAATAATTTAGTGGGCAATCATATTGTAGGCAGTAGTAGTGTGGTGGGCGCAAAATTCTATTATTTATTTATCGTTTATAAGTCAAATGCCTTTTCACTTCCCAAATAAAGGGCAAGCCGACATGCATTTCTGCTATTGAGTTGGAAATGGAAACTCCGCGTTAGCCGCTAGGGAGTATAGTTTGTTATCGTATATGAAACAAAATAGGTTACTATATTAAAAATAGTTCTAATAGTGTATCAGGTTGATATGTGTCGATGTTTTCGTTATATTATATTATAGCATTTAGTTATTTGTGAATTTTCTTAAAAAAATTCACTAATGAGGAGATCCCGACTTTTGAATTTTGAAAAAATTCCTTCAAATTAGCACTAATTAGGCCCCCGAGAACACATTTCCGGGGACAGTTTCAATTTTTATATGTTTATATATATATATATATATATATATATATATATATATATATATATATATATATATATATATATATATATATATATGTATCACACCGATAACTCAAAAAATAATAGGCCTATTTTAATCAAATTTGGCGAGTACCTTTCTTTTACCAGTAGCTTGGATAAGTTCGTTATCCAGAAAAATCTGCTTAGTTGAAATAGATTAAACAATGATTTGGCTTAATTTGACAGACGGATTCCCTGTCTCAGTACCAGTTCTGAGCTGACTTTATATCTATGGAATTTCGACAACGAAATTATAATGCATGTTTGTAGGAAAATAAATTCATGACTCAACAAGTCCGTTATGCTAGCGAAGTTTTATTGAATACCTCAAATTTGAATAGCTCAATTTGCTATTAACCTATAAGGTTCGTTGGACAAGAAACTAGTTTTTTCGGGAACATGTTAAGTTTCTTTTCTAACATTTGTTGTACATTTTCAAACAGTAAAGTTATTTTCATGAAATATGGTACACTGTTTCTACTATATGTGTTATGCTGGTAACCAAATTTGATGTCTGCTTTCTTAAAAAAACACATATTTGCTATTTAAAACATTTTATGAAAATTCACTATCATAACGCACTTGCTGCGTCCAGACTTTTTTTATTATAATTGATATTATGGTTATTATTGTTATAAGTTGATTCTATTTTTAGGTTAAAAATATCACACAGACCTTTTAAAGGTGCCATCTGTGATTTTTATTACTTTTATCTCTTAAAGAATTTTTTGATCAACACCATACCGCAGCAAGGAACTTTTTCTAGTTGTCACGAAATCGTATAAATAAAACTTAATTTATTTTGTCTGTCGATCCCGTAAAATAGCGAAACTGGTTATAGAGAAGAAAATAACTTTTGAAGCCAGAAAACTAGGCCCCACATTTGTATTTAGTATGGAACGAAAATTGGAAATGGAAACTCCGCGTTAGTAGCTAGGGGGTGTCGTACAAGATATTCACACAGGCGTCACCCGCATCCGTCAATGATTGTGATCATCCACCAGCAATTTAGAACTAACGTGCTGTGAACTACGGGTGGTGATTTGCGAAACAGAGCTAATGCCAGCAAATAGGAAACAACCAGGAAATTTTATTTGCATTTGATAAAGACCCAACAACAAGTAGTAGGAAAGTGTCCTTCGTGTTCTGAAAAGTGATGTGAAACATGCTTATCACTTGCTTACCCGAAACAACAAGGTTTACATGCTGGTGAAGATTAACGAAGGTTATTTTTCAGCGATCAATTACCTTGAGGAGAACATACATTTTTTGCGTCATACATTATGGACAGAAAAATCATGTTTTTCTCGTTGGATTGTTATGAATGCTTATAATGAGCCATTATGGGCACACAAAAATTCTCATGTCATACGCCCAAGAAATTTCCAGGTAAAATTTTGTGTTTATCACACCTATCTGTTTGGACCATGTTTCTTATCAGAACGTGTTAATGGTCAATTTTTTTTTGCAGTCGTAAGGACAGATCATAGGAACATGTGGGGAGAAGTTTCACTTAATTTAAGAGTAATGGCTTAGTTTCAACTCATTTTATAGGGATGCCAGAAATTGGTTGGGTCGCAATTTTCCAGACAGGTACATCAGAAGAGGCTAACTAAGCATATTGTGCAAAATGTCTCTGGCGAGGTATCCATATTTTCTTCAGTATGGCAGGTGGCACCATCTTCTTGTAAAAAGTGTTTTCTTTAATCTTCTTAGATCTGCGGTATAAGTAATGTCTGGAGAATATATGTATCTCGTTCAGAATTGACTGAGACTGTTTCTCAATTTTTCTCAAAAAATACTAGCTGACACCAAAGAGTCACTTTTGGGGAATATAAAAGTTATTTCTGAATATGACCTTTGTTTTCTGTAGCCCAGTGGCGACAATTATGATTACTAACCCAGACATGTAACGAAATTTGAGCGTAGTCACCTATGAAAAGACGTTTTGCGATATCTGGTTGATTATTCTTAAACTCCAAAAAACTGAGACACAGCTGTTCATCACGTTCAGTTAACGCCTGAATCTAAATTAGATACCGTTATTTTGTACGAATGGAATTTCATTCTGTGTAGAATTATTCAGATACTCGTGGCATATTAATTTAACGCTGTTGCATGTCGTCTTGCTCGACTTGGTCTCGAAAAATTGATTTCGTGACCACCCTTTTCAGTATATTCCTGATTCCTACAGATCGTCTCCTACCAGTTGATTTTTTTCTCAGATAGCGTATTATTTTGCCAGTTACGCGCCAAAATGGAATTGCACTTCGACTCGGAACACAACGAACATTAGATTGACGACCAAACAGTTCAACCATTACATTTATCGAACTATATTGAATTATTTGACACAACATATGCGTCGCTGTATAATCCGACGCTCCATTCCGACAAATACCAGGCAACTGTCAAAATATCTCCAAAGTCTTTACTTTCGGTTCCTGTCATCAATTTTGGGAATGGAAGATAATGATTTGTTTATTGCCTTTTAAAAATGAACAAATAATTTTGGATCTCACTGTAGTTAGACGTAGTTTAATTAATATATTCAGATATTAAGTAGAGTTTCTCAGAAAGGTGAATCAATCGAATCAGTTTTCTCATTTAAAACAAGGTCGCCGTGTATGTGGCTTTTTACTTCCAAAGCTTAAAAAAGTCTGGACGCAGCAAGTGCGTTATGGTAGTGAATTTTTATGTTACATAGAATTCTAAATTTTGGTATATAGTTTCCCTTTAATGTCATAAACTTACGTAGCAAATGTAATTACCATAGCTTTTTTATTTTTTGAGATAAAAAAAATTTCCGAAAGAAAACCCAAAATTCTCCCGGAAAACCTGGTTCGATTTTCCTGGCCAGCGAAATTGTCCACGTCACTTACAAAAGAAAGGTACGTGCCGAATGTTATCAAAATGGGCCCCTTAGTTTTTGAGTTATCGGTGTGATACATAAATATCTATATCTATATATATATATATATATATATATATATATATATATATATATATATATATATATATATATATATATATATATATATATATATATATATATATATAAACATATAAAAAATTAAACAAACTCCAGATATAGGTTCTAGGGGTGCTAGTACGCGCTCATTTGAAAACATTTTTCAAAATTCAAAAGTCAGCATCTCCTGATTAGTGAATGTTTTCTAAGAGAATTCACTAAAAGGTTAAGTTTGCGCTTGTCATTACAAAAATGTAGTTGATCTATGCTGTTATTGTTACTTAGTTATTTTATTATTACGATTGCTGTTATGGGATATATATATATATATATATATATATATATATATATATATATATATATATATATATATATATATATATATATATATATATATATTTATTACAAAATCGTCTTACGTGCAATTTACCAGTCGTAGTATATACGCAACGTTGTATTGAAATAAATAAAATTGGCATCTATGTGCGTAACGGGAAACTATTAAAAGCTGAAAATGTTCAGACCTTCAAAACATGTCGGGGCGCAGCAAGCGCGTTATGGTACCGAATTTTCATTACGTGCTTCAAATTTGTATAACTCAATTTTCTATACATCTAGAAAGTTGAGTTTTGGTAAGTAGTAAGGTATTTACGAGAACAAAATACCAGCCCATTTTATCAAAATAACTTCGCTTTTTTTAAAAACAACATATTTTTTCGGAAAAATATTATTTTAATTATAAAAAACTGGTCCTATAGGGCTAACGAACTTATCCAAGCTATTAATAGAAAAGATTCTTGTCGAGTTTCCTCAACATCGGTTATTAATTTTTTAATTTATCCTGTGGAAACAGACACACACTCTCTTTGTCTCACACACATACACAACACACACACACACACACACACACACACACACACACACACACACATATATATATATATATATATATATATATATATATATATATATATATATATATATATATATATATATATATATATATATATATATATATATATATATAAACATGTAAAAATTTAAACGGACGTTGATTTCGGGTTCTAGTGGTAAAAATTCGCGCTCGTTTGAAAAAATGTATGCAAAGTCACCCCATCGATACCTCTCTATTAGCGAATTTTTTTAAAATAAAATTTCGCTAAAACTAACAGGTGCCAATATTCAGAATTCTAGTTTCTGTAATCGTCTAATGGACGATTACCATAATTAACCCTGTATAATATTAATAGTAATTTGAGCACTGTTTTTATATTTATTTTTTTATTTATATACTTTGAGCTCTGTCGTTGCTATGTCTATTCATCAACGGAAGGACACACACCACGTGGAAATACCTCCGAATGATGTCTGCTTAAGTAATCGCAGGGTAAGGATCTTTAGAATGTGTAAAATGACATCGCACATACACGTTCACGAGTGCAACTTTTTGATCATTTTATGCACTATGCATCACTTTCTTATGCATTATTGACAAAGGCTTTAAAATTTTCATTCATTCTGCATACTGACAATATATCTACAATAAAAATATGAGGGTTGTCTTTTAAAATTTTCTGTTACTTTAAAATAATGATATTATTCGTAATAAATAATATAGTCAAGACACTTAAGTGAAGATTGGTACCTTTTATCAGCACAGATAAGTACACTTGGGGAACCTAAATCGCCCTCACACATGTTTTTAAAACATGAAGAATGTTTTACTAACGAAGTTAACGTCATCAGATAATGCATAATTCTTAACATTTGATGACTACAACCGTGTTTAAATTCTGTGCAGGCCGTTGACCTTCGACGCTTGAGCGTGGTTCAAACAAATAAACTTTCACTGCCTGTTTACCGGGAAGTCGCTCTACCCGAGTTCCGCTATTTTTATTCACACGCTCTTGGCGGCATCTTTTGAAAAGTGGTCGATCAATAAACTGTTCGTAGGAGGAAGTGCTGAATTCATACCACGTTTATTATTGCTATATATAAGTACACTTAGAGAACCCAAATCACCACAACACATTTTTTAAAGACCTGCCGCACTAACCAATTTGGTGTCATCAGAAAAAATCTTTCATCCTCTGATGACGCTAATTTGGGTTTGGGATTTGGGTTCTCAAAATGTACTTACCAGTGCTAATCACAGGTTCCAATCTTCACTTAGAGCTATATTTAGTGAAATAAATACTTTAGAACGCATTTAGCTGCCCTGGTTGTCTAATATTTTTGATTAATCATTATTAGCATTTATATCTAGCTTGTAAATAAAGTCATAGATAAACAAATAAATAAATAAATAATTTTAGGTTCTCTTCACCTTTGTGGTGATTACTAACCCAAATATGTCGGGTTACACATGATCTATCTGTAGTACCGTATCATAGTTGTGCTATATGTTCTTTAAATCTAATTTCAACAGATCTTTTAATATTTCCGACGTATAATAATCACCACCTAGATAAAGAAAACCTAAAATCAACTAAAGGTGTTAGACAACCAGGGCAGCTACACTAAATATAGTAATAATAAAAGTTGTAAAAGCTGAGGACTTTAGCTTATGCATAGTTTATTGATAGGCCACGCGACAAAAGATGCCGACAAAAGCCTGGGAATCAAGATAAAGGAACTCAGATCCAGGGATTTTCCGGTATACAAGCAGTGAAAGTTAAGTTGTTTGAACCACACGCAAGCGTCTAAGGTCGACTACCTGCATAGAATATAAACACAATGGTAGTCATCAAAGGTTTAGAATTTTTCATTCGCTGATGAACTTGGTTACTGAAACGATCGTCAGGTTTTTTTTAATGTATTGCGGTGATTTGGGTTCTCCAAGTGTAGTTGTAGACACAACATATATACCAAATGCTGATATTGATAATAACAATAAATGATAATAAGGAATTTATTTTCTTCAGTCTTAAAAACTGTACATACAGTAACTCAATAAAGTATACAAAAAGTGACAAAAGGAACAAGTTATTCCTAATGTAAACAAACAGATAAATTACAAATATTTCAAAAACACATATAAAAACACACCAATCCACAGATAATATTTAAGCTACAAATGATATACAGCGCGACATATAACACTTTTTCATCCTTAATGAAGCAGCCACAAGAATTTTATGAAGAGCAATTATTGATCCAATTTTCTAATAGTGGACGTAAATGAAAAATATTTCTTTTCAATCAAGTGTATGTATTTTGCTTTAGGTTAGGTTAGGTTTGTATGTGAGTGGGCCATATCGGTCCATCCACCGCGACCTTAAGGTCTATTGTGGCTCACGCCGAAAGTCTATATTTCGCCCAACAAATCCAGCCTCCTGCAGAGGTCGATAATCTTTGTGGGCGAAAGTTGATCCAGATCTTCTGGAGCAAGCTTTACCTTGCCAAAGAGCAGGTATCTAGACCTGTCCGCTGCCGGACAGGAACACAGCACGTGCTCTGCTGTCTCGTCATTCTCCATACACAGCCGGCACTCGGTCTCCTGACCGACCCCAATACGGTGCATGTGGTGCCGCAAGCGGCAGTGTCCTGTATACAGGCCGACTAGAGTACTCAGTTGTTGTCTGTTCATCTCTAGAAGTTTTTTAGCCCTTGACTCAGACAAGGCATTTAAGAAGGCCTTAGAGTGGGCTAATCCTGGAAGATTTTGCCAATATTGGATTGTCATTCTTTCTGTCCAGGTCTTTAAGGTGCGTTTTGCTGTGCAGGATGTTATCCCCAGCACCGGTTCTGGTCCAACAAAGTCTCTCTGGGCCCCACTCCTGGCAAGCGCGTCGGCCGCAACGTTGCCGTCATAGTCCCAGTGACTCGGTATCCAGACCAGCGACACCTCATTACAGCTGCCCAATTCGTTAAGGGCAGATTTACAACTCCATACCGTCTTGGAATTACACCGGTAGAAACCAAGAGCCTTTATTGCAGCTTGGCTATCTGCATATATCTTTATCGATTTGTGTGTATCCAGGTTTTTTAAACTTTCCCTTGCACACATCTCGATGGCATACACTTCTGCCTGGTATATGGTTGCGTACTTGCCGAGGCTAGCTGATAGTCTAACATCGGTGTTGCCCTCATATGCGCCAGCTCCTACTCCCATATTGGTTTTGGAGCCGTCAGAGTACCAACAGAGGTCCGCTCTCAACAGAGTCGTTTGATTTCGGTCCCAGTCTCCCCTTTCCGGGAGGACATTCTTGAAAGACAGATCTCTGCTGATCCTTGTAGGCATCAAGTCTGACACCATTCTCAGAATCCCGTGACCATCAATGTCATCAAGGAGTCCGGATCCTCCCAGACTGACTTCCTTCGGCATGCTGTCTGCCGTTTGCTTTAGTCTGTACGTTGTCCACCTCGCCACCCTCGCCAACCATATGTGAAGAGGGGGAATATTAAGGAGGACCTCCAGAGCGGCTGATGGTGCGGTGCTTATCGCTCCCATTATCATCAGACAAGCTTGTCTCTGTAGATGAGCCAGTTTGGCCCTCGCGATACCACGAAGTGCCTTAGGCTACCAAACTATGGCTCCATATGTTATCATTGGTCTGATAACCACTACATAGAGCCAGTACATCTGTTGGCGGTTTGTTCCCCAGTTGTTACCACAGATTCTCCGGCAGGTCCACAGGGACAGTTTAGCCCTGCGGATAACATTTTCTAACTGTATGTCCCAGTTGAGCTTCTTATCTAGGGTAACTCCCAGATATTTTGCTTTAGTCAGATTGTAACTACTTTTATTCCTAAATGTCCCATGCAAAACAATTTATATGAAACCTAAATTATTTCCCCGCTTCTGTGGTTTTTTTTTTCAAAGAACGTATGCTAAAAGTTCTTTAAACGTTACTGTACAAACTAAATACTAGTTATTTGTCTTGAGCTTACTATACAAACATTTTCGAAAAGGTGCATCCATTTCTATAACCATTTTACGAAACAGGGAATCTTACAAATTAATTTGGATTTTCAGAAACATTTAAGCCATCTCTTAGCTACATAAAATACATCAAATTTTATACACTCTCACAACTATAACATTCGGCACGCAGCAAGTGCGTTATGCTAGCTTCAAATTTGAATAAGTGAAGTTGGTATTAACCTAGAAATTTATATTTTGCTACATACTAAGTCTACTAGGGCATCAAAATAACTTTTTTAATGTTTTTTTAAATTGTTTCGATCGGGATGTGTAACAAACATCCAAATTAATATAAGAAAAACACGTGCCGAGTTTCGTCAAAACCGGTTAATTATTTTTGAGTTATTGCTTGAACATATACACATATACACACACACACACACACAGGGTGCAACATAACGCCATACAGATATATAAGAAAAACACGTGCCGAGTTTAATCAAAACCGGTTAATTATTATTGAGTTATTGCTTGGACACACACACACACACACACACACGGATACACTCACAGGGTGTAACATAACGCCACGCAGATATTTTTGGGGGTGATAGTCCCCTGCAAAATAAGAAAAAAATGTTAATAGACGCATGGTTACAAAAGCACCATTTTTGATATACAAGGTGACAAAGTTTCACTTTTTTGAGCACCCAATATAAATTATGATACCAAATTTGAATTTCTTATCATTTAGTTAGCTTTTTGGTTATGCATAACTCTCGTATCTTTCACCGTTTTTGTTTAATCTGCAAAAATAGCTATTGATTCAATTTAAGTCCGTACAATAATTAGCCGTCATAATTCGTCATAATTATTAACTATCTGAAGCAATTCTTGACATTCAATCAAATTTATTATATTAACAGTAACTGTATATATATATATATATATATATATATATATATATATATATATATATATATATATATATATATATATATATATGATAAAAAGGCTAAGGTAGTTTGACACTGAATGAGAAAATTTAAAACCTAATTGAAAAGTTAAGATTATGTATTTCCGATAATCAAAATGATATATTTATTTGTAACAAAACTGATTATATTTATTAAGCTTCAATATGTAAACAAAGACAGTAGCAAGTGTTAAGCACTATGCACAATTAGCTGAATGAGAATTTAAAAAGTGTAAGAAATTTTTTTTAGGTTAACTAGAATGTAAACAGTGAATTTGAAATTTTGAACTTAGCGCCAATAAACATAGTGTAGAACAAACCTTGAATCACTGAATAGTTATAATACAAGTTTATGAACTCCAAAAGGAAGTCATTGTTTTGACTAAGGTGTACATGTGATTGGATGAGGTGACATAATCCATTTGAACGTTTGATTGGCACAAAAGAATAGGACGATTTCCGGCATCTTGAAGATCAAGGAGAACGTTTGTAACCAGCAGAACGACACCATGCTCGAAGAAACATCCATTGTGTGGTCTGAAAATTTATAATAAAAGTTGTGAAAAAAATATCCAGCCGTGGTGTGTTTAATTTACAATGAAGTCGGAAGCATCCTCACACATGTATCCACGTCAAAGAATAACTTCTTCAGCCAGTAATTCAATGTAAACAGTACGTATTTAAACAGGACGCCGTCGCCAAAGCAAAAAGGTATTTATGATAAAGATTGAAATATAACTCTATTTCTCAGAAATGTAACCAAAAGCTACTCGGACAAGTAAACGCAAGTGTCACTCAGAATGTTATGATATAAATGTCAGTTGAATGAAACTTTTATAAGAAAAAGAATTTCGGCCGATAAATATGAAGATTCAAAATAGTATCAATAGAAACAGAACCACAGTTTTTCCAGGAGTGTAAAAATGACAGTTTAATTAAAGTCGGTTAGAACTGTAAAATAAAAACTTTTGAGTAATGATTAAAATTAAATGGCCAATAAGTTAGGGGATCCAATAGAAACTAAAATTCTTAAATGCTAAATAAAATTGTTTGTATTGTTTGGAAATTTGTTAAAATAGAAAACTTTTGTAATAGGAATTAAGTTATTAACATAAAATATCTTGTGGTTTCATTTCATTTAATATCAGTTTACATAATTTTAATAAAACTTTAAAGAAAATTATGTAACAGGTCTAAAAGGAAAGAATTTTCACTTGACCTCGCTAAAATCCCTGAAAATAGAGTCTACATAAGGTCGAGGATCAAAAGAAGAAAACAGTTAAGTAAATAAAAAGGTAAATTTATTCAATTTAATAATAAATATAAAACTGTTTAATGTTGATTATAATTCTTATAAGATAACAAAATTTTTACTTGCATACAGATGTATACAGGTGTTCTAAACGTGTTAGAATTTGTGTTACAAATTAATTTAAAAAATATTCCACCCTATAATTAATAAATAAATATATTTAAAGGCGCCCAACTACATATATACATAATTTGAGATTCATAAGTATAAATTTAACATCCGTTACAATACTAGGTGTACAAATATTACAAACACATTACACGAAATATAATTAAACTATACATAAATATACATAAATACACCATTTAAAATTATAGAATATATATATATATATATATATATATATATATATATATATATATATATATATAAACCATTTCAATTGACGCCAATAAACGTGGGGCAGTAAAACTAGTAATTAATATACAATATTAAAATAAAATACCCAAATTAAAACCATTTCAATATATATATATATATATATATATATATATATATATATATATATATATATATATATATATATATATATATATATATATATATATATAAACATATAAAATTTAAAACTGACCATGGCCTTGTTCGCTCTCATTTGAAGAATCTTTTCGAAATTTAAAAGTCGCCATCTCCTTCATAGTGAATTTGCTAAAAACAACTACTTCAAGTTCCTTGATATGAGAGAAATATTTTAGAACACAGTAACTTCGATACTGTCATAGGTAAGTTATTTTAACTACGCACACCAGCCGATTGTCAGATATGATAGGTGTTTAGGAAGATCTGTATTCAGTTTTTAAGACGTTTAAAAAACGTTTCCTATACTGTATTTTTAGTGTCTTTGCAATGTCACCGCACGCTAAAGATCCTAGCTTTACAGCACAAGCAGACATTACTTCAATTTTAGCGTCATCCACATTAACACTTCCACCATTCAAATAGTCGTCATCATAGCTACAAAAATGTTCATTATTATTAGAATAGTTTTAGTATAAACACTTATACTAAGATAAATGTTGATTATATTTAATATTTATTATTATATGAAACGACTTTCTGCAGATTAGGAAATTTTAGGTGAATACTGATGTTTTATTAATACAAAAGGTAAATTGTATAGTGTACGACTCTGTTTTTAAAAAGATATATTGCCTACATTATATTTTGCGAATTCCGGGAAAAGAGAGTAATGAACAGTTTGGATTTAAGTCGCATGCATGACAATGTGGAAAAACGTAAGATACCTAATACATATAGATCTAGAAGTTTTCTTCTGGCGTCACAATAGCTTAATGTCTTCTTTACCACTAGTTTTGTCTTTATTGCGTTGTAAAGCTGAGGAAATGGAAAATATATACCACCCATGATAACAACTATAAATAAAAATCGTTTGCTACGTTAGGGTATTTTGATTAAATAACCTTTGAAAAGTAAAATGCCGTTTTATGCTCCTAAATGCCTATGTATTATACCTCAATATTCTCCATGATAAATAACATCAAATTATTATAAAAATAACGACCATCACAATAATGAGAATATTAAAAAACCAAATGACATTATCGGTAATATGTACAAGTTCCATACAACAAAAATACATCATCAGCCTAAAACGGATGTACTTAGACAATTCTCCTTGATTGAAGTGTTTAGCTTTAGATCAACTTTCGCAGCTCTATACTTATTTATAATCATTACTTTTGTTGTGGTCATATTGGTATTTACTTTGATTCGTTTTGAAACACCCCAACCTCTTTTAAAGTTCTTAATGGGCAACAGTTGTTATATGCCTCACTTCGATTATAGTGACCTAACAGATTCTCAACCCAAACTTCACAAGGACATATATTAAAAAGCTCGGGACGCAGCAAGTGCGTTATGGTAGTGAATTTTCATAGAAATGATCTGGCACAAAATATTTTAATTTATTATAACTTTTTTTTCTTGTAACATAGAAATCTAAATTTTGGTGTATAGTTTACTTTTTATATCGTAAACCTACCTACCAAATTTGGTTATCATAGATTTTATATTTTTTAAGATAAAAAATTTTTTCAAATGAAAACTCAAAATTTTTCCGGAAAACCTCGTCAAATTTTTCTAAAAAACGAACTTGTCAAAGCCATTTGCAAAAGGAAGGTACATGCCAAATTTTATTAAAATCGGCTTATTACTTTTTGAGATATGAATTTTTTTCAAATGAAAACTCAAAATTTTCCCGGAAAACCTCGTCCGATTTTCTTGACTAACAAACATGTCAAAGCCATTTGCAAAAGTAAGGTATGTGCCAAATTTTATTGAAATCGGCTTATTACTTTTTGAGATATGAATTTTTTTCTAATGAAAACTTAAAATTTTTCCGGAAAACCTCGTCCGATTTTCCTGACTAACAAACATGTCAAAGCCACTTACAAAAGGAAGGTATGTGCCAAATTTTATTAAAATCGGCTTATTACTTTTTGAGATATGAATTTTTTTCGAATGAAAACTCAAAATTTTCCCGGAAAACCTCGTCCGATTTTCCTGACTAACGAACTTATCCAAGCTATTAACAAAAGAAAGGTACATGCCAAATTTTATCAAAATCGGCCGATTATTTTTTGAGTTATCGGTGTGATACATATATATATATATATATATATATATATATATATATATATATATATATATATATATATATATATATATATATATATATATATATATATATAATATATATATATTTATATATATATATATATATATATATATATATATATATATATATATATATATATATATATATAAACATATAAAAATTGAAACTGACCCCGGATATGGGTTCTAGGGGTCCTAGTTCGCGCTCATTTGCAAAAATTTTTTCAAAATTCCAAAGTCGGGATCTCTCCATTAGTGAATTTTTTCTACGAAAATTCACTAAAAGTCTTAAACTCTACAAGCAATATCACATAGGCAATAGATGGCCGCCAGCTTTTAAACCGTGAAAACGGGCGGAGTTCCTGAACAAGATATTCATAAAGGGTTCCACCTGTTTATTTTTAGACCTATTCCCGGTTATAAAAAATTAGCTAATGTGATCATGACTTTTAGAAGTAAAAAAATGTGTCCAAATGAGCCCGTACTAGGCTTGCTGGAACTCATATCCGGGATGAGTTTAGATGTATATATATATATATATATATATATATATATATATATATATATATATATATATATATATATATATATATATATATATATATATATATATATATATATATATATATATATATATATATATATATATATATATATATATATATATATATATATATATATATATATAGGGTGTGTTTTGATTAAAAACCAAACTTACTGCCAAACTCTTCCCTAATATTTCTTGCATTCAACCATTAATAACCCGAATAACGGGCGGGGTTCTTGAACAAGATATTCATAAAGGGTGCCACTTGTTTAGTTTTAGACCTGTTCGTATTAAAAAAGATGTACCTACTTAATTTCTCAATTAATTCTATACCTACTGCTGATCCAATTCCAATCAAGAACCGTTGAAGCCTCTCGGCAGCTGTACCTTGTGATTACTAAAAGAGAAACACCCTTGCATATATATATATATATATATATATATATATATATATATATATATATATATATATATATATATATATATATATATATATATATATATATATATACGGGAGTGTGTGCGCGTGTGTGTGTTGACTAAAAACCAAACTACCGCCAAACTCTTCCTTAATACTTCCTGCATTCAACAGTGCAGCTCTCCTACTTGGCTTACGCCTGACACAAATAATTGCGTGCAGAATAAAATTATACATAGATAATACCAGTTGCTAAAACAATACACGAAATATTCCACCAGCTACTCAAAATATTTTATCAGCTACTCGAACCCTGCAACAAACACAAAACAAACACGAAAATATATGATTAAAAAACTCATGGCTTGTATACCCCTCAGTCCTATAGGTGGCTCACACCATGTTATACGACACGTTGTATCGACGTGCTAGCTTTGCAGTGGTCAATAAATCTATTCTTCAATATTCTGCGTGGTAGTGACTTGTAAATCGCATGTGTTCCCGAAATAATGGATGCTTCCCTTCCTGTCTACTTCTATCTCATCTGTACACCTTTACACTTTGGTAACAGCTGCCAGAAGAACTCGCCAAACTTATTGAGATGCCAAGTAATCCCGAAAATCCAGCAGGATAGAATCTACACACAATTCTATATTTCTGACATGTAAATTGTGCACCAAAGATGACGATACCTCTTGACATTATTCTACCATTATCTGGAGTTGCCACGGTTCTTAAATCAATTCTCGCTTTGCCTGTCTATATCGACACTTCGAAACAAGATTGTAAGACGACTTCCGACAAGGTTCTGTTTCTCTCTGGCACACCTGTTAAATTCTCATATATGAAGACCAGGTGACTATATTCACGTTGAGCACGCCTTTTGTCTGAGAATAGGCGACGGTTTACTCTGTCGCCCCGCTTCCCGATGTCTCTGCCTACTATGGTCTTCACGTATATGCAACCCATTTTACGTAATGCGCTGTAAGTTTCGGTAAGTGTCTTAATATGCAACCAATGGAATAATACCGATGACTAGACCTCTTCTAATAAATTATATCAACCTTAAGCTCCTAGTTATGCTTGGAAAACAGAAAATAACTAATTGACAAAAGCAAAAACAACCTACGGCATAACACACGCTTGGCAGTAACGCTAATACAATTCGTAATGTTCGATGGAACCCGATAGCACCACTTAAGACGACAAGTCAAGAGAGACTAAGTTTGTGAACCGCCTCAACTACAGTGATCAGAAAGTATGCGACATGTAAAGATCTCTGTAAAAATAAATACAATGATTGCCTATTCGCGAACAAATAACCTGTGAAGTGTAAAATAAGGAGGTTATTATACTGAATTTGCTCTAAGGCGATTTTTACATGTAATAGTTTTCATACACCATCCAGTACACTCAGCATCTTTTGTACACATTTTTGTGGATTTTTACTATTGTCGGCATATCATCAGCGTATATTACGCAATAGATTATCGGTTCATTAATTTTGATTTCTTCTGTATTTTTCTTGAGCCTATCTTTGTATATTTTATAAATAAAAAATTTATACAGTGATAATAAGGATCCTTGCGGCACACCTTTCCTTGCATTACCTCTAGTTTTATATATGTTAATATGGCACTTTGATTTTAATATAAATTGCAAATGGGCCTCCTTCCTATATAATTCAGCTCTTTTCATTATATGAAGCAATATTAACTAATTCACCTTATTAAATGCTTTATTGATCTGCAAAAGCACTAAACATGTCTCTATCTCAGGTTGATTATCTTTTATTTTTTTAAGTGCCAGTATTGCTTCCATAGTTCCTCGTTGGATATATAATTTTGAATATCATTGTCCATATTCATATTATAATCAATCCAGATGATTGCAGGTAACAACGGTGAAGTAGTACAATGATTAGATGTGAGTGGGCTACTCCAGTCCATCCACCTCGACCTGATTCTATTGTGGCTCGCGTTCAATTGCTTAAATTTCACTCAAATCCAGCTCCCCCCACAGCTGATCTTATTTGGTTTGACAGGTGTACTGCCAATCTGTGTGAACTCACTTGTCCGTCTAGAAGCAATCAGAGATATAACCTCTCTCCGAGTTTGTCTGGACTTGACATCTGTCAGTGTTTGACTCGAGACCGTATCATGGAGTCCCGCTCTCGAGCAGCATCCGAGCAGAGTCGGCTGTACCCGATATCCACCCGTTTTTGCTTAAATTTTGCCCATTAAATCGAGCTCCCCGCAAAAGACGATATTTTTGAGGGTGAAAGTTTGTGTGACAGGTGTACTGCCATCTAAGCAACTCTCTTCTCAATTTGAAGCTGACAGCGAGATCACCTCTCTCCAAGTTCGTCTGGATCCGACATCCATCAGTGTTTGACTCGAGGTGGTATCATATGGAATCCCGCTCCCGAGCAACACCCAAGCGAGGTCGTTTGTCCGTTTCGAATCTCACAGAGAGATAGCCTTTCTCCGAGTTTGTGTCAGCGGGAGAAAAACGTTCAAAATAGTAGGGCGATTACTTGTAAAACCAAATTTTCAGGAACCAAATGTCAGATCACCTAAACGTCTCACTAATTAATCTCACTTAGTCGCCATTTCTAAATCGATAAAGAATTGTTTCATACATCGGTTACTTTGTCTTATTGTGTTAATTTAATTGGCGTATAATTATTCCAGTTTAGCTGGTTAATTCACTCTTATAAAATCATATAACGTCAAGCGATGTGCTTCCTATCAAATGAGGGAACGTTTTGAGAGACAAGTCTGTTTAACAAAAGTAATGGCACAAACAATGTTACTTAACAGTACAGGTTAATGGATTTTGTCTGCTTATCGACCAAACTTTACGTACTAGATCTGACGAGGACCCTAAGTTCGTAATAAACGTTATGCCATCCATACTTATAAATAAATAAAAAATCCTAGTGTTACTGTTAATTATTACAGCAACGCTTACAGACCATATTTGTAATTAGAATAAAGCCTATTGTTTGTGTTCGCCACTACAGAAAGGCTTAGTTTGATGTAGCCTTTATTACCAGATTCTACAGGTTCGTCCAATGTTATGCACATTGTGCCATTCCATGGTTATGACAATAAAAGGCCTAGTGTTACTGTTAACCATTACAGTAACGTTTACATCCCATATTTATAATTAGAATAAAGCCCATTCTTTCTGTTACCCATTACAGAAACGCTTAGTTTGCCTTTATTACCAGATTCTCCATTGTAGTCAAATGGTATGAACGTTATACCATCCCATATTTATAACTATAAAAAGCTTAATGTTACTGTTAACCATTACAGTAACGCTTACATCTCATACTTGTAATTGGAATAAGCCTATTGTTTCGGTTACCCATTACAGAAACGCTTAGTTTGCAGGAGCCTTTATTACCAGATTCTACACTGTAGCCAAATGTTATGAACGTTATGCCATCCCATATTTATGACTAGAAAAAGCCTAATGTTACTGTTAACCGCTACAGTAACGCTTACCTGTGTGCAGGTGATAGTGTACTTTTCCTTTGCGTAATAGTAAATGATTTTTTCACGCCCGAGGAGGTACCACCCCATACATCAAGGGGCCGGTGAAGTTCCAACGGACGTTTCCGGTTCTGGTGTATGAGTCGGTTTCCCTTATAAACAAAAGTGATGATGGCTCCTCCCTGTACAACAGATTCCGGAGATAAAATACCCCTCCATTCGGATATCCGGGAGAGGGGTTGCAGGGGGCGCCGGCATCAAGATTTAGCATATCCTTCTCGAATATATGTGGCTTAAATTCTAACCTGAACTCCGTCCATCATTTCCTCCAGGCTTATAGGCCCCAACTCATCTTCCTCACCGAAACCCGAATCAGTGCCAAAACAGCCACTAATCACCTTAATTTCCCGGGGTATGAGCTCCTTACTGCCTCAACTTACCTCCAAATGTTCAACCACCAACAGTCCCCAATGCCGCGCATAAAATTACGGATATAATTTTCAAAACTAAAAATGTACGAAATATGCTCTCTTCTCTTAATACCAGGAAAGTCTCTGGCCTTGACGAGATCCCAACAAGTGTTCTCAAAAAATGCGCACCAGAACTTGCTCCTGTCCTAACTCGTCTGTTTCAGACATCTTCAATAGGGACATATTCCCTAGTAACTGAAAAACTGCTCGAGTACAACCCGTCCTCAAGAGAGGATCCAAAGCGCTTGCTAAAAACTACAGGCCTATTTCTTTCCTTTCAGTCGTCTCTAAAGTGATGGAAAAGTATATAAAGGCCGAATTAATAAAATTTCTTGAAAAACACAGTCTAATCCGTGACAGGCAGTATTGATTCCGTCAGCGCGAATCAACTGCCGACCTCCTTTCCTTTGTCACCCATTCTTGAAACAAGTCTATGGAACTACACGGTGAATCACAGATTGTCGCTCTAGACATATCCAAAGTATTCGACCAGGTCTGGCACGTAGCGCTGCTTACTAAACTACCGGCGTATGGCCTACCACCAAAACTGTGTAGGTGGACAGCAAATTTCCTCTCCAACCGGAGCATTTCTGTTGTCGTGGATGGCCATTCCTCTAAACTGTATCTAATTAATGCAGGGGTCTCTCAAGGTTCAGCTTTAGCCCCTACTTTGTTTCTTCTCCACATCAATGACCTCCTCTCTAACACATCCAACCCAGTTCACAGTTACGCGGACGACAGCACCCTCCACGCAAATATACAATATTCTAAGCCTGCCTCTTTAGCCCAATTAGATGAGGATCGCAGACTACTGGAGGGTTCTGTCTCTGTGGATCTCCAAAAAATATTAGACTGGGGAAGTGGAAATATTCAACTCCACCAAATCTCAGTCTTGCTCATGAGAGATACATCAGCCCTAGACCCATCACAATGAGCAACCAAGTTATTCAAAGTAATAAGTCCTTTTCACTTGTTGGCATTTCTGTGGATCGAAATCTCAATTGGCACCAACATGTCACATCAATTGCAGAAGCGGCTGCGAAGAAATTAGGTTTTCTCTTCCAGGCTCGCAAATATTTTTCAGATATTTTTTATCGATATCTGCACGGGCACTGCTCAGAGGGGCTTTCGTCCATAGTTCCTCCACCTGCTGCCGCCAACAGATCTACCAGGGGAACAGAGCGAATTCACCATTTTACTATTCATGTCACCAGACAGAACATCTTGTTATTCCCGCTCTTTTGTTCCGAGGATTCCAAGTTGTAAAATTCCTTGCCGGCACAAGTTTTTCCTTCTCCTCCGAACCTTCAAACCTTCAAGTCCAGAATTAACAAGTTGCTTCTATCCTCCTTGTCGACACCCACGGTACGATAGTATTTAGGCTGCAAGCCCTCGTGGTGTGTTCTAAATTACATCTCATACTTGTAATTAGAATAAAGCTTACTGTTTCTGTTAACCATTACAGAAACGCTCAGTTTGCAGTAGCCTTTATTATCTACATTCTACAGTGTAGTCGAATGCTATGAACGTTATGCCGCCATTCCATGTTTATACCAAGGAAAAGCTTATTGTTACTGTTAATCATTACAGTAACGCTTACATCGCATATTTATAATTAGAATAAAATCTGCTGTTTCTGTTACCCATAACCGAAATGCTCCTGTTGCAGTAGCCTTTATTACCTGGTTCTACATTCTGGTGGAATGTTATGAACGTCATGGCATTTTATATTTATAACTAGAAGAAAGCGTGGTATTACTGTTTGGCATTACAGTAGCGCTTACATTTTATAACTAAAAATATATTTTTTCTTTTTCTCCAGGGTTTGACGTTTTTTCTGTCATACGCTATCTTGGCAGCGGTGTTGGGCATGCTGCAGTTTGGGTACAACACTGGAGTGATCAACGCACCTCAAAACGACATCGAGTACTTCATCAAGGATGTATACAAGGCCAGATATGGAGAAGATTTGCCAGATAGCACAATACAGACTCTTTATTCAATAGCGGTCTCCATCTTCGCCATTGGTGGTATGCTAGGGGGGTTTAGTGGAGGACTAGTGGCCAATAAATTTGGCAGGTAAGCTAGAATTAGACAAATTTTATTTTGATAAATCTTTTACATGATATTACTTTTTTGATTTCAATCAGGTAAAATAAGGAAGTTTAGTATGCAAAAATGTGGGTATTTTTTATTTTTGATGCATATAAATTATTCTTAAAGGCAGGTAAACTTTCTTATAAACAAGGTCAATATGAACTTTATATCATAAATAGGTACTTTAAGATATACAGTTATTGTATGTCTTACAAATAAAATGGTTCACATATTAATTAGTTCTCTTTAAGATCTAGTAATGATAAGTGCGCATAAGTTTCCTACATTATATTACCAATCTGTAAACTGAAACACTTTGAACACATATAGAGCACACATAGTCGTTTAATTATTTTTTTTTGTGGTGGGAATACATTTTCTTTTCAGATAAAATTCTGGGGACTAAAACTAAGGATTTTGACGTGCTTGTTTTTTTTTGTTGCGTCTCCAATGTTTTTTGTTTTTCATTTTTGTGTGTTTTCTAATTTTTTATTTTAATTTCGTTTTGGTTTTGAATTTGCTTGTTTCCGTATTTCTTTTTTCATCCCAAAGACGTGATACCAAATGAAGTTCTCCGAGTTTGAGAATTTTCTTTTCGTTTCAATGTATAAAGTCACAACTAATAGTCACTAATAATCGGTTTTTTGGATTTGAGTCGATAAACACTTTCCAATGGGTAGTTCCTGGACTACAATTTTTGGATGGCATTGAATTCGTCGGCCTTTTGCAAAACATCTCCCTAGAGATAGTGTGCAGTTTTATTCTTTTTGTTTACTATAACTAGATTCTCATTGCTATAAACCAAAAGCTCTTGAAAAACGTGGTCGACTTGATCTGGTTGATTTTTCTCATTTTTTTCCTCGTGGCATTTATCAACACTCTTGTACAGAAAGTTAAAAATTTTAAGGATTTGTAAAAATGATAATTTTACTTTTTCCAGCAGATGATATGGATTATTGGTTTTATCCTCCACTTGTCGTAAATGTAAGGCATTGTTTATCTCATTGCCAGTGATAATCACTGGCAGGTAACTATCTTGTTCTTTATCCAATAGAATCTCATTATATCGCACTTTCATTCGATCACAGTTATCAATCCTCATAGTAAAATAATGTCTTGTTTCACTTACGTCATTCCGGTTTTTTTGAATTTTTCAAAAATCTCCACCAAAAACTGAAACTTGTTTTGATTCAACCGTATTCTTTGTCTGTACCCTTACCTAAATTGCACCTGATTTTTCATTTCCTATAATTTCAATAATTCGTTGGACACGATAAATGTTTATCTGAGTCTTTGTCATGTAGACTGACTAATTGTACGGTTGAACTTGGAAACATATTTTTTCTACCCATCCAGGGACATAAACCATTAGCAATAAAAATCAGTTTTCGGCCTCCTGTATAATGGGGGAAAAGTTCACTTTCGAATGAATAGGTTATCATTTCGACACTTCATAACAGCAAGTTTAAAAGCATCATCTAATGACTTAGAAAAACAAACGTCACTGGCTGCAATATTCTCGTCGGATTTTAATAAAAATCGATAAGAATGATTGGCAGGTTGGAGCAGACATTGCCTAGATAGAAGGTCATATGTAGTTTATGGCCATGAACACAAATATGGCGGGCTTCTACATTTTTTTTTACAGAAAGGGGATAACGGATGCTTTAAGGACTGTTAAAAATAGCTCGCACTAGGTAGGATGCATGAATCCAATTTTCTCCTCATTGACTGCCCAACTCTTTGAAAACACCATGGTCGTATCTTATAGAATATCACGTGCTATTTTCCTAATTTCTCAAATTTTTCACATGGTTAACTGGGCGTCGTAAACTTATGACTTTAAAGAAATTTATAGCGAAAAATCTGGGCCTTTAAATCCAGGAATCCAACAGGCATCAGTGAGGTCCATCACTACTAATACGACATGACCAATGACAAAAGGTATTTAAATGAAATCCATGGTGTAACTGATGTTGTTTTTGATATATACATTAGCCTGCTGTGAGTGCAAAAATGGCCGTTCTTAGCAATCGGAATATCGTTAAAAGATAAAAACGTGCTTTGAAAATTATTGTATTTAGTAGACTCATTGCAGCCTGCTGTATTTTTATGTAGGCTACAGTAATAATTTTAAAATTATTAAAATTAGTTTTGTCGCAAAATTTTTATCGCCCTGTATCCTTGAATCAAAATGACTTTCGAAAAATCAGCCAAGGTCAAAATATTCTTGAAATAACCCTAAATATCACTCATTAAATTGTAGCCGTATGTTTACTCAACACCTTGTATTTTGTTTTTCAGGAAGGGTGGATTGCTGCTAAATAACGTCTTGGGAATAAGTGGGGCCTGCCTAATGTGGTGCACCAAAATAACAAACTCGTTTGAGATGCTCTTCTTTGGCAGGTTCCTAATAGGAGTAAATTGTGGTAAGTATTCTGCTGGATGTCGTTCTTCGGAAATCGTTTTAGTCATCATATAATACTACCTTTATACAGGGTCTCCAGGCACTGTTCTGCCAAAATGAAACCTCGGATAGTAGAAGTAATTTTATGCAGATTTGAGCGCTTCATAATGGCCCTAGAGTTTTTCAAATATAAAAAAAAATGTCGCTACCTGAAAATTTTAAACAATGGGTAAACCAGCAATGAAAAATAACCCAGTGTAAATAAAACTGCTCTTTTGCAATCACAAGCGTCTCCTTTGGGCGCTAAAGGATGATTTGGGTTATATATATATATATATATATATATATATATATATATATATATATATATATATATATATATATATATATATTTACGGTCCGATTGTAAAGCATGCTTCCGATCCAGCTACAAATGGTATGTTCCACCCCTCTAGCGATAGTGGCTTCGTAGAGGAAGATAGATAATGCATTATTAAATGCTCCTTCAATGTCGAGAAATGCAGCCACCGCCACCTCCCGTGATCCAGGGAGTGTGTGATTTTCTCGACGAGGTTATTGAGTGCTAACTCAGTAGATTTTCCAGTTTGGTAGGCATACTGGTATTAAGGAGGTTGTTGACTAAGATGTTTCCCCTAATGTGTCCGTCCGGTATTTTTTCCAATCCCTTCAGGAGGAATGAGGTTACATTGAAAGGTCTCAGTGATTTGGGTAGGAGATCATTACGTCCCAGTTTGGGAATGTATACCCCTAATCACCGTCCAGCTGGATGGAATATAGTTCCAAGCCAGACTGGCTCTATGCAGCTTAATGAGGAATGGCAGGAGAATCTTCGGTCCATTTTGTAGTAGAACCAGAATCACCCCATCCTCCCCTGGCGCCTTGAATGGCTGTAAATGTTTCACAGCACACTCATCTGCCGAGGCTGTAACTATTCTCCGAGCAACCCGCCAGTCTTCCCTTTGAGGGCGTTTAAATCGACCCCCGGCTGGCAGGACATCTTCATTGCTTAAGATCAGACAATCTGGGAAGTGTGTGTGTGCTAAGAGCTCTAACGTTTTTTTCCGTGATTCTGTAAAGGAACCATCAGGTCGTTTTATCGATACCAGTTTCTGGGCACGGTCACGTGAGAGAATTGTGTGGATCCTGGCGCTGCTGGGCAAATTAGCGATGTCCCCGCAGAATCTCCTCCAGGACTCCCTCTTAGCGTTGCTTATCTCTTTGTTGTAATGTGTTAGAGCGGATTTATATTGTTCCCAGTTGCCTGTAGTCTTAGCACGATTGAAGAGACATCGTACTTCTCTTCGTAGTTTTTCGAGGTAGTAGTAGACCCCCGAATATATTTTTTGTCTTTAGTGGACAGTTATCGTAATATGCTGAGACCACAGCATCCCTTACCTGTTCAGCCGCGATCTCAATCTCTTCACGACCCCTCACTGTGGGGATAGCGGACACAAGTCGAGCGGCGGTGCGATTGCTTGTGCCCCTCCTAATCTGTCCTCCTCGGGTCGCGATACTCCACCACAGGTCTAGGGCCTATTTCCATCTCAAATAAGATATGGGCATGGTTTGAACATGAGGGTTCAGACGACACCCTCCATTTGAAGATTTTTGTGCTCAACAGCCGTGAGCTGACCGTGAGATCTAAAACCTCTCTTCATTTAACCGTTAGAAAGGTGGGTTCTGAGCCTATGCTGTTGACGACCAGCTCTTCCCCTAATATGTATTCAAACAGTGACTCACCTCGCCTGTTAGTGTTCCGTGCTTCCCCAAACCAGATGATGGGAGTGCGCATTACACCCCATTACAGGGTGATAATTGTTCCTCTTACAGTAGGTGATCAATTTTCGCACCTCTGCTGGAGGAGGTTGGTCTGCATCTCTGTCTCCGGGGAAGTAGGCCGAGCAGGCCACTACATCCAGCCCGGTCCCTCTGGTTGTGATCATGAGATGGATGGCTGCCATGTCCTTGGTGCAGTATTCTGAAAGTGCAAAATACTACAAGTTGTTTCTAATCCAGATACAGGCTCTAGGGTTGGTACCAGAGCCCACCTCTACTATCTTACCAGAAGTATTACCTAGACCTTTGGATCGGTCCGATTTGGCGGTCCAGGGCTATTGGAGTAGAGGAATGTCTATCTGCTCCGCTTTTAATTTCATGCTAAGGAGGTATGTCACAGCCTTATCATGATGCAAATTTGCTTGTATGCACGTAATAGTGGTGCTCATTGGACAATAATGGGGATGGTCAAACAGTGGGAAGGGTAAGGAAATAGATTTTGGATTAGGATAGGATTAGGATTTAGGATTTAGGATGCAGGGTCATCCTGCTTTACTAAAACTTGAGGAGGGTCTACCTTTGGTAGTAGGGCGAGGGGTGGATTTTCCTCTCCCCTGTAGTTTTCCTCTAGACGTTCTAGTGGAAGGATGTATCCTGCCACCTCCTCTATTGGTGTCTATTCTGCTGGTGAATTTAATTCCCCCTGTGGTGCCACTTCCTGGAGGTATAGCCGGGGGGATTGATCCCCCTCCAGTCTCGGGCGGGCCTGCTCCAGTCGCCGTAAGCTGACTAGCGATGGTGGTAGCAGAGGCTGTGGGTTTTGTCTAACATTATAAGCATCCATTTGGAGGTAATTTCAGGTTATATCGTAGATTATTGATTTTTTATTTAGTTATAACTCAAGTTATACTGAACCAATTGAATTCAAATCTGGTAGATAGGACCACTTGTACAATGTGTACGTGCTTGTAGAGTTTTAGTTTAATATCTTTAGTATTTAAAAAGATATTGCGTTTTCAGCAGTTTTTTTCTAAAAGTATTTGATTGTCAAAACTATCTAGCCAAACTCGTCCAAGCTATTAAGAAAGTAAAGGAAATTTCCAAATTTGGTTTCGAATGGTGAAGTATTTTTTGAGTTATCGGTTGGATACCTCTATATATATATATATATATATATATATATATATATATATATATATATATATATATATATATATATATATATATATATATATATTCTTAATGAAGATTCACTAAAAGAACAAAAAGGCTCTGGTCAGTAAGGTTTGGAATTTCCTGTATAGGTTCACCGTCAAATAAAAAACTAACTTAATGTGCTAAACTGTCATTAGCAAACCATTATTAAACAAGTACATTTTAAAACCGTATTCACCACTAAAACAGACTAAAGTAAAAACCGCTCATTTGTTTAAGTATACCTGATGATATTTTTGTTGTAGCGCTTCTTAGTTGAGGAAGCTAGTGGCGTGCGGTCCATGGAAGCAAGGGAAGCATTGCTTTCCTTAAAATAACGACTACATACCTAAACTGCATTATTTAAAATCCCATTTGTATTTTAAATATTAAATTTCAAACTCTGAAACTAATTTAATTATTACAATTTTTATTTCGCAAGCTCACACACATAATTATTTATTATGCATCATACTGTATTTGTATATACGCTCCTAGCAAGGACGTCGTCGCAGTAAATGCGCCAGCGAACAGCACGAGTTGCAATGACTTCGGTTAAATACACGTAGTCAGCAGGCAACTTTATAAGAAACCCTAGCTCGACGGATGTACGCGTATTTTTAGAACGTGTTGTACTAGGAAGACCCGGTGCACGTACAAAGTGAATGTCTCTGATTATTTCGTAGATATAAGCAGTTGACTATGTTAAATACATGGGCATTTTATGATTATTAATATGGCTGCAAGTAGATCAGCTTTTAACATCGGCATCGGTGGGGGTGGGGATTTACAAACTTTACAAACAAGTGGTAATAATAACTGTGATTGTATTGTGTGTTTTTGATAACCAAAGGATTTTCAGGTTTACCGTTTGCTTAAAAACTTGCTATTATTAATAAAGGTAGGCCGAAACCTGCTGTAAAAAACTTAAACCCAAGAATTAAAACATGTACTCGACATTTCAACGCGGAAAAAACTTATAAACAATATGAATGGTTAACGGGTTGTGAAAACAGGAATAAACTGTTTTATTGGCCTGGTAATCTATTTGTGACTGAAAAGGGGGTGTGGAATAAAAGTGGGTTTTCCGACTTGAATAATCTACTTAAAGTAGTAAATAGACATGTTATTTCTAAAGTGCATTTACAGACCTTTTTAAAATTAAGTGTCTTTGGAAAAACGCGAATTGAATACGCCGTTGACAAACAGATAGAAATTAGTCATCGCCAACACAATGAACCGGTTGATAAGAACAGAAACATATTAAAATGACTTATTGATGTTGTGTGTTTGCTTGGTCAGCATGAATTGGGCTTCCGGGGTCATGACGAAACAACTACATCTGCAAATAGAGGAAACTTTCAAGACCTAGTTTCTTTAATAGCCAAATACGACAGTTATTTAAAAAATCACTTGGAACAATCTAACGTTTTTCGCGGGACATAAAATCGCATTCATAATGACTTAACTTCGGCTGCTGTCACTATTATTTTGAACAGAATTAAATCTGAAATTAAACAGACTCGTTTCATTGCTATTGATCTAGATGAAACAACCGATGTAACTAATTTAAGTCAACTATCTGTAGTAATACGTTACGTAAAAATGGATGGGAGTGTACAAGAAAGATTTTTAGGCTTTAAAAATTTGACAGAAGATCGTACCGCAAACGCTCTATATAAAATTGTGCTTAATATTATGAAAGATATTGAGGAGGCTGATAATAAATTAATTGCCCAAAGCTATGATAGAGCTGCTGTTATGGCCGGACATTTAAGAGGTCTTCAAGCTAAAGTGCGGGAAATGTTCTCCAGTGCTCTATTTGTACACTGTTGTGCTTACAAATTTAATTTAATTTTATCCCAATCTATATATCATATTAAAGAATGTAAAGTGTTTTTGCTACCTTAAGTAGAATGAATTTGATAAGTTCTGGGAAAAAACAATTGAATTAGGAGAAGTGGAGCCACGAAGAAAGCGTCTGCGCACTGATAATGTGGGAGACCTTCAAACCTCTTATCGCCGCCTTTTCTACGAAATCATAGATCAAATTCAGCAGCAAATTAACTGCAGATTTGATCATCTTATTGACCTGAAATTTCTTGAATTGTGTAATTTTGGAGGATTTAAAGGGATACCTTTCCCAGAAGATTCATTCAAATAATTATTTCACCACCATGGACATTCTTTTGACAAAGCCTTATTACGAACTTATAGTCATTTATGAAACCGATATTATAGGCACAAAAACTAACGCGAGTGAACTTTTAACTTTCTTAAAACAATCAAAATTGGAAAATGCAT
The DNA here is from genome assembly GCA_964006375.1 of Tillus elongatus. Taxonomy (NCBI): domain Eukaryota; kingdom Metazoa; phylum Arthropoda; class Insecta; order Coleoptera; family Cleridae; genus Tillus; species Tillus elongatus. Next base: position 153,769,793 of record OZ023263.1, on the reverse strand, counting down.
ATTCTGAAGTGTTCAAATTATATGGATTAGTATTAACAATTCCTGCTACTAGTGCATCTTTAGAACGAATTTTTTTTACATTGAAACGTATCAAGAGTTTTGTTAGGAATTCCACAGGACAGGAAATACTTTTCCAAATTTCAATTTTGTCAGTTGAAAATAAACTCGTCCAGTAAATGTCCCAGAATCCACAGTTTTATGACGACATTATTAAAATTTGCCAAAAACGACAGAAGAATTAAGTTACACTACAAATAGGTAAGTTTCTGAAAATTGCTTCCCTTATTTGAAATGTCACCGCACGCCCCTGGCGGAAGCCGTTCTTTAAATCAGATTCTCAAAATCTGTATGCTTTAAACGATTTTAATTACATTTTACTCAATTAAGATGCATATCAGTAGAAAGACTATGTGCTGTCTGTCATATTTTCTATACGACCTGTTCAATAGATTAACTAACAGAGGCACAAATCACAAACGGTTACCAAATTTTAATATAGGCTTTCTTTTTACAAGAACCGATATAATTCAATTTACAAGAAGAGTGACCTCATACAGAAGAGACTATTGTAAAATTTTCTTTAAAACTAGATAAAGTGTGATCCCTTGATGTTGAAAACACCCCTATACAAGCTATGTTTGTGGTCTGATTCTATCTAAACGTGAAATATTACACTTTGAGAACTCTATCAAGTGACTGAAAATTAAAATGTAATTAAAAATTTCAAGGCAAATTAAGACTTATTTTCTATGCAAAAAAAAAACTAATATTGCTAGCGATATTTTCATACGAAATTTGACTACATTGTTTAGATTCGGCATTTCCTAAAATTTCCTGTCATTATCTCTCTCAGAAAATACGGGTTGACAAATAACTAGGTAAGGAGGGAATGTTCTCTATAGAGTTATCTATATACGATCCAAACCGAGTTTGTACCAAAGTGTTAGGCTCTGGACGGTCTACCAAGCTACTCCAAATTGGAATAAAATTTAAATTTGCTAAGCCTACTGTAGCTCGTTTTCTTTGTGAAAAATATTTTTTACGTTAGTGATATTTTTATGCTAAATTGTACAACATATTATATTCCCTAAAATGTGTTACTTTAAAATATTGTATCATTAGATATGTATAATAGAAAATACAGGTGGTCATTAATTAGGTAACGGTAGAACCTTAGAATCTGCATTCAGCATCCGATCCAAGCGAAACTTATTCAATAATATTGCTCTCTAAGAACTTTTTAAACAACTAGATGATAAAATAAAAGCAGTGGGTTCCTTTATGTTTCAACCCCCACATTTTTTTTTCGTCATTTGACTGAAATTTTAACGGTGTTAGGCCTTTGCATTGGTATAGCACATATTAGGTCCCGGCATATTAGGTCTGGCCAATACTTCGTCTGCCATACTAATTTGGTGAATTTGTTATGTTGGAAATGTTCTGTTAATACACCTACAATTATTCTAATGACACTTCTATTCCTGTCTAGTGGAATATTATTTGTAAATTTTGGCTAAAGCTCTTTTATTAATTTTTTAGCCAGTTTTCTCCCATTCTAGTGTTTCGTTTCGAATTATTGGAATTCATTCATTAACATTAACATATGCCTTGCAAAAATACTTGGTGTTACCATAACAAAGCTGCTCCTTATTTTCTAGTAACTAAGTAAGTTTACTCAGTTTACTCATCCCCTTGATGACGTTAACTTTCTTAGCGAAACCACCGTCGGGTCAAAAACTGTATCGTGATGAATTGGGTTGTCCAAATTGTACTTATAAAGATACTATTATCTTAGAGAGAAGCACCATTAAAGACAATTTAGACAGAAAATCTAGTCTAGGTTACTTATTGCACCTCTTAAAGCTGGTAAATACATCAAGAGTAAAAAAGACTCTGCATCAGTACGTTTTAGAAACGAAAAGTAACAGTTCTGAAGCCCGAAAAATAGTCTCCACGTTTGTATTTAGCCTTTGCAGTTTACAAGATACTATTAATTTAGAGAGAATCACTATTATAGACAATTTAGACAGAAAATCCAGTGTAGGTTACTTATTGTATCTTTTGAAGATAGTAAATACATCAAGATAAAAAAAACTCTGTATCAGTACTTTTTGTAACAGAAACATAGGGCAAAAGAATGCTAATAATGTTTAAGCACATATTATCATTTCGTTGCTATATGTAAATCAGTAATCCTTTAACTTTCTAGACTAATATACCAGTTTATTATGTAATTTAAAATTATTTTAGGTCTGAATACATCTCTGGTCCCTATGTACATTTCTGAGATCGCCCCTTTAAACCTACGTGGTGGTCTTGGAACAGTAAATCAGCTTGCCGTTACCGTAGGTCTTCTCATATCTCAAGTCTTAGGTATTGAACAAATACTCGGTACCAACGATGGATGGCCTTTACTTCTTGGTAAGTAAATATTTAATTTACTCCCACATAGCAATAATATGGCCAGTAACTAACGTCAAAATGGTTGTGTTCAAGATGAAAATCAGGTTATAGATGTTTTTAACTTTAAGCAGTTATAGAACTTTTTCATAAGGTAAAAATGGGTATTAAGAATAGTTGGAAAAGTATTAACACTCAAGTAGATAAATGAAAGAGAGGAAAGTGTGAATAAAATCTTAGAGTGACAGATCAACGGAACGATTTGGCAGTTCTTTTTGGTAAAATCATGATTATAAATTATGTTTTTTTCACAAGCGCAGGTATAATCCTCTTATTTGTAAAGACCTGTAAAATTATAGTAAAAATATTAATATTATATGGTGACATTGTCAAATTATTCCTAGTAATTAATAATATGGCTCACTAACAATTTAAGATAGAATTGAACCATGCAATATCCTATAATATAGCATATATATATATATATATATATATATATATATATATATATATATATATATATATATATATATATATATATATATATATATCTGTGCATGTGTTTCACAAATAAACTCAATGCTTATATTAATGGTCTTCCATTTTAAAAAAGAATTTAAAATTAAATAGCGACTTCCAGCAGATACCCATGACAATAACGGTGTTTTTATGTCTATATTACATATTTGTTGCTGAAGTTCTTTAAAGTACAAACGCTTCTTTTTTTGCCTTTATCTTTCTTCATATTTAGAGGTTCCAGTGACAGTAGAGCGCTGAATTCAACTTCCATCACAGTAATGTGGGTGTTGCACTTTAAAAAGCAAAGTTACCTACCTTACTTTGAAAACGGTCAACTTGGCAACATTGTCGTTGCCATAATCAAATCGGACATCCTCAATCACCCTCTTGCATCAAATTAGTGGATCTTCACAATTTTTACATCTATATTTATACAATGAGTGAAGATTGGAACTGAGCACTGATAAGTACAATTTGGAGAACCCATTTCATCACAATACAGTATTTAGACCTGATGATCGTTTCGCTAACAAAGTTAGCGTCATCAGCTTCTTTCCCTTGGTTTATTCATCCCACTGATGACGCTGACTTTGTTAGCGAAGCGATCTTCAGGTGTAAAAATTCTGTTGTGATGAATTGGGTTCTCCAAATTGTACTTATCTATAATTATGTTGTAGATTTTTGTGTGGTCACGTTTTCAACTCCTTTATTTAATACACCATATGGTTCGTCCTACTATACTTTCTTTACCTGTTACCTTCTTATACTAACTTTAATATTTCTAATGTTGGTTTCGCATGTATACGCATTATATTCTCCTTGTCTCCCTATTATTTGCTTGTATGTCTATTGAGTTATACTCTTACAAAACAATAACTTTTCTTATTAGATCAAATGCAAACATTAATCAAACAATTTCAGCTTTTGCTTATAAATCCACATTTACTGACTGAATCGATATAATATTGCAGGTCTAGCGATAGTTCCAGCCCTGCTGCAGCTTGTCCTGTTGCCTATTTGCCCGGAAAGTCCCCGTTACCTACTAATCACCAAACAGTGGGAAGAGGAGGCAAGGAAGGCGCTACGTAGGCTAAGGGCTAGCAATCAGGTGGAAGAGGACATTGAAGAGATGAGGGCAGAGGAAAGAGCCCAGCAGGCGGAGGCCTCTATCTCCATGATGGAGCTAATATGTTCACCAACACTTAGAGCGCCTCTGATCATTGGTGTTGTAATGCAGCTATCGCAGCAACTCTCAGGAATAAATGCGGTAAGCATTCAAAAATATTTGTATAATTTTTTTACGTTGATTTATTTCTCCACCCATATAGTTCATGTTCAAATATTGTCTGTCTGTTTATTTATTATCGTTGTTTAACCGTGGCTGGTGAATATCTTACAATGTTAGATATTGCTTATTAGAGAGTATTTTTTGTGTATACAGACTGGTCCGAACGTAATGGTACCAGAAGCAGCAGTATATCCTTTACATCAAGTAGTAGTAGCAATGAAGGGGAGGCTAGCACCAGACAAGTAGGCCAGCTCTTTTTGCCAACGCTGGCATTCAGCAACTATGCCCTACTTATCATCCGTTTTGTCACCAAACCTCCTCGACCTCAAAATAACCATGACGGTCTTCCATTGAACGGAACTTACTTGAATTATCCGTGGAGTTTATGGTTCAAATAATTCTGTTCGAAAACTCCCAAAAACCTCTAATTTACACAGTTGTAAGACGTTCCTTATGTCTCACCGCATCCCTGGCCAATGAGATCACTCTTGACAGATATCAATGTAAGATGTCTTCTGTGACTTTGGTGGCCTGTTAGCACCCCAATGATACGGCGAAATGCATTATAACTCCTGCTAATAATCCAGAGAGTCCTATTTGTATCCGGGCTCTCCACAAAGCCCGTTGCCTGTCTACATCCACTGACCGACCTTCAGTGCTTCTCCATGGCCTTCTCATTCCATCTACCTACGTCGTCGGACACCACCTTACTACTTATGCGTATGGTAGGCTCAGGATCGCAGAAAGGCCGCCGGGAACCAAGCCTTGCAAAGTCATTTGTCATCGTATTCCTTGTTCCGCGACAGGATTCCGGAACCCACATTAGCTGGACCTCCTTTGTCCCGGCCAGCTCCGCAAGAGCATAGGCACACTCCTGAACCAGAATTAATTTAGTCTCAGGCGCGCAAGCCGCCCTGAGGGCCGGATGACTATCTGAGCAAATTTATACACATTCCTCGGGGCTCGTCCTTACATTCTGTCGGATAGCTACAGACAGTACAGCGTATACCTTATTTTCGAATGCAGTGATATATGCGCCCAGAGTATAAGTCTTGCGCACCCCCAGGCCATCAATGTATATTTCCGCCCCGGAGGAGTGTTGCTCCTCTACCCGTAATCCATGAGTGAAACAGACCAGGCTAGTAGGCTGCAAAACAACCTCATTATGTCTCCAATGATCCTTGCTGTGAATTCTAAGGGTATATGTCCTAGCTTAATATAATCCTCTGAATAGATGGGCCTGCTTGCGGTACCTTTAAAACATTAAAATTACACACCTAGGGAACCTTTCATTAGAAAATAGTGTTTCCCTGTATTTTCTTAACTTATTACCAATGTATACTTGGTAAGAAAATACAAGACAATATTATTTTATAAAGAAAGGTTTTCTAGCGACGCTAAGAAAAGTGGGTGAAATTTTAAGGTTTTAATGGTACTGCAAGCAGGGCTCTCTATCTGCTAGAACGAAGTCAAGATTGAGTTATGTTTTGCCGGTACGAAAAACTCATTTGTATCAATTTGCAAGACAATGACTTTCAAGTTTATTTCCAAATATCAAGGGAAATCAAAATTCACTTTTTCACTTTAAGACCCTGTATCTCATTTAACTGAAACTTGTGGTATTTAGACATTTACAGCGTGAGGTCTAAAGCTTCTAGCTAGATCAAGTTCTAATAAGCATTTGCAATAGTGCAATAGATGTGTCAAATTACATGAAGACCACGTTAAAAGGTAACGCTATTATTTTACTTATATCACCGCGCGAATATGATCAGGCTAAAAACTATTGGCGTTCAGCTACAATTTTGTCTAAAAGCACATTAACACCAACACAATTTGAAGAGTGTATACTTAGTAATATGTTAAATTATTATAACAAAAGTTGATCACACTCATTCACGTTTTTTTTTTTCTTTTTCAGGTATTTTACTATTCCACAAGCTTATTTACAAGCTCCGGGCTAACGGAAGAGAGCGCGAAGTTTGCTTCTATAGGAATAGGAGCCATCATGGTAGGAATGACGCTGGTCTCGATACCTCTCATGGACCGGACCGGCAGAAGAACCTTACACCTTTATGGCCTTGGCGGCATGTTCATCTTTTCCATTTTCATCACTATTTCATTTCTTATAAAGGTTTGTTCCCACACCATCAAGGCACTCCACCTCAATAAATTTATATACGTTCATAAAGTTTCCATTTGAAATACCTTCTACAACGCGTCGTTTTTATAAGTAACCATACTGTGGTTTTTGGATTGGACCAGATAAGTATTATCTTCCTAATTCTTTTTGGCAACTGTCTTATCGTACGCCTGGTGGTCCTAGAAAGCAGTTTAGTGAGAATATAGGTACGTCTAAACTATGCTAAATAATCTATTTTGATTTAGATGCATACATCATTGACCTTAACATTGCAGTAAATTAATAATTGTATTTACCTTTCGTTTTAATTTTTCTGGCTACATCGTAGGCCTTAGTCTAAATATCTTTATTCCCAAATGGGAGCGTAAAACTATTACCGGTATATTTGACTTAGCTAAGCTTTAAATATATTTTAATTTAAAGACAGTTTTAAATACTTCTCTATTTTTTTTAATTTCAACAACACGCCACGAGGGCTTACAGCCTAAATACTATCGTACCGTGGGTGTTGACAAGGAGGAAAGAGGCAGCTTGTTAATTCTGGACTTGAAGGTTTGGAGGTTCGGAGGAGAAGGAAAAACATGTGCCGGCAAGGAATTCCACAACTTGGAAGTCCTCGGGACAAAAGAGCGGGCATAACAAGATGTTCTAAGTCTGGTGACCTGGACAGTAAAAGGGTGCATTCGCTCTGTTCCCCTGGTAGATCTGTTGGGGGCAGCAGGTGGGGGAACTATGGAGGAAAGCTCCTCTGAGCACTGCCCGTGCAGATATCTATAAAAGAGAGAGAGGTCACCAACGGCACGTCGGTGGGCAAGGGATGGCAGCCTTTGGGTGAGGGTAGGGTCACCGATGAGACGTATAGCTCTCTTTTGAATGGAGTCCAGGATATCAGGCTCTTCTGACCTTTAACTGAGTAATCTGTAGGTATATCCATTTTTATTGCCGACTTTACAACTAAAATACATAGAACATGTAACTAGAGGAAGAAAGTGTCTACCTTTATGACTCACGGTTTATCGTGTAGGGAAAATGCAGAAAGAAAAAATGTAGGATATCCTAACTTCGAAATCAGAAAGGCAAAAAATATTAGCTTACACTTCTAGTAGCCATAAATCTATTCTGGGTCTTCTGTTACTTACGTCAAAAACTCTAGCCTTTTCGTCCGTATTTATTGTCTTATTTAAATTCTATAAGTCTCTTTTCATCTGTCTACCCTGGCTGGGGCATTTGTAGTTAATTTCATCAGTTGTATGAAAGAGACTATCCCAGTAATCAACTTGCTGTTATTTTCTGACACTATAATTGTTATTTTACGATGCAATTGCACCCCGATACATTGATTTTTTTCTGATATCATAGGCCATACAAAATATGTTTTTCTTATTTATTTTTTATGCAGTTTGTTACAGTCCAGTTGGATTAGGATTATAAGACGCTTGTAGCTATTTATAGCCAATGAAAGTCTTTAAAACAAACCACTTATCGTTTAAAATTTTTGATTTAATTTTTAATCACATTTATAAATTTACAGGATTTTTCTTAATGTTATTAAATAAAGCAACATTATCAATGCAAATTAAAGTGAACTTTGCTTATACAGAAATTTTATAAAAAATTTCGCTTTCCTGAAATCGCACGGAAAAAGTTAATATATGTCATTTAATATGTTTAACTGCGTTGGCATAGTTTACTCACTTTAGTTTTATTATGTGACGAATATGAGTACAAATTAATGAAAAGATTGCCAGTAGCATGGCTACCATGGTAAAAATTTAAATGGTTTGAAAAGATGTCACTTAAACGGCAGGCTGGTAATCTTTTTATTTTTGTTTCTACATTTCTCTGAATTACTCATTTCTGTTAACCTGTATTCTAAAGGCAGTAATTAACTCTTAATAAGATAGATTAAATTTAAGCACGTCAGCGATGTGTCTCATCCTAATTATGAGTTAGAAATCATAATCTACAAAAGTCGTTTGAAGTTTATGGCTTGAACATTGAGTTCCCTGTTTTACTTCCACATTGTTACAAAGTGTGGCAGTATCGCACCGGCGACAAAAATTTGTTTTCCGCTTAAACGTCGTAAAAAGTATCAAAACATATAGCAAACATGATTTGGGAACGAAATTTTTTTTGTCTGTCGGTCTGTATGTCTGTCTGTTTATAGCCACGATAACTTTAGAACGAATTAAGGTATCGTCTTCAAATTTGGTACCAGGAAAATGAACGGTGTGGATTGTTTTTAGGTAAAATCGCTTTAGCGGGTGGGGGATGAATGGGGGAGTGTTTGGTGAAAATCGAGATTTTTGCGTGTGGCATTTTTTAAGTTTTAACTCGAGTAACATAACTTTTTAGGGTTCATTTATGAGAACACTTTTAATTTCATCAGACATCTGGTATTCTGTGCTGAAATTAAATTAGGGGTTGAGTATGTGGGGGTGAAACATTGTTGACAAAAATTTCGAATTATTTTGTTAAAACGACGTAAAAAGCCTCGAAACATGTAAAAAACTTGATTCTGTACGAATTTTTTTTGTCTGTCGGTCGGTCGGTCTGTCGGTATGTCGGCATGTCGTTTCTCTGTTAATTGGCCGCAATAACATTCGAACGAATTGAGATACCATCCTCAAATTTGGTATCCAGTTCCTTCGAATTGTTTTTGGGTAAGATCGCTTCAGGGGATAGGTGATAAATAAGGAATGATTTGGTAAAAATTGACATTTTTTTTTCAATAAAACTCGAGTAACATAACGTTTCAAAAGTTTGTGGGTACACGAATACAAATATTTTCTTTGTGGTCCAGCCATGAGTCCTAAATTTATTCCATGAGAATGTCTTTCTGGGGAGAATAAATTATCACAGCTATGTGGAAGTTATGATTCAATTTTCAGCACATTTTTGTTGTTGTAATGCTAAACGATCTGTTGGGGTTGCGTTCTTATTCTATAATTTATATAAAGGTAATATTGATATACTAATTTATTACTGCCGTTAATGCTACTAATCCTAATGTATATTCCTTAATCTAAGATTTAGCAACTTTTTAAAAATAAATCTAAATTATTGACTATTTAGAAAAAATAGACACAAATTTTTAAGCCCAGGAGCCATTCGGTGCTGCTTTTTTTTATAAGTGGTTGCTATAAGAGAGGCCTAAAACACGGAGAAATACATAAGAGGACCTTACTCTGATATATTAGCAGGCTTATATACCTAAACCCAGCTGACATTTAATGATAATAAAAGTAATATGAGCCCTATGACTAATCTAAATTATATTGTACAAGTTCATCTTTTTAAATCTGACTGAAAGTCTGTAAATTTTAGGTTCTTCTTAAGGCTAACAGTGTTGCAATGTTTGTCGGAAATTGAACGCTCTTCAGATTCTGCCAGTGATCCGTCTCGGTGTGTTGTATTCGTTGCAGGCAAATAAAAGGTGGTTTAAATCTGCTATTGACTCACCGTTGCGGGAACATTTTGAACTGTCCGTAATACCTATTTTGTGGAGGTGTGATGGGAGCCGTCCGTGGTTTAATCTTATTCTTGTGACTGGCCGAATATAGCTCCTTGATGTATTGTGCAGCTCTATCTGTAGGTAGGGTGAGATGGATTGGCGCGTAATGATTTTTTGACATTATTGCATAAGTGTGTCAACATTTCTCCCAATCTAGTCCAAATTCTGCTTTGAATCTACTAATAATATCAGATGATGAGATAAACTCGACTTTATTTCATTAATAATAGCGTTTTTGTCTAAAATCTCCACTGTTTCATTTCCTGGTATTCCTAAATATACCATCGCCCAAACAAAGATAACATTTTGATTGTTTGCAGTAATTCGGTCCCCTATTAGATCACATATTATTTCGTCCTTATAATTGTTAATAGAGAAATTATGCATGCTTTGCAGAATGAACTTTGATGCGCTAATAACGAGCGCTTTTTGTATTGTTCTATTTAATATTTAGGCGAGTTGTTCAATTATTGCAACTTGCACTGTCTAAGGAATTTTTTGCCGACCAGATTTTAAGTTTGCAGTTGTCGCTTTCGATGAAACCTGTGCCATCTTTATTTTTGGATCCTTGGGTATAAAGTTGTTTGTAATCTGGATAATTGTTTATCGCATTCTGAAAATAAGGATACCTTAGTGGTTGATATACGTTGAAAAGATCACTGATCGCTTAACAAAGCCGATAATGTCAATGTTAATAGTGGAAAACTTTGTCTTATCTTATATGTTCGTAAATCTGCCGCATTTAAAAAAACTTTTAGTAGGAGGGGATTGTTTCTCTTTTCACAGTATTTGTGGGATGAGCAGGCGTTAGTTAGTTGATTTAGTGCAGTAATTCTGCCTGTTCTGTATATTCTTAGCTTAAAAAAATATTTCTTGGCAAGAATATTACAGCGGAATTTCTTAAGTTTCGGTCAGGGCAGCCTAAACGGGTGATGCTACGACCCCAATGGGTCTTTTGTGCGTAACTCTTTTTTCTAATAGTTGCCCAAAAATTGAGACTTTGTATGTAGTCTACTGTCTTTTTGGGAGCTATTTTACCTATTTCCTGTGGCGTTAAGGTCACCCCTCTATGGTATTTGAACCGTTTACAGAACTGAACCATGCAATCGCATAGCAAGTGTTCTGTCGTTTCTGCTGATTCAGTGCAGTATCTGCAATTTCCACTATTCACTTTACCCATCATCCTAATGTGAGATTATTGGGGAGTGTCCTGAGAAAAGTGATGTGCTTATTCTCAAGTTGTTCCTGGTCAATTCAAGAAACAGTTCAGACTTCTTTGTTGATATGGTGATGAACCGTTTAACCTGTGTTAAGCCTTGCGTTTTTCTCCAGTGTGGTTGCTATCCCAAACACCAAGTTCATTTCTTAAATGGGTTTTTGTTAAGCCGCCATAGACCTCTAAACCATATAATGGTGTTGCTAAGGCCCTTTTTGCAAGGCTGCCTACTTCCATATTTCCTTCAGTGCCTTGATGCCCTGGTACCTACATCAAAGTTACTTTGTTGTTCGTAGTCAGTTGCTTTAGTCATTTTTTGTAGTCCTAGGTCAGCTTAGACTTGGTTTTAGAGGATTTGAGGCTCTATATTCTGAGTTTGTACTTTCACCCATTATTGACTTTTTGCAGTGCCAAAGTAAGAAGGTAAAAGTTGTAATATTTGTAAATCTGAAGAAGAAATTTATTTAATTTAATTTCAGGTTATCCTAGTTACAGATTTAATTATGAACAGAAGCGCTGGAAGATTTTTTGATTATGACTATTACCAATGTTAGTTTGCCTAATTGTTTCAACTCTTGATAGGTATGTTGTATGCCAACGTAAAACATATTCAACAAAACTATTTAAAATGTGAAAGATAAACCTGATTTCTAATTATATTTCTCGCCTTCCTTCACTCTGACCTCTGACAACTAGGTCCCACTTTTTTTAGGCAAGTCCCACATTTTGATTCTAAATTTCCAGCAAATCCATGCACTGAGGTTGGCAAGCCTAGTGATAACTGCATTGCGCAAATATATACTCGTATGGCTTTTGATTGAACCCTGTCCAGTTTTTTAGGATTCATATTTGAATTCTAAATTTGAAGCACATAGTCCTCAAACGTTATCTTGTCAGCGTCAGCAATATTGCGGCAGGTATTATCTTGCCCAAATAATTTATTTTATCTTCCGGTGCTTAGATCAAAATTAACTTATCAGTTGGGTTCAAAGGAGCTTCCACTTTATCTACCCTCAGTTAAAATTACATCCGTTATTTCAGTGGCGAAGATTCCAACCCAAAAATACTTAACCACATGCAGAAGCGTTGCACCGCTTCTAGGTTGCCTTTACCTCTAAACAAAACACAACACTTTTTGTCGACGCTCTACAGTTCTTGAACCCTCGACAATAGACTTATGTAATTTTAAGACATACATTGCAAAATTATTAAAGATTCTTCTGTAAAAGTAGTTTTAGAGAGTATTTATCTCAAATGTGGATATAACTGGTATGTGATGAGTCTATTCGAGCTCCGCCTACGAAAAAAATGCATGGCAGGGGGTTATCTCATAACCTGGCTGTAAGTCCTGGTTTTTTCTCTCTTGAACCTGATACTGCTTATGCGTATTATAGCGTTTCTACTTTCTGACAGAAGCATCCTACGAACCTATTTTTACATTTCGGTTAACAGGTCTCTTAGTGCGGTCATAAATAATAATTTTACACTTTGTATTACATAAAAGTCTAATGACGAAAAAAATATAAACTTGAATTAAAAAATATTAAACGCGACGGTATGTAATACAGGTATCTACATCGTCTTAAAATAGATAACAATAATTAAATGTAAGGTATAAGTATAATTTGTCTTCAATTTTTCGGTTATGTCCTCCTTAGTACTTTAGCCAACTCTCTATTTTTTCTCGCTGTATGAAAACAGAGCATTCAACTTTTGCTCGTTTGACTCTGAACATCGTCGTTCATCCATCTTTGTAGACCCCCGATGCTGTTTCTGGTCGTCATTGGTCAGTTTCATCCGTTAACGTTATATTTAGTTACCTGTCCTGTCCAGAGTCATTTTTTGATAGCTTTTACATTATAGGGACTGAATAAGAACATTACCGGAACTCCTCTGCAGAAATATACGTGCAAAGGGAAAAAGTATTTTTAGGAAGCTGGAATTGAAGCAAAATTTGAAATGTCAGTTAATAAATGTTGGCATGTGAAATTATGGAAGTGCTTGTATAAATTTTAAATTGTGTTTAGGCAAGAACAAACTTACACTTCTTTGTACAGATCACTGTATAATTTTTTGCCAAGTATATACTATAATATATCATACAACAAGTAACACTAGGCATTTCACCTGTCTTTCTGATGATCACATATGTTACTGGACCCCTTAAGCTGCTGCTGGTCTTCTGCCTAACGTGCTTCTTCGAGCGTAAGCTTACAAGAATAATAATCGGGTCACTGTCAATGCTACAATCTGATGCACAGATATTGAAGATCTTTTGCCTCAGACTATAAGAGGTGTATCTTTTTCTAAGAAGTCTTTTTGCCCACGTATCTTTAATCTTAGAAAGCACCTGGCTAGTGTAAGGTAACATTTTAGTTTCAAAGCTTGATGTCTTAGCCGAGACTAACAAAAAGCCATGTAAGAAGAGAACTTAGTATTTTTTAGAGGAACCAAATGTTGTCATACTGGAGGAAAGCACCAAGCTTAAGGCAGGCATAACGGTTCATGACCATGTCAACAGAGAAGTCAGAACTGTTTCTTGAATTGAACAGGAACGTCTTGAGAGTAATCACATGACTTTGTACAGGACACTCGCCAGTAAGGTATCACTTTATGAAGTTGGGTAAGGCGGACAGTGAAAACTGTAGATACCGAACTGAAGCAACAGAGACAACATAACATTTGATATGCAACAGCATTGCACAGTTCTGCAAAAGGCTCAACTACCTTGAAGATATGACTTTTACACCACATAAAATAGGTAAAAAAGCCTCCAGAAAGATAGTAGATAATATAGTCTGCATATTTGGGCAGTTATTAAAAAAAAGTCATGCACAAAAGACACATTGGGGTCGTAGCGCTGAGAGGCCAGAGGACTAAACGAATCAATAAGCAATCTATAATCTACAATCAAATATGGGGTGGAAACCTTGTCCTGGACGTAAATGACAAATACATGCTATGCCGATAAAGAGGCGGTCAAAAGTGTACTAGAAATGGTGAAACAGGAAAGATGCTTGGTGAATGAATATAAGAGAAGGAAGACAAAATTTATTGGACGTATTCTGAGACATCATAACTTTTTGACAACATTATTTAACGAAGACATACTTGAAAAGGATGAAAGAGGGAAACCGAGGAGAAAACTTCTTGAAAACCTGCCAAAGTTGCTTGGAAGCTGCAAGAGAGTGACGAAAGCTGCCGTAGACAGAGAATGCTGGTTGCGACGACAGGAAAACATCTCCTTCAGACTGTAATAATGATGATGACACTGAAAAAACCGTTTCCAGAAAACAATAAGTAGGAGAAGGGAACAGTATCCGAAAAGACGTTTGCTTTAATACGAGAATATTACCAAGACAATTCACTCACTTATTTAAAAAATTGATTTTCCGCTAACTAAAGTAAGATTTTTCAGTTATCTTTCTTCTTACCGAGATGGACGGCTAGTTGTACTTTTAAAAGGATTTATTACATAATTCCAGTAGCCCACTTCAATACCTTTTTCTGTAAAGGATAGTATTTGCCGAAGGTAGTGCTCAAGTTTTTTAAATGACCCTCCACTTTTTCAGTAACGCCTTTTTATATTTCTTTTCCAGCGAGTTACTCTGGATAAATTCACACACTGTGAAAATATCTCTAGGAAATGTTCGTTTAATTTTGTTATTCCATAACTGTATTTTCTTACAAAAATGGGTTGATATTTACTTAAATCTAATATATTAATTAAAATATAAACCACCTATTACTTCCACATCGTCAATACGTGTATGGTATCGCCGATAAAAATTTCAAAAATTCTTTTTTCGCTTAAACGTCGTAGAAAGTGTCAAAACATATAGAAAAAATGATGTGGGAACGACAATTTTTTCCGTCTATCAGTCTGTATGTCTGTCTGTTTGTAGCCACGATAACTTTAGGACGAATTGAGATATCGTCTTTAAGTTTGGTATACAGTTAGCACACGACAAACGTTCGGTTGGGATTCTTTTGGGTAAAATCGCTACAGGGGGTAGCGGATGAATGGGGTAATTTGGTGAAAGTTGACATTTTTTCGTTAAAACTTGAGCAATATAACGTTTTAGGGTTTGTTTATTATATACTTTCAATTTCATCAAACATCTGGTATTCTGTGCTGAAATTAAATTAGGGGTTCAATGTGTGAGGGTAGAATATCGGTGACAGAAATTTCGATTTTTTTTTTCTAAAATGGCGTAAAAAGCCTCAAAACATATATAAATAAATGAATCTGGAACGAATTTTCTTTGTCTCTCGGTCGGTCGGTCTGTCGATCTGTACGCAATACCTTTTGAACGAATTGAGATATCATCTTCAAAATTGGTATCCAGTTTGCACGCGACAAAGGAACGCTTCGAATTGTTTTTGAGTAAGATCGCTCTAGGGGGCAGGGGATAAATGAGGGGTGATTTTGTCTGTCGGTCTCTCGACTTGTAAGATATAACTTTAGAACGAATTGAGATATCATCTTCAAATTTGGTAACCAGTTAGCACCCAACAAAGGAACGCTTCGAATTGTGTTTGGGTAAGATCGCTCCAAGGGCAGCGGATAAATAAGGGGTGATTTGATGGAAATTGACATTTTTTCGTTATAAATTATATAATAATAATATAACGTTTCAGAAGTTTATGGGAACATGAATATGAATATTTTCTTTTTTCTCAAGTCATGGACCTTAAATTCATTTCATAAGGATGTCTTTCTGAGAAGAGTGGATTATCATAGCTATGTGGAAGTTATGATTCAATTTGCCGCACTATTTTTTACGCGTTATTTACGTTCTATAAATAGAGATGTAGAGCAATATTCTCTGGCTTCAGAAGAAGAAAACAAGCACTTGTGAAGCCAGAGAAAAAGTCTTTACATTTGTGTTTAGCATGGGATGGTTTCTATAAACGAAAACTGGAACCTGTGATGAGCCCTGATAAGTACACTTGGAAAAGCCGAATCATCACAACACATTTTTTAAAAACCCGACGAGCTCTTATCACGCTAGCCTAGTTAGTGAAACGATCGTCTGGTTTTTTAAAAATATGTTATGCTGATTTAAGTTCTCCAAGGGTACATTTATTGTTTTTTTTTTTGTACTTTTAAGTTGGTCTATTTCCGCGACTATGGCCAACCACCGACGCCATGAAGGAGTTTCAAAGCACTCTCCTGGAATTTTTGTCGAACCCCTGCCTTTTGTAAAAAGGGTAAGGATCTTTAACGTGCCCAATATCGTATGGACACAGCACCGCCGGCTTTACTCCAAGTGTACCTAATCGGACGGTTTCACCAAGTAAGGGCAAGCACAAATAATGAAGATTTACGCTTTTGGCATTGCAGGAGTAAAACCAACCAAATTTGTATCCTTAAGTGGCCAATCTGATTTGCTTTGCTTTACTTGTGTATAACTTAACTAGAGTATGTATCTTTTATAATTTACCAAAGAGCCTCGGTGGTTCAGTGGTAAGGACGTGTGCGTCTGAACCAAAGGTTATTGGAATCCATTTCCAGGGTCCCACTTTCACTTTTGCAGTACATACTGTACGATTAACATCCACCGAGGTTGTGACATTGTATTTGAGCAAGTTGAATGTCTACAGGTTCCGCCCTTCGGAGGGGCCGTAAAGCTGTCGGTCCTGTGCCAAGTGATGTTGAGCACGTAAAAAATCCCTACCCTCCTTACAAAAAGGCAGGAGTTCGGCAAAATTTCCAGGATAGTGAGGTGAAACTGCTCCCTGATTGGCCATGGTCGCGGAAATAGACCGACCATAAAGAAACAAATTACATACATACATGATTTAACAAAACATGTTGGAGATCATATTATAAACAATATCCTGCCTTTTTTTACAAAATGGGTAGTTCAGTGAAATATTTTGTATGTGTTTGATATTGTGAACTATCCTGCATGTTTACTTTTCTTTTGCAACACCTCGCAATATGCTTATTTATTTTACTTATTCAATAATTCACTTAAGTCACAACACAAGTATTTATAAATTATTTTAAGCTTATAGCAGACTTTATATTTCCAGAATTTAAGGCTTTGAAAGTTCTAAGTCCATTTATTACTATATATTTTCTCAAAGTAGGCCAAATATATTGTTGTATGTAAGTAATAAAAATCAATACCGACAATGAAATATCAATAAAAATCATGTCATACAGTGTTGGAGTCTCTACAAATATCCAAAAATATATAAAATCACAAGTAAATGTTCTGACATAATGACCTAATTAGTTTTATGTGTAACAAGGTTTCAATGCTTATATAATAATGATATTCTTTTAGTGAATTTTCGTAGAAAAAATTCACTAATGGGGAGATCCCGACTTTGGAATTTTGAAAAAATTTTTGCAAATGAGCGCGAACTAGGACCCCTAGAACCCATATCCGGGGTCAGTTTCAATTTTTATATGTTTATATATATATATATATATATATATATTATATATATATATATATATATATATATATATATATATATATATATATATATATATATATATATATATATATATATATATATATATATATATGTATCACACCGATAACTCAAAAAATAATCGGCCGATTTTGATAAAATTTGGCATGTACCTTTCTTTTGTTAATAGCTTGGATAAGTTCGTTAGTCAGGAAAATCGCACGAGGTTTTCCGGGAAAATTTTGAGTTTTCATTCGAAAAAAATTCATATCTCAAAAAGTAATTAGTCGATTTTAATAAAATTTGGCACATACCTTCCTTTTGTAAGTGGCTTTGACATGTTTGTTAGTCAGGAAAATCGGACGAGGTTTTCCGGAAAAATTTTAAGTTTTCATTAGAAAAAAATTCATATCTCAAAAAGTAATAAGCCGATTTTAATAAAATTTGGCACATACCTTACTTTTACAAATGGCTTTGACATGTTTGTTAGTCAAGAAAATCGGACGTGGTTTTCCGGGAAAATTTTGAGTTTTCATTTGAAAAAAATTCATATCTCAAAAAGTAATAAGCCGATTTTAATAAAATTTGGCATGTACCTTCCTTTTGTAAATGGCTTTGACAAGTTCGTTTTTTAGAAAAATTGGACAAGGTTTTCCGGAAAAATTTGAGTTTTCATTTGAAAAAATTTTTTATCTTAAAAAATATAAAATCTATGATAACCAAATTTGGTAGGTAGGTTTACGATATAAAAAGTAAACTATACACCAAAATTTAGATTTCTATGTTACAAGAAAAAAAAGTTATAATAAATTAAAATATTTTGTGCCAGATCATTTCTATGAAAATTCACTACCATAACGCACTTGCTGCGTCCCGAGCTTTTTTTAATCCTAGGACCTAGAAGTTACAATAAATGAAAGGCTTATGTTTCATGTTATATATTTCTTTAAATCATCTAAAAACAATATTTTGTTGTGTTAAAATTCAAGAAGCAAAAACATTTATTCTCTCAAAAGTTTATAAAACATTAGTCTTTAGTTATAGCATTACAGTTAATCTAATACAGATAATGCAAAGCTAAGCGAAGAAAACATGAATCGTAACCAAATTTTTAAAAGCAAAACGTACTCTTTGTGATTCAGATGTTTCTTTTCAAGAGACTTCCTTTTGCAAAAAAAAATAAATAAACTGTTTTGTTACAATTCTTACAAATTGGTTTTTGCTAAAATTATTAAAATTTAACTTTACAGGTTAAAAAAAGCTTAGAAGTGTTCTTAGAAACCTGATTCGCTCTCGGTAACGTTTTCTAAAATGAAAAAAAGAAATCAAGAGAAATCAAAATATGTCGTTTTTATGCTAATATGAAGAGTCAGACATAAAAAAAGTTAAGGATCATCTTTCCTAGTTTAAGTCATTGAAATTAAAACTATTCGCTAATCCAGGCTGGCCCATCTGAAACTATACAGAGGTAAAGACTATTTTTCTGACTTCATAAAGGCGTGTTTTCTTCTCTGTAACCGGTTTTGCTATTTGACAGCATCATCAGGGCCGAAACCGGCTACAGAGAAAAAAACACACATTTGTAAAGCCAAGGAAATAGTCTCTTTGTCTGTATTTAGTATGGAACGTTTTGGCCAAGTAATGGCAACAAGAATTTATGTATACAAGTGCGTTTTCGAATATTTAAGTTATCTTTAAAAAACGCTCGGACAGGTCTATTTTGTTAGTAAGGGGGACAACCTTTTTACGCGAATGTCAAATTTTATATAACAGGTAGGATCGGGTGACGCATTGTTTGGCAGAGCTACTCTATTCTCTATCCAATCATGTAGTCGGTTTTATAAATCCCCGAAAATGTTGCGGAGAAAATCAAAGTCTGAACTAAATGTTTAGTTAGTTGGCTGTGATTTTCTGTAATCGTTTCGTTGGCTTTTTCTTAAACGTATTTAGAATTACTGCCAGACAACTTGGACCCATACTATAGAGAAATTGACGAGAACTATGATGATAACTACTTGGTATTCCTACAAGACGGCGTTGCTCCACATTATGCCCAGACAGTGCGCAGTTAAATTATGAAAGATTTCCAAACAGATGGATGACCAGACGTAGATAAATTGATCTGACGTCACCGGGATTAGCAGCCATGCACCTTTTACTTCTTACGGGGGAAAAGCACAATCTACGCAACTTATACCATATGAACCTGGAGGACTTAAGCCAGCTCATTGTTGCCGAATTCCATCTGATAATACTCGAAATGATTCAGAACGTGAGAAATTGATTTGAACAAAATTTGTATTTTTGCATGGAGGCTAGTGGAGGCCATTTTCTCTGCTACGCCAACATGATTTTGTATCGCCGGCTTTAAAATCATAGTTTTGTTTCCGCAATGTCATTAATTTTTTAGGTAATGCTTTCCAACTTTGATATTGAATTGTTCCGCGAAAATTTCAAGGATTCTTCTAAACTGCCCCACTTCCTATTAAAATTTTAAAAGGGAAATTTAAAAAAGTGTAACTAACTTGTGAGGGGATGGTGAAGTGGCAGCTTTGTCATTCGCGCAAAAATGTGCCCCCCTTCAATAACAAAATCAACATTCAAAGAGATAACTTTAACAATATCAAAACACGATTGTATACTTGTCCTTGGACCAGCCTGTATATAAAAGCTCATCTTTTGCTAGAATGAAAACCGCACTTTATCCTTGATTTGAATTCTTTCTCTGACGGTCTTGAATCAAGTGCTTATTATTTTATAATAAATAATTGGTTGCATTTTAACAAAAAGCTGCTTTTTTAATAAGGCTTAAGCCTTGTCGAAATCTCTTAAAACACACATTGCCATCAGCTTTTTAAAATATAATTGTAGGTATTTTTTAAGAATACATATATATTTTTTTATTATTGCAACCAGCAAAGAAAATCTGTATTTATGGAAAACAAAAACTCACCTAATATAGTTCACCCAGCTCATATTTGCTGATTGAATTCAGATAACTAAGTATATCGCTTTAATTAAAAAAATAACTTTTAGATCACACTATGTATTCACATGTAAGTATGAAACATCCATAAGAATGGGATAATTTGTATAACTTTGGGCATGATTAATGGGTCGAAGCAAAACACATTTTTGAGAAAATAAAGAATCTACTTATTTTTTGGTAACCATTCTGGGCAATGTCTTTTTTAAGTTAAAATAATTAGCAAACCCCTGACACCATAGCTTTTTATACCCTTACCCCGTCTGTGTTAAAAGACTTTCCTGACATGGTAGAGGAGGACGCTATATACACCTATATATTTCCCTCTTAAGAATTACATAGAATTTTATTAATTTGTTTTGTATACACAAAATGCACGCGTTTTCAATCGGAACATTGCATGGACATAATAAAAGGAGAAAGCACATTATACAAGTACACGTATTGTATGTTGCATAGTGTACCATGTGGTTTTTGATTTCTAACAAAAAACTCGCTTTGAAATATTCTATATAAAATATCAGTCACAACTCGCCAATTTAAACAAAAAAATGTAAAACAAAAATTGATCAGTACTTTGCATTTAGTCATTTATATTTGTTAAAAATACAACGAACGAATGTAAGACTTACACTATTGTGTAAATCCTACATTCATTTATTTTACGAATACTGCAATTGTTTACTTAAAAGTACCACATAGACATAAAGAAAGCAAGAACATGTTATCGTATAGAAAAAAAGCGAAAAATATATTAACTTGTTGCTTCCTCCTTGTTGAATGCCCCTAGATGCTAACCTGGCGCCTTGATTATTTTTTCTCCCCTTAATGCCCCGTAAGCGCGTCGCTCCTCACCTGTCGGGAAAGAACAGGTTTACTACTGTCTGATAGGAGTTCTTTGGTTACGTACAGGAGATGATAGACTGGATGAGCTACCTATCGGTAGTATCAACGCTGGGATTCGTGGTGTTTTTTGCTGTGGGACCTGGCTCAATACCTTGGATGATCACTGCCGAGCTGTTCTCGCAGGGACCCAGACCAGCTGCCATGTCGATAGCTGTCCTCGTCAACTGGATGGCCAATTTCTTAGTAGGGGTAGGCTTCATCAGTCTTAAGGTAAGTTTATTAATTTCTCTTTGTGTTATATACACTTATAATGAACATAATTTTTCCTTGCAAATTTTTACTTGAAATTTGTGAAAATGTCACTAGGAGTACCTAAAAATTATAGGACACCTTAAAACAATCATATACAAATATTTCAAAAGTTTCATTGAATACAAATTTAAATTAATTAATAACCTACGGCTAATATAACATATATTTAGAACCAAATTATTATAAAACTTAAAACGACTACAACGAAATTATAAGCTATATTATATTAGTTAATTACAGATAATTGTATTAGCCTTTAACCAAAACTAACATATATCTGAGACGAATAACTTTAGCTTGTTAAACAGCAAACCGAAACACAAATTACTACAAACTGACATTACAGGACATAATATGAAAACAAATTAGTCTAAATAGTCAATAAAAACAGTAAGCCCCAAATATCAATAATTTAGTGACAGTTAGTTATAATGTGGCTACACTATATTACATAGCAGTTGCTATACAATGCCTAACTAAACACAACATTCTATAGAAACTATTCAATTTTATACTTCCAATTCAAATTAACGCTTTTTAAAAATACGTGACACAGCATAAATTTTACTAAATGACAAGGGAAATTATACTTATGGGTTCCTTTGATCGGCGAGTTAGTTGCATCAATACCGTTAGTAGAAAAGAAAGGTAATGTGGGTTTTTAGCCTATCCAGACCAAAAAGTCTGGACGCAACAGGTGCGTTACGGAAGTGGATTTTCATAAAAGTGTTTTTAATAGCAAATATGTATTTAATGCAACTAGACAACAATTTGGTTACCGGTATAACCTAGATAGTAGAAACAGTGTATCTACCATGCATAATCAAAATAACTAATTGTTTAAAAATTTAAAAATAATTCCGAAAATAAATCTAAAATGTTTCCGAGAAATGGTTTCCTAGCCAACGAACCCTAGGTTAATAGCAAATTAAGTTATTTAAATTATACCAGAACGCACCTGCTGTGCCTAGACTTTTTTTTTCTTACAAACATGCATAATATTTCGTTGAAAAATTCCAAAATGCAATAACATAAGAGATGTTCGAAAAAAAATTTAGGTATCACCAGGCCATTCTGTGATTGTCAAAATAATTTTACAAGATGCAGCTCAATACATCCTATAATTAGCGTATACAATTTTTTCTCTTATCTTGTTTTCAAAAATCTTTTTAAAAGTCAAGTCGCGGTCTCCTCACTAACAAATTTTTTGTACGAAAATTAGCCAAACATTATAGACCGCTTGTTGGCGCCGCTGTGCGATATATTTCCGTTAATTATGTTTTACTAGAAGTTTTACTAACTGTTGTCCTCTCGAAACTGCAGACGTATATATGTGTGTTTTGTTAGTCGACATATTTTTTATTAAGAGAATTGTTAGTGCCTCCAGATTCCTTACATCCTAACTAGTCTATCCCTTTCCTTTCTGGAAGCATTTACCAAGAAGTCAAACCGCAGTTGACCGGTAAGTTTTGCTTTGTTATATCACATCATATTTATAATACATGTATATATGTTTGCTTCGTACGGACTCGAGGTATTACATTTGATTTATTTGTAGTCGTTAGTTTTCGCATACAGTCCATTTTTTTGTCAGATCATATGTGTCAATTTAGTTTAGGCTGATTTAAACCCAGCGGCCGACACATAATATTTGCTCCTCCGGAGCCGGATCATTAGAGTTTGAATCGATATTAGAGTGCAACGTTGTTTTGTAAATTTATTTAAAATACTTCGAGTCAGTTGTTTTTGTAAATAGGAGAGCAGTTTTTAGTACATACGCTAGGTATTTGCACAGTTTAAACTAATGTTGGGTTGCATTCTGTCTATCAAGGATTTGATTAGTTTTAGAGGTGTATGAGTTAGTCATGGTTATTTCCGAAGGATTAGAATAATATTTGGTTCGATTCGCGAACATTTTTTGGTTTGTTTCTTTCCGTTTGGAGATAATTTGGTAGTAAATCATACACCAGTCGTTTCTCTTATAGTGTACTTATCTAGATAGTTTTTTCTTTGCGTGCAAAGAATAACATTAAAATTTTGTACTTAATTTTTCGAATTTATATTGGCTCGTTTTCATATTCATTTATTTGATATTTGTTATTAGGTTCATAACTATTGTCTTTCTTTCAATTTAATCGTAATTATGACTGATCAACAGGTACTAGAACGTCAACTGAAAATTTTAACGTAGAAAAAAGAAACTTATTTTTTGCGTTTACAAACATTATACGAATTCGGTAAAAAATTAAACGATGCCGCTTCTCTAAAAAACTTTGTAGCTAAGCTAAAATTGTTGGAAAAAACTAAAGATGAATTTACGCAGATTATTGACTCGCTTAATGAGATACAAATACAGTTGGATTCAAAATATGTGCCGAGTTTTCAGGCATTAGATGCGTTTGACGACTTATATTGTCATATATTAGTAATGGCTGAAGATCCGCGTGTAACAGCAAGCAGAATGATTGACTCAAACCAGAATACGCAGGGTCAAAATAAAGAAAAACGTCAAACTGTTCCTCAGTTGCCGAAGTTAAGTTTGCCTAGGTTTTCAGGTAATATTAGGGAATGGGAAGTCTTTTACGAATGTTTTAAAAGTCTCATTCATGAAAGCTCGGACTTAACTGACGTCGACAAGGTAAATTATTTGGTGGGACAGTTGTCCGGTAAAGCTTTGAATATTTGTTCGGGATTACCTCCGACTGGTACTAATTACAAAATTATTTGGGACACTCTTGTTGAAAAATTTCAAAATCGTCGTGTTTTAGCAACTAGTTATTTGGAACAAATTTTAGATTTGAAACCGGCCCAATCTGCGTCGTCTAATGGTTTAAACAATATTTTAGAGAAGTGTGATACGGCATTTAAAGCTTTGCAAAACTTAAAACTTGATGACTTATTAGATTTTACGTATGCATATTTAATTTGGTCTAAAATGGATGTCGAAACTAGAAGTCTTTTTGAAAACTCTCGTAGAACATCAGATATTTTCACATACAAGGAAGTTCTAGGGTTTATTAAAGACCAAGCGCATATTTATACCATAACTCCGAATTTGCATAAATTGAATAAGTCAGTTTCTTTACAGTGTAATAATAAAGCGAAATCTCAAGCATTTTTTGTTGAAAATAAGAAAGAGTTCAATGATAAGAATTGTATTTGCTGTCGTGTAAAACAACATTCTTTGACTTTGTGTGATAAGTTTTTGTCGAAATCGCCTGTAGATAGATTTAAATTTATAAAGGATCAATACTTATGTATTAATTGTTTTGCTAAACATAAAGTTATTGCTTGTAAAAGTGCAGTATCTTGTAGAATTTGCAAACATAAGCATCACACACTTTTACATTTTGTCAAAAATCAGAATGATAATACTAAATTATCTACAGATAATGAACAGAGTGTTAGGAAAAATATTTCTGGCAGAATTGGTCTAGAAGATTGTAATAAATCGGGAGAAAACTCAGAGTCACTCCAAAATAGCTTAAACCCATCCACATTTTGTTCGACTTTACAATCTGCATCTGACTTTGGGTTGACGGTTTTGTTATCTACTGCGATTATAAACATTTTTGGTCAAGATGGTAGGGGTCATAGAGCAAGATTCTTATTAGATTCGTGTAGCCAAGCACATTTCTTGACTGCTAACTTGGCCAAAAAACTGGATTTGGAAATTTCTAATTGTGATTCGTTTGTTAAAGGCATGGGGGCTAATGATAATTCGGTATTAGGGAAAGCATCAGTTGTCATTTCGTCTATGTTAGATTCCAATATTCAATATTCGTTAGATGCTTTATTAGTTGAGAAAATAACTGACAGATTGCCTGCTTTTAAGGTTCATAGAGAATCTGTCAACCATTTCTTTGAGCTGCCGTTAGCAGATGTTACTTTTGACCAACCAGGTGCTATTGACGGAATAATTGGAGCACAATTGTTCCCATGTTTGTTGGGTTCCCATAAGGTAACAGGCTCTGTAGATATGCCTGTTGCAGTTGAAACTAAACTGGGTTACGTCATTATGGGTTCAGCTCCAGCGATCATTTCGGAATCCAGAAGTTTTCACTCGTTTCACACTACTGTTGAACCTTCCTTGAATAGTCTCGTGGTAAAGTTTTGGGAAATGGAGGAGATTCCAGTTCAAAGATTCGAACATCCCGATGATCTAGAATGTGAAAAAATATACTCGTCTACCCTCAAAAGAGAATCTTCTGGGAAATATGTCGTAAAACTTCCCTTTAAATTGAGTCCTGACAAATTGGGAGACTCTTATGCTATGGCATTAAAACGTTTTAATAGTTTAGAAAAAAGGTTTGATAAGTGCCCAAAATTTAAGGACCAGTATAGTTCTGTTATTCGTGAATATTTACAAGAAGGATATATGTCTCTCTCGAAAGAAATTTATTTTCCTAATTATTTTATTCCGCATCACGGTGTGTTTAAGCCTGAAAGCACTTCTACTCCTCTTCGTTGTGTTTTTGACGCCTCTTGCAAGTCGGCGACAGAATTTAGTTTGAATGATTTGTTGTACACAGGTCCAAAATTACAGTCTGATGTACTTGACATTTTTCTCAATTTTCGTCTGTTTCCGGTAGCCTTTACAGCAGACATTCGACAAATGTATTTGCGAATTGGAATGAATGCTGAACATCAAAGGTTTCAACAAATATTGTGGAGATTTTCTCAAGATGAGCCTATTCGAACCTATCAGTTAAATTCCGTCACTTTCGGCGTGAAGTCATCACCTTTTTTATCGTTGAGAACACTTAGACAGTTGGCTCACGATGAATCGGAAAAATATCCATTAGCTTCAAAAGTCGTAGATCGTGATTTTTATATGGACGACTTGGTTTCGAGTGTTGAAAGTTTAGAAAAGGCAAGGGTTCTTTATCAAGAATTAGTTGGTTTATTTTTTGCTGGCGATTTTCAGCTTACTAAATGGGCTGTAAATTCTGAGGAGCTTCTATCGGAAATTCCACGGGCTGCACGTTCACCAAAGGTGGTTAGTTTCGATTTAGATAGCCTAAAAGTATTGGGATTACAGTGGTTTCCCAGCGAGGATGTTTTTTCGTTTGCTATACATGTGGAACACAGGATATGTACAAAACGGAACGTTTTATCCACTGTGGCTAGATTGTTTGATCCACTTGGTCTTCTGGCTTCTGTTACTTTAATGCTGAAACGAATTGTAAAGGAGCTGTGGAAACTAAAGTTGGACTGGGATGAAGTTCCCACTGGCAAAATTCTTAATCAGTGGCAAAAAATCCAAAGTGAATTGCCGTTTCTATCAGATTTTCGAATGTTTCGTCATTCGGGTGTTTTTACAGATTCTGAGGTGACATTGATTGGTTTTTGCGATGCTTGTGAAGAATCGTACGGGTCTGTGGTCTACATCAAGGGAGTGACGCCAGATTGTTTTGTTCAGGTTTCGCTTGCTTGTGCTAAAACTAAGGTGTCTCCTATGAAGGTGCAATCAATTCCACGATTAGAACTGTGCGCAGCCGTATTATTAGCTAGATTGTTGAAATTTGTAAAAAGCAGTCTCGAATCTCGTATCACTATACGACAAATATTTGCTTTGTCTGATTCAAGAGTGACCTTGAGTTGGATCGCTTCGCCTCCTTATAGATGGCATGTGTTTGTAGCTAATAGAGTGTCACTCATTCAAGAGTTGGTTAGTTCGGAAAACTGGTTTCATGTGAAAGGTTCTGATAATATAAGTGATTGCTTGTCTCGTGGTATGCAACCTTCACAGTTCATGAAATCAGATGTTTGGAAATCAGGTCCAGAATTGTTGAAGTTAAGTGTGTCGCAGTGGCCGATTATTTCGATTGCTGCTACCGAGGGGAAATTGCCCGAGGAAAAGGTTATTTTAATGGTAACAATCGAGGTAGAGCCACACCCATTATATCAATTGATTTCTCGTTGTTCGTCCTTTAGTAGGTTGATCCTTACAACTGTTTATGTTTTACGATTTTCTAGAATTCTGAAAACCTCAGGAATTATTTCAGGTTCTGATTTGGAAACGGCTGAACTGCGTTTAATCAAAGTAGTTCAGCGGCATTATTTTAATTCCGAAATCTTATTGTTGGAAAAGAACAAATTGTCTTCTCCCCGTCTTCGTCCTTTGTGTCCATTTTTGGAAGATGGTTTGATTAGGGTGGGAGGTAGACTTAGTAACTCAAGTTTAGAATTCGATCGGCAGCATCCCTTTCTCTTGCCTAGAAACGATCACTTTGTGAATTTGCTAATTGATGACTGTCATCGAAAAAATTTGCATACTGGACCACATTTGGTTTTGTCGATTTTACGTCAAAAGTATTGGATTACTAGTGGTCGAAATGCCGTTAGATATCGCCTTCGAAAATGCAATCATTGCTTTCGTCAACATCCCAAGCCGACGTTTCCAAAAATGGCAGATCTCCCTGCGGTACGAGTTTCAGAAGCCAAACCCTTCTTACATTGTGGTGTTGATTATGGGGGGCCTTTCTTCGTAACTTTGGGGAAAAGGCGGGGAGTTAAAAGTCAGAAGGCCTACATTTATTTATTTATTTGTTTGGCAACTAAAGCTCTGCATGTGGAATTAGTGTCGGACTTATCGACCGACATGTTTTTGGCTGCATTTAAGCGTTTTTTGTCACGTCGTGGGGCATGTTCAGTCATGTATTCGTACGGAGCCACAAACTTCATCGGGGCTAAACATAAATTAGATGCCCTTTATAACTTTGTTAATTCTGATTCGTATAGCCACGCACTACAAACCGAATTCACTCCGAATAAAATCGTTTGGAAATTTCAACCTCCTTTGAGTCCTCATTTCTCCGGAGTTTGGGAGTCCCAAATTAAGGCTGTTAAAACTCATCTCTATAAAGTCATTGGTTCTCAAATTTTGACCTATGAGGAACTTAATACTGTTCTGACACAAATAGAGGGTTTGTTAAATAGTAGACCTCTTAGTTGGCTTAGTACTGACCCTTCGGACCCACTTCCTTTAACTCCAGCACATTTTCTTACTCTTACCCCATTAAAATCTTTGCCTCTTGTTGATGAAGAGACTGCTGCTAGGAGTTTGTTCGATCGTAAAAATTTGATAGACCACATGGTACAGACATTTTGGAAAAGATGGCACAATGAATATCTCACGCAACTTCAAATGAGGCAGAAGTGGAATGTCCCAAGCATGCCCATAGAGATCGGAACATTAGTTATACTAAAACAAGATAATGTGCCGCCATTTCGTTGGCCGGTTGGCGTTGTCGAAGAGGTTTTTCCGGGTACTGATGGTGTAGTAAGAGTCGCTAAGGTCAGAACAAAAACTGGCGTTTACAAAAGACCTGTAGTGCGACTATGCCCACTACCATCCCAATGACCTTTTACTTCTTATTAGTCTTGTATTATTTTTATTAGTTTTCAGTTAGAATTTGTTATTTTGTTTGTTTTAATTTTAATGGTACGTTCTGAAACAGTCTTTCAGGGCGGGGGGTGTGTTGGCGCCGCTGTGCGATATATTTCCGTTCATTATGTTTTACTAGAAGTTTTACTAACTGTTGTCCTCTCGAAACTGCAGACGTATATATGTGTGTTTTGTTAGTCGACATATTTTTTATTAAGAGAACTGTTAGTGCCTCCAGATTCCTTACATCCTAACTAGTCTATCCCTTTCCTTTCTGGAAGCATTTACCAAGAAGTCAAACCGCAGTTGACCGGTAAGTTTTGCTTTGTTATATCACATCATATTTATAATACATGTATATATGTTTGCTTCATACGGACTCGAGGTATTACATTTGATTTATTTGTAGTCGTTAGTTTTCGCATACAGTCCATTTTTTTGTCAGATCATATGTGTCAATTTAGTTTAGGCTGATTTAAACCCAGCGGCCGACACACCGCTAAACCATAAACTTAACTAAAACTACGACCAGAGCATTAGAAAAAGGGTGGATTTTAAATGAATTTTCTGGAAATATTTTAGTAAAATGAAGGACAATGACGATTGAAGCTGAAACTTGACAGTTTGTAGAACACTCGACATTTTCTTTACATAAACCGTATTCGATGTTCTTTGCTTAAATGTTGCCAATTTTGTCGTTTCAGATCGCGACTTTGACGTTTTGTGGAAAACCCCTTTTTTCTAAATGCCTATTTTTTTTGCCTTCAACCTACAGACGTAAATTTTGGTACGTCGTTCACTTTTTATAACTCAAATACGCGTACCTACTTGATTATTTCTGGAGATATGAAAATTTTCTAAAAGAAAACACAACATTTTCCGGGAAAACCTTGGCCGCTTTTCCTGGCTAACGAACTTATCTAAGCCACTTGCAAAAAGTATATATATATATATATATATATATATATATATATATATATATATATATATATATATATATATATATATATATATATATATATATATATATATATATATATATTAAACTGCCTCTAGATATGGGTTCTAGGGGGCCTAGTTCGCGCTCATTTGAAGCAATTTGAAGAAATATTTTCAAAATTCGAAAGTCGCGATCTCCTCATTAGTGAATTGTTTAAAGAACATTTACTAAAAAGATAAAGCCAACGGAAAACTTATTCGTATGACTACATCGAAAAAATTGGTTCTTAACAAAAAAAGCCTTGATAGATATTATTCCTATGGCCTCCCCAGTGAATCTAAATAATAATTGAGATTTTTTTAGACGCAAATCTAATTATTAGTTAGAACAAAAGATTTACCAATTTTTAGATGATAAATAGAAAACACTATAGTTTCCATAAACAGGAACCAACGGCTGACTATGAACCCGATGACTTTGACGTCATCAAAAAGATATTAGGTGATCACTGGACTTGTCTCGTCACAGACTTTCTAGCAAGTCAATTCGTCGTGAAAACGTGGGCTAGAAGCGATGACGCAAGGGACGACTTTGTCATCGGTCGTTCCAAGCTCGGGGAATATTTTACCCGCGATCACGTGTATTAAGATTTCTCGTACTAGTATTTATATTTACAGAAATATTACAATAACCTGAATTTACTTGTAACTTACCTACACTCAAGTGGTACAATATATGAGATATTCAAGCTATTTTAATTTTTAGGATTTCGTTAAGCACAGTGTCTGTATCAAAATAAAAATTGCTAAATACGTTTTATTGGTTTTAAACTTTAGCAATTTATTTAATTACTTTTATTATATTATAATTTCAACTATCTAGCGACCGATATAAGCTACAGAAACAATCGTCATTTGATTTTAAACCCAGTAAAAACATTTTCAGCGTTTTAAAACTACCGGTTTACAGGAATTAGGCAAATTCTATGTTTGTTATAAAGCGTCATATTACTTGCTGTAAAATCTTTTGAGTTTATAAAATAAAAGAACATGCAGTTATGGACCAATTTTTAAATTATTAGAATCTATAAAATACTTTAAACTAATACAATGTAGCAATTCATAACCTATTTGTCCTTTTAAAAACAGTTTTATGGATAATTAGTAGCGCAAATATCTGAATATAATACTGCTACTACCAGCCACTACGTCATTCACATAAAGAGGCACTTCTGTTCTGACACACCACTTACC